>JAPKLW010001217.1:96167-214670 GCA_026898455.1 Plectranthus barbatus
TAATTTAATAGTTAAAGAGAGCGATGAAATTTTTACGGGTGTTACAAAATTGCAAAAAAAAAAAAGTTTGATTGTTTCACCAAGCTCATGACCAACAACAGCTTGCACATTTCTCGCGCTACTATTATCAAAATGATCTCGTGGTGGTTTGGAGCTAGTTACATGCATGAGAAAATTGCTCACTTACATTAAGTAAATTTCACACCATACACCTAATGCAAGACCACATTCACCTGTGGAAGTGGAATATCATGAAATTTTATTATCTCTTATTTCCTAGAGCTTCTTCATTCCATCATTTATGATAAGTTATCGTTCATCGTTTAATATATTCTACTTATGCTGGAAAACAAATTTGATAGCATGTAAAAAATATATTTCAGTATTTGATAAGACCTTCAAACCACTTGTACTCAAGGTGGTGCTAATATCTTCATTGCTCTACCTCGTAATATTGTTCGAGCATCAACATGCAATCAAATGCAAGATCAACAAGGGGCTGCCCATCTCAACTACATAAAATTCGGAACCCTCAACGTGCCAAAAGACTTCAGTTCAACAGTACCCCCTTCTAGAGATGGTAACACTAGTCCGACAAGTGATATCTAGATTTTGCCGAGAAGAAATTGTGGTCCATTCTGAACTAAAAAGCAAGCTATATCTCGGACTACCGACTAATAACTCGAAGCACTCAGAGCTTCAAAGTTTACCTCTGCAAAGCTCTCGAAAACTCAGAAGGTATTCATCCTACTTGATAATTATTTAACCATTATTGTCCCACTTGAGAGCTTCTCAAAGAGATGTAAGGAACAGGGCTTTTCAAATGAATGGTGCTATTTATTCTCGAATCACCCCATCTTCTACAATTGAAGCATCCTCTCGAATCACTCATTAAGTTCAAAAGGATTTCGGACATGGACTTCGAATCAAAAGCTAAGTATCTCTCTAAAATATCTTCAATTGAATTCGTTGTTCTTTTTTGCAATATTTTTCGTATGGATGCAGGAGAACAAAATTATTAAATTTGGAACCACTCAGCTTCTAGCTCGAACCACTCATTGAGATGCCAAACCATCTTCGAAGCACTTACTATCAGAGTTATTGGCAGCGTGACGCTTGTCATGCGACAGAAATCAAATTGCTTGCTCAAAATAGGATGGTTTGAGATCCGCAAACCCACGATCTAAAGAGAAGGACCTCGAGCCAGTAAACTCTCCAAACCTTCCACCCATTGACCTCCTTGAGGCAATGATTGGTGACTACTCCAAGATTCAATCTCGATTGAGCCAATTATTGCTCCGAGACTTGATCTCGATTGAGCCGACTACTGCTCCGAGATTTAGTCTCGATTGAGCCGATTATTGCTCCGAGACTCGATCTCAATTGAGCCGATTATTACTCCAAGACTCGATCACGATTGAGTCGATTATTGTTCCAAAATTTAACCTTGATTGACCCAATTATTGCTCCAAGACTCGATCTCGATTGAGCTAATTATTGCTCCGAGACTCGGTCTCCATTGAGCCGACTAATGCTTCAAGATTCAATCTCGATTGAGCAAATAATTGCTCCGAGACTTGGTCTCGATCGAGCCGACTAGTGCTCTGAGATTCAATCTCGATTGAGCCAATTATTGTTCCGAGACTCGATCTTGATAGAGCCAATTATTGCTCCGAGACTCGATCTCGATTGAGCCAACTACTGCTCTAAGATTTGATCTCGATTGAGCCAATTATTTCTTCAAGATCCAATCTTGATCGAGCCAACCATTGCTTCGAGACTCGATCTCGATTGAGCCCATTGTCGCTCTGAGAATTCATCTCGATTGAGCACAAAATCACTCCAAGAATCCATCTTGATTAAACAAAAAGTATTACTCAAGGAGTTCAAACCGACTGAGCACAAGCTATAGCTATGAAACCCTCTCGATTACATAAAAATCAGCGTTCTTAACTCAATAAAGGCTAAAAGAGCCTGATTTAAAACAAAAAGACGAAGGGCAACCGATACAAACGACTCGCACAACCAAAGATTCAGCTTCACTAAAACACATTCAAGTTTCAATGAAGCTGGGGGACTGTTGTTGTGCCCAAGAAATTATGATACTAATCTCTTGATTATCTGTACTCGAGTCACGAAAAGGCTGGTGGTTCGATGAGCAGTAACCTGAGGTCGGAGCATCACCCGTTCACTCCATTTTGACCCACTGCTAAATCGAGCCTCATACAAGACTACATAACTCAATCTACGTCATGATCGCCCAAAATCAGCAATTAACGAGCGAGAATTACGGAAAAAGCACATTGGAAGGCAAACATAGTGCAATTCAATCTATGTATAGAATGAGGAATCATCTCCATAATCCTAGAGACGTACTTGTAATAAATATTAAATTCTTATAAATAGGAGAAGAACAATTGTAATAAGGTTTGGGTTTTTCTAGATTATTCTTAATAAAATTCTCCATTCTTTTTTTGTACTCTGCCTTAAAGGAAATTCGTGAAATTTCATGCATCAATAAGGGTGAATAAATTTAAAAGAGAAGAATACTTAAGAAGTGCTTGAAAAGTTGCTTATATCTTTTATGAGTCAATTTGTAAACCCTGTTACAATGATTTTCACATTATTTATAAGCAAATAAATTTACATTATGGGAAGGTCCCTTGGATCATGCCCATTTCATAATATTGAGTCTTATCTGATGGGAATTGACTCATTTAATGCCGCTTCCATTATTCTCGCAAGTTGACTTCTTTGGACTTGTTGACAGTTCAATCGACTTATGTTTTTCAAGTTGAAAATTAGACTTTAGCAGTTAGACCACTCCCCGGGTTCGAGATGCGATCGAATCGCATGGGCCGAAATTGGTTTTATTAGTTTTGTAAATAGATAAGAAATGTCATATCATTTATTGGGGCTCAACAAAATTCATGAATGTTTTGCATTTAATGTTAGGATTCTTGTTAGAGAAATGCTTCCTAACTTTTGTGTTTTGGTGGGTTAAATATTGTAAGTCATCTTAGTCAATTTTTCAGAGTCTAGAGTTTTACTTTGTGATCCATGTATAGGATCGAATTGAGTTATAATAGAACTTAGGCTGAAGACCGAGCAAAGGAGAATGCTCAAGAAGTCAGTAAGAGTGCTTCCCCGTACTGACTAAGGAGAAGTCAGTATGAGAGTTTTCCATACTGATCTGGAGAAATCAGTATGAGGGCGTTTTCCATACTGATTGTGAACAATCAGTATGAGGGTTTATCATACTGACCTAGGGAAGTCAGTATGAGGGCTAAGTCGTACTGACTTTCGAAAGTCAGTACGAGAGCCTCTATCTTTAAAGATCGAGCTATTCAAAAGATATCAAAGCTCAGTCAGACTTAGGCATTTCAAATATGCCCAAGTGCAAGTCAGTACGAGGTTATCCAAACATGGGTTCCTTAAACTGAGAACTTAGTCTAGGGATGGGAAAAAATACCGAAATATCAAAATACCAAACATATTGTATCGAGAAAATAACAAAATTATCAAATTTTTGGTATACCGTTATTTTTGGTAAGGTATTATACCGTACCAAAATTTTTTGGTACGGTAACAGTATGACAATCGTAATATTGAAGGTATACCGACACATACCGTACCGAAAATATAATAATATTTTTGTTTTTATTATTATTTTAAAATAATAAATTAAAAATAAAATCATATCAATTAAGAATGAAATCATATCTTCTCTTTTCACCTAACAATATTATTGATATAAATATATTATTCAAATAGATATCAACAGAAAAAATCGTAAAAATTAAAGTATATAAAAAATTCTCGATATGTTAACGGTATATTGAAAGAATGTTAAGATAAATGGATTATGTCATGCAAAATCATATTGAAATCATTTCAAGAATTCGATATGCCGAAGTAATACTATATAAATTATCTCATATCGACTCATACCGAAAATTCAGTATACTGAACAAGGTATACCGTAAATTTTGGTAAGTTATAAGGTATAAAGAAAAATGTTCGGTATACCGTACCGAACCATCCCTAACTTAGTCTGACATAAAGTTAGTGTATGGTACACTAACGCAGCAGAGCAGGTCGCAGACCTAAGGCATGAACTACGATTGGACAATATCTTTCATGAGTCTAAGATCTGGATTTATGTGTCTAATGGGCATAAATTCAAAATTCCTTGAGGAAATCCTCTATAAAAAGGTCTGCACCTCAACCTTTAAACGGTTAGAACGATCAACGCATAGAGAACTATCAACGCCTAATCATACGAGGTTGAGAGAACTCTAAGCTTAGAATCCTAAAGTCTTCACAAGACAAAGAGGATCTCTCTTTGCAAACTCCCTGAGTCTCCGTGTTTCCTTACACGAGACTTGAGTCTCCGACTCAAGTTATACCGTGCTAACTTCTCCTAGCACGAGGCTGAAGCTTTAAAGCTGAAGCTCTTCTTTGGTGAATATATCTTTCTGAGATATATTCATAGCCGTCAGTTTCCTACTCTGGGATTCTGATTCTCACATACATATGCCAACCACCTGAGTTTTGGGAAGAACAAGTAAACATCCAACCTGATTCTGGATAGAATTAGAAAACATCCAACCACCAGGAAGGAGACTGTGGGGTGCGTCCCCACTTCAACCTGAAGACTGAGTCTGCAAGGAGTTCCTACGCGAGTGCCACAGCTGACTTGAGGACGGAGGTGCCAACGGACTATGAATAGATCGTAAGGAGGCTTGTATGTACTTAGTGAATTATCCTGACCTTAGGTCCGAAGAGTGGATGTATTGAAATGCGAACCACTATAAATTCTATGTGACGCTTACTGCTTTCTTTCATACTTGCTCTGTTTTTCTGTTTCACAAACTGACTCTTGAAACCTTCAATACTTGTCCAAGTATTGAAGTGTATATGTTGTGAAATTGACTTAATTAAAACAGAGACCTAAGCTTAACTCTTCTACACATAAAACTGATTATACTCTATTTATGCAAACCAGTGCAACTGTCATTTAATTCTTCTGCTGCATACGCAAATCTTCCGCTTCACAGTTTCACACTCTGATTTCGGGACCAACAAGTGGTATCACGCGCCAAGGTTCTTACATACTACGATTGTGTTGAGTCACTTAGGACTAGATCTCTGTTTTCTGCACTTGGTTTCTATTTTGTGTGTTTAAGCTAAGGTACACAGAGATGACTCAAATTACAAAGCTTCAAAAGTACTCATAAAAAATCTTAAGATAAGGAAGAAACGCTCGTTGATCATTCTAAAGAATGTCCACCCAGAAATGGCAGAGATTCTATCTACCAGACCGCTGAAGATCACCAAGGTGAATACTCAACTTGGAGGAGCATAAGTTCAAGAGATAGTGGAGAAGCCTTATACAAAGACCAAAGTGGACGAACAACGACAGAGTTCGTTTTCAGCTGGATTCAGTGGCCATAGAGCTCATCATTTAATCCTTACCGGAGCCACTGGTTGTTGAAGCTCTGGAGCACAACAATGCAAAAAATATGTGGGAATTTCATTGCACCCTCAGCCAAGAAACGACTCAGATGAAGCGAAACAAGCTTCAAATCTGTGTAGATAAGTATGAACCTTTTCAAATGCTTCCTAGTGAAAGTGTTAAATCAATGGAAGCTAGATTCAATTTTATTATCTGTGAGCTGAAAAACTTGGGGAGAACGTATAAGATTGCAGATATGAATGCGAAAATTTCTCCAAGAGGCCCTAGGAGGACTAGTTCGTCAAAGCCACCAGCTTGAAGGAGAAAGATCTATCCAAGATGACGACCAATGACGTGTTCGCCCAGCTCCAAGCCCATGAATGGAACATACAAATGGCGAACAGGAAAGAAGCAGTGCGAAGTGTCAGCACACATCCAGAAGGAGATACTGCCTTTTTCGCAAAAAAAAAAAAAGAGTTTAAGAAAATGCCTCAAAAGCCTTATCAAGTTGACAGATCTTCTGGACAGACGTCCACATCGAAGTCAGCACCTACACCTTCCTACCAGAAGAGAGCTCAATTGAAGTGCTTGAGGAGCATATGAGGAAGCTGACAAGACTTCTTGAGAAAGCTAAAGCCAAGAAGGAAGGTTCGCAACCCAGCGAACTGAAGTTCAGCGAGAGACCTCCCAGAGCTTGCTTTGAGTGCAACTCTCCAGATCACCTCAAGTATGAGTGCCCACTGGTTTCCAAGGAGGAACGGGAGCACTTGAAGAAGAGGGTGTTCGAGAAAAAAGCCTCCAGAACAATTGCAAAGGCCATGCTTTCCAGAACTGAGCTGCCAGACATCTCAGACAATGACGATGGTTACTACACATTAGATGATGAGGCAGTGGAGGAAGCCTTCCTGGTGTTGATGGCAAAGCTTGGAGAAGAGGAAAAAACTAAAACAGAGTCTAATACTCCAGTACACAATCCTAACACAGTTTCTATTCCAATAGCATGCATAGAAGACAACTTTGAATCCTATTGCTCATATTCAGAGGATGTTACTCTTGAAGCTTTAAATAGAGAATGTGTTAAGTTTTACGAGTTAAAAAATGTCTTGGCATGTGAAAATGCTTCACTGAAACTGAAGGTTTCAAAACTGACTGAGGAGATCTAAAGATTAAAGTCAGTAAGTGAAGTTCTAGCTAAACTTAGAGAAGAGCATTCTACATTACTTGAATCGTTTAAATCTATTTCAGAAGAATGCGCATCTCATAAACTGAAAATTGCTAGTGATAAAAAATTTATATGTTCACTTTATTCTAGTACTAGCAAAGTTTCAGAATCTCTAAGTTTACAAGGACATTCTTCTGATAAGTTAGGTTTAGGCTTTACAGAGAATAACTTGAGCAATCAGGCCTCTACTTCTAAAACTAGGAATGTCTCAAACCATCACTTTAGAAAGAATTCCAGTTTAGAAGTCAAGCTGTTAGGCAAAGGAGTAGTCAGCTTTGACAAAGACTCATTAGAGACTAATCAGGACAGAAGGGGACAGTCAGTTTCAAAACTAACCACAACACCCAAGCTTAGAAAGTTTTAAACAAACCTGAGATGAAGTCCATTAGGCCTATGAAGTGGGTTGAGCAAAATGGTCCTAACATAAGGAAACCCACCTCGACAGCTAAAATTGTACTTTATAGAAAGTCAGTTTCATTTCTAGATTTTAGAAATCTGAGGTTCTCAACTCATAATTCATATGAGGAGAACTCATCCGTATAGAAAGAAAATCTATACGAGGTCTCAGTCCAACCAATTCTCTACTTTTAGAACTAGGAATACTACACACTCTGGACCAAATTTCTGAGAACCCAACCGAAACTCAGTTTCAAGTCAGTTCCTAAAAACTTAGCTTCTTGTCAGGTTTCACACACTCACCTCTTCTCTTCAAATATGCATAGAAACTGCTTAAATTATTTAAAGAGGAAGATAAAGTGAGATGAAATTGTGACACCCAGATATAAAGTGAAGCAAGTATGGATTCCCAAAGAATGGATCCATAACACTAACCTTGCAGGACCCGCAGAAACACGGGTACCTTTTGTCTAACCTTATCTATTTTGCAAGTACAAGGTCACCAAGATCAACTTAAAAAGAAGAAAAGAACATGGATTTTGGACAGTAGATGTTCAACTCACATGATCGGTGACAACAATCTCCTTTCAAAACTGAGAATGTCAAGAGGACCACTTGGAAGAGATGCGACCTCACCTTCTTGTTAAAATGAGCGTCAACTTCTGCTCCTTCCGTCGGCTACTTCAATCTAACGTGGGGCATGAGCACCCTGAGTCAAAGAATCCATCATTTATCATCCGAAAACTCCATTACATTCAACACCTTATCAAAACTTATTTCCAGGGACTGCACAATGTTAAGTCCTCGGCCTTGCCGCCCTTTTTGCTTCAAGAATGGACAGTCTCTTATTAAATGCCCCGACCGCTTACAGTAATGGCATATTCTTTCACTACAAAAAATTCGCGAAATGCATAATATTTCGTCGCAAGATGTTTTTCCTAAAAAAAAATAATTTTAAATTATTTTATTGCAAAATGGTTTATTAGCTGGTCCACTTTAAAATTTTGAAGTTGCGTCTACAAGGGTTCGAACTCGAGACCTCTTCCGTGCAACCCTTGCCTGTTATCGCTGGATCAAATACATTCATCAATTTTTATATGTTATAGAAAACATATATTTAAAAAATTTTGCGATATGTAGTATGGTCAAATTAATCACATTATCCACCATATAATCCCTTTTTAACACCATTATCATTTGGATAAACCTATTTATCCATTTATTAAAATTCTCTTTTAATTTATTAAACTTGGCAACCAAGTTTTATTTTTTTTAAGTGTGAAAATCATTTCATTTCCCCCACTTTGTTTTCCCTTATTTTCGAGCATAGAGAGAGAGAGTGAGTTCTTCACAAGTTCTTCATTTTGGAAGCTTGATCCACCTTCTTCCGGCAAGATCGTCGTCTCCTAAACTCGTACACTTGATCATTGGTTGAAGGTAAGCATTAGAAGCTTGTTTATCACCTACGACTTGTCATTTTTAGAGACTCATCACCATTTTCTTCTCTTGTTTTTCCTCGATGAGCTAAGGAGAGGATTCAAGATTCAAGGCTAGAGTTCTCCAACCAAGAAGCTTAAAGAAAGAAAGAAAAATCAAAGGACTTCAAGGGTGAGTCCTCTTGTGACCTAGAACACCAACCTCTTTGCCCTTGAAGCTTATGCTCTTCATATTTAAAATCAAGCATGAGAATGTTGAAGTGTGTTGGATGAGCATGAGTAAGTTATTTTTAAGAGAGTATGTGATGAAGGAAGGTTACCTAGCATGTATGGTCAAATTAACCACATTATCCACCATATAATCCCTTTTTAACACCATTATTCAATTTATCCATTTATTTAAATTCTCTTTTAATTTATTAAACTTGGCAACCAAATTTTATTTGATTTAAGTGTGAAAATCATTTCATTTCCCTCACTTTGCCTTCCTTTATTTTCGAACATAGAGAGAGAGAGAGAGAGTGAGTGTGTGAGTTCTTCACAAATTCTTCATTTTGGAAGCTTCATCCAACTTCTTCCGGCAAGATCGTCGTCTCCTAAACCCATACACTTGATCCTTAGTTGAAGATAAGCATTAGAAACTTGTTTATCACCTAAGACTTGTCATTTTTGGCTCTTGTTTTTCCTCCATGAGCTAAGGAGAGCGACCAAGATTCAAGGCTAGAGTTCTCCAACCAAGAAGGTTAAAGAAATAAAGAAAAATCAAAGGACTTCAAGGGTGAGTCCTCTTGTGACCTAGAACACCAACCTCTTTGCCCTTGAAGCTTATGCTCTTCATATTTAAAATCAAGCACAAAAATGTTGAAGTGTGTTGGATGAGCATGACTAAGTTACTTTTAAGAGAGTATGTGATGAAGGAAGGTTACCTAGCATGTATGCCTTGGAACTAGAGACTAAGCATGTTTAGATTTAATTTTTGGAGACCTTGCCTTGTTGGGTTGTGTATGATTTGGAGCATGTAAATCATGAATCATAAGGTGTTGATGGTTGAGGGACTTGAGATTTTGTATTTTTTCGTGTGAAAATTGGAGAGAAAAATTCATGCTTATTTTGAAGTGGTATTCATGTGTGGAGAGAATTTTGAAATTGTTTGGTTCTTGAAATTCTTGGGAAAAACTTAGTACCTTCAATCTTGAGAAATTATTCTAAGACGTGGTTAATCATGTTATTAATCAAATCAACATGTTATTAGATATATAAAACATTTTAGGATCATTAAAAATTATTAAAACGAGTCCGGACAACTGAGTCGAGCCAAACATCACTTTTTCAGCCGGCCAAAACGGCCCTATTTCGACCGTTTGGGCAGCATCGACTAACACCAAAGATAGCGTTCGAAACTCCTAATATCCAGCTTCATCGACGTGCAATCCATTGATCGAAACACTTATCGAGCACCCCTGTAGAACCGCTTCAAGTTGGTCGACTTGAATAGGATTTGTCGACTTGAAACAAGTCGACCGATATTTATCATGTGTCGACTGACACAAGGGTCGACTCAGACCCTTTTTGCTAAAAAACATCATCTTTTCAAGCCGTTATCCAAGCTCGTTCCTTTTAACCTTTTTCAGTGGTACAAAAACTTCTTTTTAGTCATTTAACCCACCCCAAAAAGTCTATTCTATGCCCAATGAACTTGAATCCAAGCATTTATTCTTTTAAAGTCAACACATAACCTTGTATGTTCGAGTTCAATATCTCCATTTGTAATCCGCCTTAATTAGGCTTACACATTTTGTTTCGAACGACAATCACCTATGATCCGTTTATGGGAAAACTTCAATAACTTCATTTAATTTGAGGATGCCTTATTAAATTCTTTGATGATCCAAGATTTATTCTTCCTGTTTCATTTCTACGAATCACACTCAAGCCAATAAATTAACACTCTTTAATCAAGGCTCAGAAGTCCAGAAGACTCGACTTGCATAATAATAATAATCATAATGGAAGAATTACTTTTTCGGTATGAAATACCACTTTTATTATAGCGCTTATTTAATTATTCTTTAGGAAATTCCGAAGCTTGATCTGAAGTAATGCGCCAAAGTAATATTTCCAAAACCCTATTTTTCTCCATATTGAACCGAAAATTTCCAAACATCATCTAAACTATTAAACTCCATACCAATTATTGGCTTGAATTTATAATTTGAAGTAATATCTATTGATAATACCTAAGACATCAAATATAAAAAATTTGTAAAAAAAAACTACAATTAAATGGATTTTAAAAAAATGAAATCATGCTGTTGATTCTTATATAAATAAGCACAAACATGCAAAATCTTGAAGTAGAGAATGCACACAAACATGTTGATGAATATGTGCTATTTTATATCAACAAATCAAACAACTTCAGATGAAAGCATCTCAGTAAAAAAAAACTATAATAGTATGAATAGTAAATAACAAAGAACAACATATGATTTCCATCAAATACAAACTATTAATGGCAAATAAAGTAGAGAATGTAATTTTGATTTTAAAATCTTACTTGTTGAAGGAACCAGAGATTGCATTTTGTACTTTAGAGGAAACAATGATGTTAGAAACTGGGAAGTTCGTTTACTCTTTATTTGATGTTTTGATGTGTCAAAATTATCTTTAAGTTTTTAGTATGTTTGTACATGTAATCCTTATAAATGATAAATCGAGTTGTAATGGAAACTAGAAACTGGAAGCTGAAGATTGAGCAGACCGAAATTTAGTTTATGAAAGGAGGAAATTGTTAGAAGCTAAAACTCAAAATGCTGAAATCAAGTTTTCGAACTTGAAACTTGAAACGTCCAGAAAATCAGTTTCTGGAAACTGACTTTTCACTGAAGGATTTCAAAAACTTAAAACTTAAAATCAGGAGGATTTCGGTTTTCAGTTTCAAAGCTTAAAGAGCACGTAAAAAGCAAGGAGACAAAAGTAATCTGAGAGGAACTCAAAGTGTTATTCAAGATTCTCTAAAGTGTCGATCAACAATCAGTACGAGGGACCTTAAGTTTAAGTTCCTCGGACTAAAACTGACCCTGAGAGAGAGCAGGTGAAAGTACACTGTAAAAAGACAAATGCAGAATCAAAGCAGAGCAAACTGCTACTGACGGAAGAATGACGATGATTGGACGACCTAATCCTTGTCTCTAACGGTTAAATTCTTGTCTCTAACGGATAGAATTTCAAATCGTCTCCAATTTGCCTATAAATAGCAGAGCACTTCGACATAAACAATTACAAAAAAACTCGCGTGAAAATAGGTAGAAACTCTGTTAAAGTCAAAACTCAAAAGCTCTCTAAATATACCATGTCTCTGAACACGAGGCTTAGCTTTTGAAGCTTAAGCTTGCCATTTTGTGTTTATTAACTTTTAAGTAATAAATACAACAGTCAGTTTTTCATTCCAGAATTCCGATTATTACGGACTTTGCCAACCACTAAAGTTCAGGGAAGAACAACAAACATTCAACTTTCCAGTTTGAAGGTTGTGAGGTGCGTCCTCAATTCAGACTGAAGAAAGAAGCAGACTACCAAGTTTCTGGGCGAGTGACCTAGCAGGCCGAAGGACATTGGCATCCGACGGGCTAGTATAGATTGTGAGAAAGCTTGTAATATGTTACTTAGTGAATTCCCGGATTAAGTTTCGACGATTGGACTTAAGGCTCCAAACCACTATAAATATCCTGAGTCATTTTACTACTTTATTTAAGTTTCTGCAAGTTAAGTTTCCATACTCATTTGAAACTTTCAAATACTTTCTAAGTATTACAGTGTATATTTGAAACTGAAATTTAAAACTAAGTTCAAGTTAATTTAAGTTTTCGGAAACTGAAAACTGAGTTTTAGTTTTCAGAAGTGCAAACATATTAATACTTCCACCGCATACAAAATTACTCTGATTTCGGGAACAACAAATGATGAACAAAATTTTGGAAGAAATAATGGGGAATGAATTCTGAAAATAAAATCGAATGAGCGACTGTCGAATACTTTTTTTGGGCCGTTAATTCTAATTTGTGGTGGCAAGTAAAAATGTTAAAAAGAAAAAAAAATTATGTATTCAAGATGTTTAGTTTTGAAAGTAAAAAAAAAAAATTAAAAGAAAGAAGGCTGAGTGAACGACATCGTTAGCACCACAATACCAAGTATTGTGTTTGACCACACAGTAGAGGATTCTTTTCCAGCCCATCAAAATCCCACCCACCAAGAGCAGATTAATGAAGCTAAGTCGAGTGCACCAGTCCCAGCTCCGGTATTGGATCAATTCCACCCACGATTAATTTAAACTCAAACTTAATAAGATTTATGAACCTATTAAATTAGGTTTAGTCAAATAATTTGAACTTAAACTCAACTCTCACAAACATCGACTAATTTTAATTTTTTTTTTTTTAAGTCAATCCAAATAATTGGAGAGCTAGTTCATAAACGCTTGCAGGAGAGATTATAAATTCAGATTTTATGGTGCTTTTTTACTTATATTAGAAATTATAAATATTACAAAAATTTATGTTAAACTATCACTTTTATTTCAAGTTTATGACAAGAGAGAAAACCCAACATCCAAAAGTTGGCATGACTCACTATATCACATTTATTATTTATAAAATTATATGTATACGTGTAATATATTATAAATTATTGTAAAATTTATAATATATTAACAATTTACTCTTTAGTTAATCTCTTAGTCAATATAACATGCATTTATGTTAATTTAGACTTCAAATAATTTTTATTTCCGTCGCAAATATGAAACGCAATGTCATAGTTTTAGAGCAAAGTCCACATGCTAGGCTAGGCGCAAGAGAGGCCACATCTTTATGCTACGTGTCTCCACAGCAATCCGCCACGTGTCAAGAGGCTCCTAACTCATAGCAAACTTCTCGATCGTGCTCTATGCCGAATCATATATAAAAAAAAATTAAATCCAATAAATAAAAAGGAGAAAAGAATCCCCAAGATTGCCGAGCTTTTGACACCGAATACGCTTCTGAATTCATTTGTTCAAACGCAATGTCTCGATTAATTCAGTACTCAAAGCTCTCCTTCCCCAGATTCTCGTGAGTTTTTCTTTTTCCTACATTTTACTTTTTTTAAGTTTTGTTTGATTAATGGCTAAATTTGTGGCGGATGCGCTAGTGGTTTCTGGATTTTCTGGTTGGATTTGTTTGCTGCCGTGAACATTTTAATGAGCTAATCATCGTTTTGCACGTTTGTTAGGTAACGGAGTCTGAGCATCGGATTATGATTTTTGTGGTGTTTACTTCCTAAATTTGGGTGTGAATTTAGTTTTTTCGGGTAGAACCACTGTGCTTAAGCTTGTCATTGTATGATCGTCGTGTTATTCTTCTGACGTGCCGAAACTTGCATAACTCTGAAGCAATTTGAACTTTAGGTTCAAATATGAAGTGACGGAATATTTGTTTTTTCTTAGTAGTATGTGGTGAAAGAAGTAGCACTCGTTAAACTTCTTTTGAATATTGAAATTGCGTGAGCATGTAGGGGTTTTTGTCACTCTTAGGAAAACGGGAATCATGAAATCTTATGGGTTTTACTCTGTGGGTTTTCTCTATTTGGGTGTCTTATTCTGTTTTTATGCGAGCATGTATGCGGGATAAATGTAATATGAAAAAGTTATGGCTTGGTATTTCGTTGGGTAGGCAACAATTTCTCTGACTTGTTGTATAGGGTGATGCTAAAGAAATGAGATCACAATGCCTTTTTGAGAGAAATTTTGATGTTCTGGACTTCATTTGTAGACAAACATATCTGTTACTTGATCACTCCAGTTTCTTTACCGTACAGTGTAATTAATACTAGTCATGTTATGAAACAAGGTTATTGTCGAAAGAATTATGTGAAATATGCATCTTTCTGCTTTGACTAGGAGATGCTTGCATGGTTCTTGCTAATGTTTAGCATATCCAGAAAAGTAGGACCTGTTATTAGTAAAGGATATGTAGCAAGCTTCTAAAAGGGGGCAAAGAAGTTATTCGGTTTGGCTATGGGAATACAATTTTTTAAATCTGATTGACATTGGTAGTCAATTTGTTGAAGTGCAGGTTCTCATTATTTAGCATTTTTTGTCAAGTGATTGTGCGATTTGACCTTGTCTCATGCCGTCCTGTTATTTGTGGTCTTTCATGCTCCTTCCCGATTCCCCCCCCCCCCCTGTCCCCCCGGTCTCCTAAATTACTTTCACTTACACCATAACTACATACTTACGTGAATTTTTTTTCTGTCATCCTACTGATTGATTTACCCGAAAACAGGATAGCTGCATCAAGAAATGGGCGGTATTTCTCGACTGGTCCTGATATATCTACTGGCCCTAATGGTTCTGGTAAAACTCATAAAATTGAGGAAGCGGAGACAGTAGAGGTTCCTCCTCCACCGACAGAGAAGGTACTTATTTGATTATTGCAGAGAATCGCTCGTCTTGAGTAATTTTGACTAGTTGCTTAAATGGGTTTTGCTGATTTGTTTGTTTTATATTTCAGTTGCTTGTGCTTGGGGGAAATGGATTTGTTGGCTCTCATGTCTGCAAGGAAGCTTTGGATCGTGGTTTGGTTGTGGCTAGCCTAAGCAGGTTTTCTATTGTTAATTTGTGTAACCATTTTTATGGTCTGCCTTATTGTTGAGTATGTGCCTGGGTGAATGATTTTCATTGAAGACTTCCGAAAGAAAACTTGTTCCCGATGTATTCGATCATTACGGACCATGTTTCACATTGTATTAGTAATGGGATAGTTCCTGTAGACATGCTGTATGTACGCTGTTGCAATCATAATTGTCTGTGACTAATAAAATATAGCCTCCTGGGCAAACATTTTGCCAAAGATACAAGTTAAGAACATGAAAAGTCTCTTGAGCATTTTGTCTGTCCTCACACACATTCGTGATATTCGCTCTGGCATGTGGGTTCCATTAATACCTCACATGCAACGTTGAGTTCAGAAAATGGTAGTGTGTAGTTATGAAAAGAAAATTAGCTTGGAGGAGGAACCTATGAATAATCAAATGTCATTTTGAAATTCTTTCACATGGCTTATATGTGTTGTTTTTCTTTTCTACCTGTATGTAGCTTTGTTACTTCTACTGCTTATGCCTCGCGCCTCACAAGCCCTTCTTTTCCTTCTGCAGGTCGGGTAAATCCTCAATACAAGAATCCTGGGCTAGCAGTGTGATATGGCATCAAGGTTTTATGATTGCTCTGCTGTATTCATATGCTTCTCCCTGATGTCCTTTCATGTATTGAATGACATTTACTCTTCTGACTTTCATTTTTCTGCTGACAGGTAACCTCTTATTAACAGACTCATGGAAGGATGCGCTGAAGGGAGTTACATCAATTGTGCGTTCTAATTCACCTCCGATTTTGCTTTTGTCCTATAATCCTAAACTATACTGAAATTATTACCGAAGCTCCAATTTGATTTTTTAGTCATTCAACGAAGCTGGATACACCCCGTGTGTAGGTGTTTGGATTCCAATTAAACTTGGCATATTAGCTGTATCCCATACAAATGTCTGTAATAAGAGGTTTTGGGATGATTGAATAGGGGTCAGCCTCATTTTTATCATTTGAAGATCCAGAGCATCTTTCTGCTCTGCTCTTTATGCATTTACCCTAGATGCTGTGTGGATGAAGTATGATGTATTTGCTCAGCTTTCAAAGACTTGGTACTATTTCATAACAAATGCATATGTAGGTTATATGCTAATATAGCAATTTTTGATTTTGTAACTCCTTAGTTGTTCTAGTGAATCAGTCCAGAACTCATTGTCACGAGGCAGGAGAGATTGCTTACATTGTTCTCCTCACTTTCAATGGGACTGTTCTAGGAATATTTTTCTTTATCATCTTTTATCTTATACTTTGTCATCACCAGCTTGATGTTGGCTTAGTTGTTAATCATTGATTAAAGTGCTTTCCTATGCAGATTTCTTGTGTTGGTGGATTTGGTTCCAATTCACAGATGTACAAAATCAATGGAACTGCTAATATTAATGCTATTCGAGCTGCTTCAGAAGCAGGTGCTTAAGCTTTTGGTGAATTTTTTTTCTTTTGCTTTGTCATTTCTTGATTGCTAGAGGAGTCCGTAGAGTCCTGGCTCTCTTTCTCATTGTCTCTTTGAATTTTATGGATTTAGTTCTAGTCCTAACACCTGTAGTCATCTTGTCTGTAGGTGTCAAGAGGTTTGTATACATATCTGCAGCAGATTTTGGTCTAGTAAATTATCTTCTACAAGGATATTATGAGGGAAAGGTAGGAACAAAATCTCCTACTCACCATATGTGAAGTTATTGTTGATCCTGAGTGTTGGGGTACATGCAGCAATCAAGAAAGAGTTTTCAGATTCTTATTGCAGGGGCATGGTTTGAAATAATTTAATTTAATCACTCATTTCTTTTTTTTTAAAAAATCTACAATAAAAGTAGCAAGAAACATTAGGATTTAGTACAGTTGTGCAACAGTAGTCTCCCCTAGAGTTGTCACAGAAGATTCTATGGACATCAAAAACTTTAATGATTGTTTGTGCTAGATAAGTCGATCAAATTTCTAAAAGGTTGACATGCTGTTGTAAACATTCTTGAAATTGGACTAGATAATTGTAGATACAAGAAAAGGGATATAAAAGATTCATGTTAGCTTTAAACTAGTGCATTGTATAGATGAACCTGAAGCGGGCAAGATCCTTGTATATTGCACTACGTGCCACTGATGCCTGTGTCACATGTGGTACAGCGAGCTGCTGAGACAGAGCTCTTCACTCGGTATCCATATGGAGGTGAGCTACCTGACCCTTCTTTCTTCGGCCTTTTTCTTGAATTCTAGTTCTAGGTTTTCTAAAGTTAGAATGTCGTGTAATCCACCTTATTGATTTTGACCTAGATATATTAGCTAGAGTTTCTTGTAGTTGCTTTCAGTCTTATTGAATTCCTTGATATATACAGGAGTGATCTTGAGGCCTGGATTTATACATGGAACTCGCCGCGTTGGGAGCATGAAGTTGCCTCTTAGTGTGATTGGTTCTCCTTTAGAGATGGTGAGGTTTTATTTTTATTTATGTTATATATTGGGGATGGATTATATGAAAAGCTGATGTGTATGTATATATGGATTGGATCATGAGAAAGCTGAACCCTCGTTAAAGAACTAGGAACCAATCCCATCACAAGATTGGGAGAAGATTGACGATTTAATATATGTCAAAAAGATTGTGGTAATTTTGTGAATATCAACAACTATAAGTCATATTGTAATGAAGCATAAATAATATTACTTTGAACTTAAAATAACATCAGAGTGAAACAATGATGATGCTGTTTCTGGTACAGAACCGTAATGCTATTTATGGTACAGAATAATGCTATTTATTGTACCCAGAGATTTGGCAAAAACTCCAGCCAAGTAGTAAACTTATGTTTCACCTTTATCCATTGGAACCACAAAGCAGTTTACCCTTCAATGTGAAATTATTCATTTTTGAGTTGTGTCCCATCTGTAGTGCTTTGGGACTAAATTTAATTACTTGATGCAGAAATCCCATTTTCATATATTCGATGATGATTTTGGCATTTTCTTATATGTTTGTGATTTTACCAGAATAAGGTTTTAAACATTTTATTGTGTTGCCCCCACATCATTATTTTCATATTTCCGGTGAAGTGGGATCTTCTCGTCAACCTGAACATTAAGAGTATTATCTTTGCATCTTATTAGCTCAAGGATGAAAAATGTTAATCTTGCTGTAGTTGTACAGATATAGCTTTCACTTGCTAAGATGCCAATTTTCCAGTAACTATCCGCTGTGGCTTTTCATTATGTTTTTTTTATGAAAATGCTACATTCTCATGTTCCCTGTTGGATGTTACGCAGATTCTTCAGCATACTAAAGCTCTGAACCAGATCCCCCTTGTTGGGCCTCTGCTTACCCCTCCGGTGAATGTGAATGCTGTGGCCAAGGTTGCTGTTAGAGCTGCTATTGATCCCGTATTCCCTCCGGGCATCGTTGATGTATACGGAATCTTACGATACAGCCAGCAGCAGAGATGAAATGAGACATGATGGGTTAGTGTTGAAATTTCTCTTTTCTCAAGAGGTCTGGCTGTTTTTGAGGCCTGAATAAATAGATTTATAGTATAAAAGATGAATGATGCTGATGTAGGCCTGTGCCTAATATGGTTGTCATAGTGAGCGATGTAATAATAAAGAGATGTTTCAAGCTTATTTCTCGTTGACTGTGTTGATTACATGGTTCGTAGCATTCACTTCCACTTGTATGGCGTGAGAATTCCGATTCTGATCGGCGACAGATTACTAACTGTTTTTGGGGCAGGGACTAGCGTGTTTGTTTTTCAATTAACTCCATCCGTCCTATTTAAATTATCTACATTTTCTTTTTCGTTCGTCTATTTACCTAAAATGAAAAGTTAATATCTACTTACTAATAAAATACTGTATTAATTTTCCTCATTTTTATTCGCATTATTGTGCCCAACTCTTCTAAGACAATTTTGAGGTAGTGTAAATTTCCAGACATTAATTAAGCGATGTTTGAAGTGTGGAAGGTAAGTTGCAGAATTTGAGCAATTAAAATAAAAAATTTAATGTCTAAATACCTAAATTTTCTCCCAAACTCGTACCCCTAAATTCCTTTTTCGCTGACCAAATCAGCTTATTATGGTAGTGGTGTTGACGGTGATGGCAAGTGCGTGTTATGGAGATTAACATCTTATTATGGTAGTGGTGTTGACAGTGATGGCAAGTGCGTGTTATAGGGATTTCGCGGTAGCGGCTCGACCTAGTCTAATGGTTGGGTTATATGATATATGTTATGTTTGAAGAGATGTTAATAATTTGAAATCCACAAGAAGAATCACTTACAATGATTCCCCAAATAATGCCAACATCAATTCCTTTCACAACTTGCACAAAGTATGGCACAGCAACAAAAAGTTAGGGTTGAATAATTGACAAGGATTATAACTTGGAAGTATTGTTCATTAAAATACCAACAAACAAAAGGGATAATTACAATCTAAGTTGAGAATATTTGGCATCATGGAAATACAGATACTCAACATTCATCTTGGATCCAAAAGCACGCCTGCGGCTACCACCACTAAATCTCCCACAACATGCACCATCTGACACCACTGCTAGAAAATTCCTAAGTTGAATAAAAAGGTGGAATAAAATTTCTTAATAGAAAAAACTTCAAATAAAATTCCAAAAAGCTCAAAATTTTGGGATTAAATTCGTAATTTTCCTTAAATTGAAGTTGAATGTTCATTCTATATCACTCTCCCACCAACAAATCGTTTAGCTATAACAAGTTTAATTAAATATTAATTCTGAAATAAAATTATTAATCTAATTAAAGAGAACAATATTTTCTGGAGCTTCAATATAACATTTGAATTTATTCGATATTTGACGGTATAAATAGTGAGTTACCGAAATTTATTCCGTTTCTGTTTTTTGTCGCACTCGCTAAACGCCTCCGTGCTTCCGTCATCTCCAGGATCACGCGCCGCCGCTAATGAACGGCCAAACTAGCCATCTGCAAGCAAAGGATGGACGCCACGACGACGATGCTGCGTTCACAGAGTTCCTTGCTTCTTTGATGGACTATACTCCCACCGTAACCGCCGTTTCCTGTGACTCTCCATGTTATAATTGAATTTCTGTTTGTGGCTAATTACGTCTTCCTCCAGATTCCTGATGAGTTGGTCGAACATTACTTGGCCAAAAGTGGATTCCAGTGCCCCGATATCCGATTGTAGGTATACTCTTTCCTTTCTCACCCTAGATTGGGTTAATCTTATGTGAAGCCCGAGTGCATTGATATCCGTTTGGTTTTGGTTATTTCTTCAAAGTTCACACCTTTACATGTGTTTTCCTTTTTCTATTTGTGTTTTGTGCCGGGCTAATAATTTGTATGCATCTTCTCCGCGCACAACCGTTTAATTGAATAATCTCTTTTCTTCATATTTTATTTGATAATGTATCTGTCACTTGCCTTTTCTGTTTTGCAATTTTTTAAATATGATTACCTGCAATTTTCTTCAGGGATGTGTTTTCTTGTGATCGTGTAAATTCTTAAGTATTTGTTTGGAATAGCTGGCTTCTCCAAATGTTCATCTTGGAGAAGCTCTAATTTGTAGCTTCCAGATTTTTCTTCGTTGATGGTTCATTAAGCATTTATCCCACATTGCATGTGCACCAGGCAGGCAATGAAAGCCTCTCTCTACTCAAAGCATGAAACTAGCTTTGTTAATATTCGCTGTGGCTTTTGCTTTCGGTAGTATTCGGAAAATGATCTCAATTAAATTAGTGAACTCTAATAACTCAAATGGAAAGAGGAGTAGTTGTTTAGTGATGTACTTATCTTACTCTCTCGCTTCCTGGTGCTATCAGTTCACAACACCTTCTGTATCATGTACTGTCTTCTTTCTCTTCAGGGCAAGGCTGGTAGCAGTTGCAACTCAGAAGTTTATAGCAGATGTGGCAACCGATGCTCTTCAGTACGTTCTTATACTATTCCTTGTGCTAACTGGTTCATTTTGATTTTCTTTGTATCTCTATTTTGTGATTATTGGAAGAGTGTTACTTGCATCTTAATGCAGGCAGTGTAAGGCAAGGCAATCGGCTGTAATCAAGGACAAAAGAGATAAACAACAAAAGGTTGCTGTGATTTTATATTCAATTCAAATACTTTTTATAAGTTTTAATGATTATTTCATAATAGGATAAGCGTTTGATCTTGACAATGGAAGATCTTTCCAAGGCTCTACGTGAGGTAACTGCCTTATGTTCACGCTGTTATGCTTCCTGCTATAATGTACTAGTAATTTAGATGAGAATTATAATAGGCAATAATTGTATGCATTTGTATAATTCAAATATTGCAGTTACTTTTTAATTGGATGATGGTGGGTGTGTTCATTGAGTGAACCAGCAGGAACTGATCAGCCATTTCACCACCTGAAATTAACTTGACATTTGTTTTTAGTTCTTCTTGTGCAATCTAAGCATTTATGTGATTGTAACTGATATTTCTCCATGTCGTATGCAGTATGGTGTGAATGTGAAACATCAAGAATACTTTGCTGACAGTCCATCTGCGGGTTTAGATTCTGCTTCGAGAGAGGATTGACAACTTGCCCAACTAAACACAATTGGACCTCTATAGTCTGTTCCCCTGTATCTGAAGGTTTATTCAGTTGGTATAGCAGTCCCCAACTACATCTTGTCAATTACGGATTCTGTGCAATGGAAGTATGCTTAATTTAGTTGAATACAATGAAACTTGTGCAGTACTTATTTTCTGTGGATGATATATATCTTTTGTTGTCTGCATATATATGAAATCTGTTAGAAATCGGAGTTGGGCATGCTGTTGGCATTAACAATTGCACATTTTTTTTATTTTTTTTTTGAGATTAAGTATAGATTATCTGGTGTTTTAATAGAAATTTGCTTTTTTCTATATGGGTATTTGCTTTTATAAGTTGGAAAATCTTAGCACATCATGTCCATGTTTATATTTAGTGTTGTGTTCTTATCAAGTCGTGCACATATTTTCACACTTAATGGCAGAAGTAGTTAGGGCAGTGTTTGTATCCTTTAAGCCATGTCAAAGCAAGTTCGTTTTATATGATCAGATCTGTGGCAGGTTTAGTACAGAAAGTAAATATTGAATTTGAAGTACAAACTCAACAGAAGCCGACTCCATAGACATGACTGTAGAGTCTGGTGCCACATCCCCTTTATATGAGATGAAATAGCATTGCTTTTCTTTGGATACATCAAGATTCAATTCATGCTTGAATATTGGATATACAAGGCAGGAGTAAGATGCAAATGACGACTAATTCTCCCCTTTGCCTGCAGCATGTTCATTGTTTTCTCCAGCATTAGCTAGATTTTCAAGTCGTGGATCTATATGGTATTGATGGGGAGGGGAAGTGGATGGATTCAGAGGCTGAAAATGCTGCTCAACACTAGATGGATCTGGCATATACGTCGGCCCAGAATCATTCCCAGTTTCCTCGCCACCATCACCATATGGATCCTCAGCCCCGGGAGTATGATAATAACGATATTGTGGAGAGAAATATGGACTGGCTGGTGACTGGTAAAGACTTCCGCCACCACCGTGCATATCTGGAGCCGGGGAAGGGTAGTAGCCTTGATGATCACCTGCTCTACCGCTACTACTGCCAGACAGATTCAATAGGCTAGTCGCTGCTGCTGCTGTCCCGTGTTGAGGAACACCTATAAACTGGGCACCGAATTGGTCTGCCGGAGCATAATCTGGGAGAATTGACATACTCTGCTGCTGATTCATCGATGAACTGGATCCTCCATTTTGCTGCTGCTGCTGAATCTGGTTCTCCACTCGATTCTTGAAGCTGTTGAACCACGCAATCCAGTCTCCGACTTGTTCCTTACTAAGGCTTTCGACAGAGGTTTCCTCCCACCACCCTTTGTGTCTGGTTCGATCAATCTCAGCCAAACCCTCCTCTGCTTCCTTGAGTTTGAGCTTCTGCTCCAGCAACTGGTCGAGCAGTTTGTTCTGCTCTTGAATTCTGAATCTTGCGTGGGCGTCGATAGCTCGGGCGGAGAGCTTCAATGGCTGATCAGGGTTGATGTATCTCTGAATAACAGACTCCATGCTGGGTGAGAAGAAGGAGAAGGGGTTATCTGTTGGTGAGAAAACAATGATGCCAATGTCTGCGCCGCACAGCGTGCTCAGCTCGCTACCTTTCTTGAACAACCCTAAGCGACGTTTGGAGAACGAGGCGTAGAGGTCGTCTTGGCTTTGTATGAGGCGGATTGGGATTTTTTGCCGCCCTCTCGTTTGCCTCCCTGGCGGCGGCGCCGCCTCCATTTTTAACTGAGATGAATGTAGGAAGGTTTTTTTTGTGTGATATTTGTTATGAATTAGTTGGATAATTATGAATCTAGGTGGGATTGGGGTTTCATGGGTTTTTGCGGTTATCTTGATTTGGTAGTTTTTGAAACATTTATTGAATTCTTGAAACCAAATTGAATAGTTGTGGATTCTCAACACCCTCTCCTCAATCTTGAAACTTTTGGAAATATAGTCGTATTACAAGATTTTTAATTTATAATATCAAATTTTGATCGTTTAAACTCTAATTCCAAGAGTGACCTGCATTACAAATTATTGAGACTTGAGAGAAAAACTAACTTTTCTTTTTAGTCAATCAACTTTTTATGTATAAAAATTTCATTATTTTATACAAAAGATTAGTGCGAGATATCGAGAACTATAGAATATACTCCCTCTATCCCGAATTGATAGTCCCAAATCGAAATAACATAATAATCAATTTTGTGAGTGTAATATAATTAATAATTTATTGATAAGTGAGAAAAAATTGATCATTTTAAAAAATAGGACTAATAAACAGGACAAATTGAGAAGATAAGTGAAACTAATAAACTTTGAAAAACAATTTCTCATATGCAATTGGATTGATGTTAAAAGCTACATAAAAGGATATGTATCTCATATAGAGTTTCCCACATAGGTTAGTTAAATTATTGCAATTATAATAAAATATTAAAGTCAAAATAATAATTATAAATATTTTAACACTTAATTAATCCCATTCATTCTTAGCACCAACCGTGCATATAGGAGTCACCGATTTAGGCATTTTAACAAACATGTCATAGATAATAACATAACCTAGTGCTTGCTCCTGAGTCCCGTAAATACAAGATTGCAATACAAAGCGTACCTGCATTTACAAGTCATTCGAAAATGTCGAGTGAAGCTGATTTTATAATTTTTGGGTCGCATTTGAAATGCAAAAAAACTGGGATTTTGTTTAATGAAATCACCGGTTTATTAATAAAATCACATATATATCTACTCAGAAACAGGTAGGAATGATTTGTCAAGAATATGCATTGATCTTCAAATACTTAAAAACTCATAAATTATTTAAATTTACATTTATATATAAATATTTATTATTTATTGTCATAAAAAATTATTCTATCATATTTATTTAAATCCATTATTTTCTTATAGGAAATATAGCTCATCAAATACTCATTGTAATAACTACTAATTACACTATAAATTAATTTTATTTTTTTTTATTTTCTAGCTACCTTACTTTACGAGCTAACTCATGAGCATGTTGAATATTGATAGATTTAGTTTAACTCATTAGTCAACTTATTTTATTTAATAAATTTGAACGATCTTTTATAGAATTAATATTTTGAGTTGCTTAACTTTTTTACAACTCCATTTAAAAAGTATTTTTGCGTAAATACCACCACCCTTCTCAATGTTTTTTTAGTATCTTGGAAATAATTTTTAATTTATATGAAATGTTTTTCATAAATTTTTACATATTATTTGTTTGTCATCTATCCCTCACCAATTACTCACTACCTTTAAAAGAAGAAAAAAAATTATTAATTAATCATTGCTCAATAAATTATTCTGTGAACAAATTTTAATTCAATTACTCGAAGACCAAGTTGGTTTTTTTCTTATTTAGGAACTAAAATAAATGTTTCAAAACATTTTTTTCGGAAAAGGATATTTCAAATTAAATTGTTTTATTGAAATGAAGAATGTTGAGAGTGGTAGGATCTTTTGATCCTATAATCTTAATGAAATGTTTTTCTATCATCATATAACTCAATCGATAAAATTATTGACATAATTTATACATAGAAACTTCCAATCAAATGTTTTTACTATAAAAGTTTTTAATCAATTATGAAATTTAGAAATGTTCACCTACATACCGTGAAGATATATTAATATACTTAAGGAATTGATGTGACAACATAATATTGATGGTGAGGTCATTTTTATTATTTTATTACCTCTAATTTAAGTCATATTAACCGTGAACATATTAGCACATACGTCAGATTAGTCCATATAGAACCATCCTAATTTTCGTAAGTTGAAGCCGTCAAAAATTTAGAAAACAGTTGGAAATTTCCAACTAGTGTTGAATTCAAAATCTTTGAATTTCAACTTTGCCGACGAGTGAAAATAACTTAACTACTTGAGAAAATGAATAAAATGATAAATTACTAAAATATTCCTATAATATGGGCTCAAATTATATTTCCACCTTTTAGAAACTGAGATTATTTACCTTCAATCCTGGCAATAATCAACTTTTGAGTGGGTAAATTATTATAAAATACAGATGAACTCGGATATATGAATCATGATCCATTAATTATAGAAAAAATTTTACACTGTTTGCACTTGAAGATCAGGACAAGTGAAGGTCTCCTCAAATTAACAAGACATGCAATCTAATGAAAATAGATCGCATCCTAAAAAATATTCAAACTCACCTGTATTGATTTGATTTACACCATTAATTAAGCTTGTTAAAACTATTGTTTTTCTTTTCTATTTTTGTAGTAATGGATTGCTCTAGATTTTACCTAATTCAAGGTCTTGGTCTTTCAATAATAATAAAAATTATATATTTTTTTTAAAAAAATTCCAATAACAATTATTTAGTATAGTCGGTACTTAACACATAAATCAACATCATCTTGCAATTGTTTATATTATTTTCCCACTCACCAAATTAGTCAATGATCTACTATATATAGACTACAGTGATTAATACAGTGCATAAATTTAAAACTCAACTATAAATATTATTAACAGGCTTAATCTATTTAGGTATTAGTGATTGTGGATTTTGAACTTTGAATTTTCAAGTTAAGTGAATGTTTCGACCAAATTGAAGCTAACATGAAAAACAAATGTTGTTAAACGTAAATTAATAAAATTTAACATATTGATGAATGCATGGTCATATACTGACAAAATTTGTGTCAATGGCTTCTGCATAGTTTGATAGATCAAGTGAAAGCATATATTTGATTAATTCTTTCTCAAATTGAATTTCATTTCATTTCTTTTGCATGCAAATGGAGAAGACACACAACCTCCACGCTCTTGTCCATCTCTTCATTTTCTCTCTCTCCATTACGCTTTCTTTCCGTAAGATAGCTGCGGCGGCGCCACCGCCACCGCTGCCGTCGCCTATCCTCATTAGGGTTAGAGTGGTGTTAGACATGAATAACTACATCGGACAAATGGGGCTGAACTGTATCTCCATTGCCATTTCAGACTTCTACGCTGCAAATCCTCATTATAAAACTAGGCTGCAATTCTTTAACAAAGACTCCAAGGGCGATGCTGTTGGAGCAGCTGCTGCAGGTACCCTCTCTCTCTCTCTCTCAGTATATATCATTTTCTTGAACATGATTAATGCAGCTCTAGACTTGCTGAAGAATGTGGAGGTGCAAGCCATAGTAGGCCCGTTGACCTCGGTGGAGGCAAACTTCATGATAAAACTCGGAGATAAAGCTCAAGTTCCCATCATAACCTTCTCTGCAACAAGCCCTTCTCTCTCATCAACCCCAACTCCATACTTCGTTCGAGCTGCTCCTGATGATCGCTACCAAGTAGAAGCTATAAGTGCAGTGATCAAAGCTTTTGGATGGAGGGAAGTCATCCCGATTTACGTGGACAACGAGTTCGGAGAAGGGATCATCCCGTATCTGGCTGAGGCCTTGGAGCAGGTTAATGCACACATCCACTACAGAAGCCGCATTCCGTCAGCAGCCACAGATGATCACATCACCGCCGAGCTCTACAAGCTGATGACCATGCAGACCAGAGTTTTCGTAGTCCACATGTTTGCCGCTCTCGGCGCTCGTCTCTTCACCAAGGCGAAGGAGCTAGGAATGATGAGCGAGGGCTATGTATGGATCATCACAGATGGCATAGCCAATGAGTTGAGCTCGTTTCACCCTTCTGTAATGGAGTCCATGCTTGGAGTGATCGCGGTGAGAATTAGTTTTCCAGCTAGTAAAGAGGTTCAAGATTTCATTATCCATTACAAGAAAAGGCTGCAGCAGAGAAATCCAGCAGTTATTAGTCCAGATTTGAATATATATGGACTGTGGGCTTATGACTCGGTTGTTGCACTGGCTATGGCAGCAGAGAAAGCAAGATTAACAAATGTAGGGCCTCGAATTACAAGAAGCTTTCCAACAAATTCTACTGATCTTGAAGCCTTCGGAGTTTCGGTTAATGGGCCGAAGCTCGTCAGGGCTTTGTCAAGAACAGCATTCAGAGGCCTTGCTGGAGAGTTTCAGCTAGTTGAAGGCCAACTCCAGTCATCCCCTTATCAGATAGTAAATGTGGTTGGCCCAGGAGCTCGAGTTGTAGGTTATTGGACAAAAGAGAATGGGGTTGTCCAATAACTGAGCTTCAAGAATGAAAAAAACATCACATACTCTACTACTGGAACAAATTTCAGAACCATCATATGGCCTGGGGACAGGACAACTCCACCTAAGGGTTGGGTTGTCCCCACAAACGGCAAGAAACTGCGCGTTGGGGTGCCTGTGAAGGACGGGTTCACTGAGTTTGTGAAGTTTACTTGGAACCCTGACAACTCAACACAAGTTGAAGGATACTGCATTGATGTTTTTGATGCAGTGATGGCAGCACTGCCGAGTGGCGTCCCATATGAGTACGTCCCATTTGCAACGCCTGATCACAGAAATGGTGGCACTCACAATGATTTGGCCTATCAAGTGTATCTTGGTGTAAGTTTATCAGTATTCTTTCACCCCTTCTTGGTTTGAGTGTTTATTTTGATGTTTTTGTTTTCTGCTGATGAATGATCAGAACTTTGATGCTGTTGCTGGAGATGTAACCATTGTAGCAAATAGGTCACAGTTTGTGGACTTCACTTTGCCTTTTACAGAATCTGGTGTTTCAATGGTGGTGCCAGTAAAAGATTACAAGAAAAGAACTGCATTGGTGTTCTTGAAGCCACTCACTTGGCAGCTCTGGCTCACAAGCTTTTGTGCATTTGTGTTCGTGGGCTTCATGATTTGGGTTCTTGAACATCGAATCAATGAAGATTTCCGCGGCCTTCCTTCTCATCAGATCGGCATGATCTTCTGGTTCGCCTTCTCAACCATGGTATTTGCTCACAGCAAGTATCACTGTGCCATCTTTTCTTACAAAACATGAACATATTTTCAGACAGACAAGACCACTGCATTCTAACTTTGTAAGCATGGAAAATCGTGTAGAGGAGAGAGTGATGAGCAACCTGGCACGGTTCGTGCTGATAATATGGCTGTTGGTGGTGCTCATACTAACTCAAAGCTACACAGCAAGCCTTACATCAATGCTGACAGTGGAGAAGTTGCAGCCAACCGTGACAGATGTGAAGGAGCTCATCCGGAACAAAGAATACGTGGGATACCAGGACGGATCATTCATGCTTGGCCAACTCAAGAGAATGAATTTTGATGAATCCAGACTAGTGGTGTACAGATCTGCTGAGGAATGTCATTAACTTTTCTCCAAAGGGAGTGGAAATGGAGGTATAGCTGCTGCTTTCGACGAGATCCCGTATATACAGCTTTTCCTTGCTAAATACTGCTCAAAATACACCATGGTTGGCCCTACATACAAGACTGATGGCTTTGCATTTGTGAGTAACCTTGCACTTTGTTTACATCCTTTTCGTGATCGAATTCTCATTTTCTTTACCTTTTCGTGTCTCAGGTCTTCCCTATAGGTTCTCCTCTGGTTACTGATGTCTCAAGAGCTATTCTGAACATAACAGAAGGTGAGAAAATGATGCAGATTGAGAAGAAATGGCTTGGTGACAAGAATAAATGTGCAGAGTCCACAAACTTACTCTCCTCCAACAGCAGCTTGGGGCTTGAAAGCTTCTGGGGCCTATTTCTGATTGTGGGAATAGCTGCATTCTTAGCCTTGTTCATACATGTGATCATGTTCTTGCATCAACATTGGCATGTGGTAATGGATTCAAATCCGGAATCCACATTCTTGAGCAAGATCATGGAGCTTCGACGAAGGTTTGATAGCAGAGATCTTACTTCTCACACTTTCAACAACAGTTGTGGTGATGGTGAAGCGATGGGATGTCGTGAAGATCTTCAAGAAAGCCAGTTTAGCTTCTCTCCTAATTCTTTGAACGCAGACTTCACAAGTAGTTCAGTGGAGAATCTACAGAGACATAGGGCAGGGGAAGAAGCAGCATTGCCTAAGGTGATACAGCAGGATCAAAAATTACAGGAGATTAGCCCCTGGAATCTTGACAGAGGAAGATAGCAGCCCGAATGGCTTCGGAACTTCTTAGGGTAGAGATGGAGATCTGCAGACATGTTCATTGATTTACATTATTAGTCATTTGTGGCCATCTTGTGGTTTGTTGTGTGGCGCTGGAACCACACACAGATTTATCTGTTTCTTCACTGTAAAACTAGTTAATTTGAGTGTGGTGCATGAATACATATATTCAAGAAAATATGAAACATCATCATCACTATACTTAAGACAGTCGCACTCTCCATTTCTGCATTTTTATTGACAAAAGTAGACACTGGATAAAATTAAAATGTTTAGAACTTAAACGAAAGCGGGGATAGCTCAGTTGGGAGAGCGTCAGACTGAAGATCTGAAGGTCACGTGTTCGATCCACGTTCACCGCATTTGAATTTTCAAAATTATTTTTAATTTCTTGAGCTAAAGCTGCATGGGCCTGAACCATATAGAAAAGCCCATTTCTGAATCGATTTGTGGAAGGCCCAGCCTACGTCACTAGGGTTGGATTTGGATTTGGTAGTTAAAAATCCCTACAAATTACAATGTTACCTTAAGTTTTTTTATTTTTTATAATCTAGAACAAATTTCTATATATTTACACTAATAAGGAATTCTAAGACTCCTTTGTTAATTTCTAGGTTTTTTTTTTTTTTCAACTATAGGTTTTCTTTGCCATTTGTTTTTTTAATAATAATGTCTAGTGTAAAAAATATAAAAAATTGAGGCAACTCCAACTAATTAATTTATGGTAAACGCTTAGATCTGTTGCTCTCAGTCGTGATATATATGGCATGTGTAAAAGTCAATGCTGGCCTAAATGGTTTCTACACTGTATTTATTCTTTAACTTATTTTTGTTTTGTATTATTTTAAATATATAAATATTATTAAATAAAATTATATAAATTGTAATTTATAAACATATATAAATTAAAAACTGAAGGGCCTACAAACCCATCCATCGATTTTGCAACCAAACCATGATATGCAATAGTAGTGAAAATGTGAGATTAGCTTTTGAGAGAGAGAGAGAGAGAGGGAGAATAAAAGTATGCATTCAAGAATAGATTCGTGTAAATATTGAGACTATGGATCAAATCCCCAAGCGCATCCATTTGTGCGGATGGGATGAATGCTATCAACATCAATGGATAAAACAATTGCTCTTCCCCTCTTTACCACCACATTATTTCCTTGCAGGTTCAAATTGATGACTAATTGACTCCCAACTTGAAAGATCCATCTCCCACTACCACATTTCTACTCACAAGCTGCTCTTTTAAACCACATCATATATCTTCTTCAACACTTCTCTAACTAACTATAGCATCCATTGCTTTAGCTAAACCTATCCAACACTCACTATATCATGTTTCGATCGTTGAATCTCCATTTTCAAGGCACTTATAGATATCCGATTCTGTCGAAGCATCTCCATTCCCGTGTGCAACATGAGACCCTCCCTCTCTCAATAAGCCACCATTTTCGCGCAATGAACAAGACTTTGCAATTTCTGTTGTATGATTTTTATTCGGGTTGCATTTTGGAGACACTTCCATGAATTCTGCAGATACTCTACCGTTCAGCTTAGCACGTGGCTGTTTTCCGAGAAAACCAGGGCGGAAGAGTGGCTTACTCTTTTTTGCAGTACTTTCTTCATCTGATCTCTTAGCAGCATTTTCAGAATCATCAGAGAATGATGCCCCATTTCCATGCTTAGATGTGGAATAAGCCAAATCATCTTTATCTGAGAATGCAGTCGTGGTCATAGCCATGGCTGAAACATCGCAAGTGCTGCCATCTACCTCAACATTACAGTTCCCAGCCCCGGTTGGTTCTTCAGCTAACTTTTTGGACAAACCCACATCACCACAACTTGCTTCAACATCAGCATTAGACGAGGATGTCACAAAACTCGGGCCATCCAATTCGATAGAATTGTTATCTATCAGTGAAGAGCTAGTGGGATAACACCCGTCATCATGATTTCTAGTAGAAGTAACTTCTTTTCGTGAGGTCTGCAACCTATTACTGTCTTGAAGTTCAGCATCCATGACAGTGGGCAAACTAGAATGAGGAAATATCATTTGTGTATCTCCTGTTGCATCTTTTGTAGCTGTAGATACTGACAACTCTTCCCCACCATTGACCTTACATCCTGAATCATCAGTAGTGGATTGCTCTGAATCACTAGGACTGTCACTGCATACTGTATCAGGCGACGATTCAGCAGGTCTTTTCATGGAAGAGTCCACTTCATTCATTTTCACTTCCTCCCTTTCTTCTTTTCTCAACAATTCAGTGGGAAGCAAGCATGATGGACGAGCACGTATCCTGTAAAAACCATTTCAAGCATGATATTAATGTACACTGATTAACATCCAATTCGAATAATATTCAAGCACAACTAAGCATGAGGAACCCCCAACCAATGATTTGTTGGGGGCTCTATTTCGGCATGTGGCAGAGTCATTTTTTCACGCAGTCATTACGCATTGTCAATTTAGAAAGAAATATACTTTTCTATAACTCTACAATGACTTAAACATTTAGATTAATAAACAATTTTCTACGCTCAAACTTGTTAATAAACCAATATGAAAAACACATAAAGCAAATTATCAGACATTTTCTTATGCATTTCTTGCCATCTTTATATTACTCTCTCCGTCCCGATTTATTAATCCCAAATGAAAATGGCACAATAACCAATGTTTTTTTTAGTGTAATGGAATAAATAATTAATTGGTGAGTGTGAAAAAGTTTGTAATTTTAGGAAACGAGACTAATAAATGTAATAGACCAAAAAGATAAGTGGGACTAATAAAATGGGACAGAGGGAATATTTGTTAATTTTGAATAACCCCATGGACTGATAAAAATTACCTGCTGTACAAGAGCATATAAGCTCCCTGTGAAAGCACCTCATCCAAATCAACGCAAACAACCTGAAGAGTCACCCATATGAAGGTTCAAATGTTTGATGAGCTAAAATGACACGTTTAAAACAAAGGTACCAGCAAGTAGGCTAACAGAAAAACCAGCGACTGTTACCTTACAATCATCAATTCTATACCAGTTTCCACGGAAATCCTTAATGTAACAGATGTAATGGCCAAAAAAAGATGCATTCAGCATGTCCAAATGGACAATAACAGCATACAGCTTGTAAACATCATTTCCATCTTCTACTTCACTCATGTATGGGCTAAGATCCAGGGTCTCAGGGAAAGTTACTCTCTTGTTAAGTTTCCCAAACCTTCCACTCTGTACAAAAAGTACCGTTGTTATTCAATCAAATTCAAGAAAACAATGAAATTGTTAACACTGGCTGAAGGCCATAGTCCAATTATATCCAAGCACTAAAGTCAGAAAAAGGCTAACAAAATAAAAACAATAAGGAATAAAAAAGAGGTGGAAGAAGAAAAGGAAAAGGTGGATGAACTAACATTAGGCGTGGCAAAGGCAGCAACCAATATTTTAATGATACAATAATTAAAAAAAAACAGTAGTGGTAACCTCAAGAAACGAAAGAAAACGAGAGAGGAAGCAGGAACAACGTGCATGCAAGAGCTCAGACAGAATACTGACACCATTACACACATTAACTTGTTGGAAATAGCTGAAACATGGCGAGATGAATAGGGACAGGTGACAATCTAAATACATTTGTCACTATTGAAATACTTGTACTACTGCATACAGAGATGCAGAATATCAACTTGGACTCACTAGTCAGATGATTAATTCAGAATTGAAAAACCACTTATAAAGTATTTTATTAGCCAGCCAATATTTTCATGAAGATGTCAGTGCATATTAAAAGCTCAAGTATCATTTACTTCTACACATCACATATCAGATAGAAAGGAATCAACACAATAGATGCAAAGAGAACAGACCTGAAATCTTTTCAAGGCAATCGTAAGAATGTTTGGTGCCTGCTGAATGGTAAGGCGTTTCCATGCCATGACATAAGCATTGCAACTGCAAAGACAACTCATCCTAATTGGTCAAAAGCTGCATAACAGTTACTAAAAGAAATATCATTCTTTTGTCATATGAAATACCTTTTTGAATTACATAACTTAATAATGAAAAAGTGCTTGTGAAGTGGATCACATGAAAGAACTGGCCAACTAGGAAAGCTGTTAAATAAGTTTGAAGTACAGAAGGCAGCTAAAAGACTGTACATAACATTTATAATAATGATAATCAGCCAACACAGAATGCAAATACGCATATTGAGACCAGCAGATGAAAAATATAACCACAAGGTAAAAGAAACAAAAAAGTGACAATTATAAATGCTCAAAAGTGAAAATCATATATTCATGTTAAGATAGAATGAGTATTGAGACAAGTAGCAATAAAAAAAATGAACATGCAATAGTAGCACTCACCTGTCACATTTATACATATTATCTCCATGAAGCCACTCTTTGGCGGTAAACTGATCCAAACACTCTTCCAAAGATCCAGCATCCCCATGAATCTCGACAGTTAAATCCATCATATTTTCAAATTGATTAGAGACATTGTTGCATTCCGTGCATATAACCTGAAAGTGGACCAGATTAACCAGGTAACTGGAGAGAGAGAGAGAGAGAGAGAGGAGTTCCGTAGATATCTGAAACTCGCAAAACTATATCTTGAGTGTCATCCATGTAAGAGGACACTGAATAATGTGGTTAAATAATAGCACTTGGGCCAACATTGAAAAGGAAGAAGAAAAAGTAGAAACAAACAATTCAAGATTCATTAAAGCATGCTACCTGTGATCGAAGGCGACCACCAAATATATGTTGAATAAGGGTTGTTTCTTGATAGCTAGGATGAACAACCTTTTCTCCACCAAATTCATCAAGGCAAACAGATTGCATTGTGTCAATGGCAAACCTGAAAAAGAAAATGAGGTTTACTTAAACAAACACACTATACAAGTGAGCAAATGTTTACACCAAAATGTCACTCTAGGGGTGGGGAATGAGAGCACAACCCATGTAGAAAAGTGAGAGGTACCTCATAAACTCATGGGCATCCTCCTGTTTCCCATAGCCAAGATTGCCACCCAAATTAGGCAATCTTGAAAGAATATTCATTGGAGAAAATGGATTCACACTTCGGCTAGCCCTCTCCATGTGCAATTGAAATTCACATAGAAAACACCAATCATCCCTATGACCTGGATAACATGGGATGGAATGGAAAATATGGATTATCCAGCGATAAAAACAAGAAATGATGGACCATTATTTAAATGGAATAGGATGGATGGTTAGCTAAAATCAAGGTAGTTACATTCTCTGCGATGACCTTTCTCCAACAAGTAGGCAATAAGTGGCCGGGTATAGGTGAGACATTGAAGAACCACATTAGCAAAGCAGCTGCACAAAAGTAAGGGCAACAACACATGTCGGTAATTTGCATTTTAAATAGAAATATAAAATGTAAAACATAAAATCTCGAGACCTGTTTCCACAGTTAAGAAGTCCACAAGGAGGACAGCCTGGTTTATCCCAAGTGAAGAATTCTAGAAAATCCTCATAGGGGAAAAGTATCTGAAAAAATAAAATAATTAGAGGAAATTAAAATTTGATTATGCAGATAATAACATGCAATTGAGCAGTTAGCCAATGAGGTAGTCAAATACTTTGTTTGAAGGTTTGTAAGTCTTTGAGATTCTGCCCAAAGGTGCAAGAGATGCTATCCGTCCCCTCAAATTGGATTTTGGTTTTGCATAATTATCTTTGTAAAGTGATTGCAAATCCTTGCATCTCGTCCTGTGCTCAGAACTCCAGTGAGTTTTTTGACAAGCTGCAGAGCTGGAGTGTTGAGAGGCACAATAAAGTTAGCCAAGTAATAGGAGCAGTATCAAAAGTTATTGATACATTATGCTTATATACATAACCCTGTTAGAGTTATAGGCATCTAGTTCATGTAATAGATTCTTGTAATATCATGAAACAAAATTCGAAATAGTAATGAACACTTTTTCAGTGTCACCTAGTCTGTAAGTTTATCTGTGGTTTCAAATTCATGGCCCTATCGTTGCTCATGAACTCGTGAACAGAATTTAGGAAAAAGAGAAAGAAATAACCTTAGCCAGAGGCCCGAGGAATAAAATTCAAACCTAAACAATTCAAATAAAACAATAGAAGATATCTAATTCCAGAATAGAAAGTTAGCAAACAGTATGCTGCTGTGCTTCTTTTTCATAAAAACAAAATACTGTATGGAACAAAGATAGTGCCTTTTCCTTCACTCCTGCATAATTGAGAAGCACAACAGTAAAATATTCAAACTACTCGCGTGCTGGGCTCAACCCTCAGCAGAACTATAGTTAATCCAGAAGAAAAGCATAGTAATTTGCATGCATGTATTATGCGCTCAATGATTGCATCTCTTTTTATATAATTCACTCGAAAGGCACCTAGCCATTCCATAAAAGTTTGACTGTTTCATATACAAAGAAACTCAGCTACCGAATGAACTAGGATCGTAACGGCCTTATGTGCGCACTTTCACCGAGGCAAGATCTATAAAGCAAGCCGCCATATATAAATAACATCATTAATATTCAGCAAGCTACGGGGAAAACGAAAAAAAAAAAAAAAAAAGCCCAAATTTCCAACACAGAAACCACATCCATTAAAAGTAAAAACAGTGATTCTCAGTTAAGCGCCGAAACAACCAATTATAAGCAAAAGCAACATGCAATTAGCGGCGCGTACCAGTACTTGACCATCTTACAGCCGGCGCACTGTTTCTTCGTCAGAAGGCCGCACACCGCACACGAATCAAAGCCCTCGGCAGCGCCACTGGCGGGCTCCGCCATAATCTCCCTTCTCCGGCGATCCAAGGACGAATAATCTGAGGCGGAGGAATCGAAATTGGAGTCCACGACGAAGTACCTCGAGGCCGTGTTCCGCACCAAATAAAGCAGCCCAAAAATCCCGACTGAGGCCAACACTATTAATTGCAGGAACCAGTTAAGATCCGCCGCGACATGCATTTACAATCTGAGGGTTCCTCACGGTTTCTTGATCTGATTTCAGATATCATTAATTTAAATACTGGGATTAGGGTTTCTGCGGGAATCAATCAATTGGGTTAATAATATTTCAATGTGTGTGTGGGCGCAATTTCTTGATTGCAAGAATTCCAGCCAGGGCATGTATTATTATTAGGAAATTTATACAAAAAAATTTGTAGACGGTGAATCTAATAATTAGTACAGATTTTTGGGTTTCTTGTTAATGAGGTTTTTCTTCAACAATAGGGGAGAGAGAGAGAGAGGCGTTTGACGGCGTTCATGGACTCTGTAGAATCTTCAATTTTACTCCCTAAACTGCCCACACTAAAACCTTATCTTCTTGTTATTTTAATTTTTAACTCTTTATACTCTAAGAATATAATTAAATCTGAGTCGAGTGGTATCTTATTTAAGTTTATCTACACAAATCTTAATCAAAAGAATTTTATAAATCTAAATTATATTTAAAATATTAATTATTTTTTAAAAAAATAATTTATTTCAAACAGCAAGGATACTTTTAAATTATAAAATTATTAATTTTATAAAGATTACTAATTTTAACTAATGAACTAGCTAGTCCAATATTATCAAAAATTTCAAATCTATATCTATCTATATATATATCAAAATAAAATTAGGGGACAAATATGTAAATTATTGCTAATGTTAAAATATAATTAATGGAATAACTAACTATGCATAAAAATACAATTGATGTAATAAAGATGAAAAAGATATAAATATATAGTAAATTATTTTAAATTTAAAATATGACATATATTTGAGATAGATGAAGATTGAAATAAATCCGAATTTGAAAAACAAATATATTCAAAAAACTAGTCAAATATATTTTTATGGATTGAAAATGTTTGTGGGAATATTAATATATATATTTTCGTAGAGAAAATTGAAAACTCAATGAAAAATATTTTAAATTATTAAAATATATAATATTTAAAATATTATGAAAATAAAAATTGTATAAAATAATATTTGAGATAATAATTTGGGGTGTATAATTTTATTTTTTCATAATTATTGTTTATTGTAAATTTTATAAGATATGTATATATATTTTTATCTTTCTCTATTTTGGATATATCATATTAATTATTTGAATAAAGCAATATTTGAAATAATAAATTTAAGTGTATAATATTATATTTTTATTTGTCCTAATTATCGTTAATTTTGTTAGAATGTATATATATGTTTATCTTTCTCCATTTTTTATATAGCATATCAATTATTTGTATAAAGCAATATTAATTTGAGATACTATTTTGGAGTGTGTAATTCAAATTCTTTTTGTTCCTAATTATTTTTATAGTAAATTGTATAATGCAATATTTGAAATAATAATTGAGAGTGTATAATATTAGATTCTTATTTGTTCCTAATTCTTCTTTATCGTAAATCTTGTTACAATGTATACATATGTTTATCTTTCTCCATTTTTTATATAGCATATTAATTATTTGTATAAAGCAATATTAATTTGAGATATTATTTTGGAGTGTGTAATTTAAATTCTTATTTGTTCCTAATTATCTTTATTGTAAATTGTATAAAGCAATATTTGAGATAATAATTTGGAGTGTATAATTTATTTATTTTTGTTCATAATAATCTGAGATTCATTCCTATTTAGCACAAACTTTAATTTTAGCACTTGATCACAACTCTATATATATAGAGATGAGATCTTGTGAGAAAAAAATTTCCCTGTAAGAAAAAAGAATGAATCATGTACATTAGATCTGAAAAAATCAATGGTTCATATGCAATCAAGCAATAACTAAAACACAATCAAGCAAAAAAAAAATCACGCTACAACTAAAACACAACCAAACAACATTATAATCAAGCAACGACCTGAACACAATCAAACAACTTTCTCACGGGAGAATTTTCCTCACCAGATCTGCTCCCTATATATATATTGTTGGGATATAATTAAAATAAACCCATCTATGAGGCCCGTCAGCACTCACGCAAGCCAAAAAAAAAAGAGCAAGCCCAGCCGAAAGCAGTCAGATCAGCAAGCTGAGTAGTTCGACAAGAGTGGAGACCTCACTCCAAAAAGGTGAAATAAGGAGGCTTGAACATATTTTTATTAAGTCAACACTCGAGTAATTTGCTTCATTTACATCCCTATGTATTCATAATATTAATTTGATAACATTGGGTAGATATGCCGTTAACATATCGTTGTATTTATCGTAGATTAATTTCATAAAATCTTATCAGTAAACTATGTTAAATTTTAATTATTACAAATAAGAATTGGAGTTTTCAATCTGGTTTTTTCTATCAATTTAGTGTAGTATTTTGCACTGGAAATCGAATAAAACCAACAGTTTCAACTCATTTTCTAATAATGAGTTTCAGTTTACCTCCAAATTTAATGTTTTGATATGTCAAAACTTATTTTAGTATTAACTTTCTCGAGCTCTTAAATGAAATTTTTGTATAATATTGATCGAGTTGTAATAGACTAAGAAATTGAGCCGAAGATCGAGCGAATAGAGACTAATTCTCTAAGGGGGAAAGTGTTAGAAATCTGAAGACAAAGCTCGATATGTCAAGAACCAAGTTTCTGTACTGAAAAGAAAATCCCAAGAAACTTGAAGTTCTGAAGACAAGGTTTCTGTGCTTGAAACATAGTAAGGCCAGAAACTTAGTTTCTGGAAACTGAGTATTCCGAAGCTAGATGGATACTGAAACTGACTTTGGAAATGTCAGTTTTCAGTTTTAACATTCCAAAAAGCACGTGAAACACAAATATTCAAAGTCGGACTTGAGTCATCTCAAAGTAAAATAAAAAATCAGTACGAGGAAACTCAAACTTGAATTCCTCAGACTGAAACTTTGTCTGACAAAAGCAGGTAGAAAAAGTACACTGCCAAAAGCAAAAGCAGACGACAAAGCAGAGCAGGAATAATAGCTATGATTGGACGATCCAATCTTTGTCTCTAACGGCTGGATCGCATAGTATAATGGGAATAATTCAAATTGTCGTCCAAGGCTACCTATAAATAGCTCGACACATCTGGAGAATCATCATTGAAAATCTTGTAATAAGCTAAGCCGACATTCTACCCAACTTTCTACTCAAGCTTACTGAAGTTCTGTGTTTAAAGTACATGAGACTTAAGTTTCCAACTTAAGGTATTCCTATTTGTGCATCTGTCTAAGTGCACGAGGCTGAAGCTATTTTCTTGGTGAGTATAACTTTCTAAGTTATATTCATAGCAGTCAGTTCATATTCTGGGAATCTGATTCCAACGGGCATAGCCAACCAACAGAGTTCTGGGCAGAACGAGAAAACATCCATCTATCCAGGAAGAAGGTTGTGAGTTGCGTCCTCACTTCAACCTGACGAAGGAGTAAGCTTACAAGGAGTTTCTGGGTGAGTGATGACAGCAGGCCGAAGGACGGAGGATTCCGACGGGCTATCCATAGACCGTGAGAAGGCTTGTAAAACTGAAACTTAGTGATTTCCGATTAAGTTCGGAAGAGTGGACGTAGGACTTTGATTCTGAACCACTATAATATCTTGTCTTATTTACTTTCTTTATTTAAGTTACTGCAATCTAAGTTTCTGTACTTACTTTAAAACCTTCAATACTTGACTAAGTATTGAAGTGTATAATTTGAAACTTACTTAATACCTTCTAAGCTTAAACTGAGTTTTTCTCAAACTGATTACTGAGTCAAGTCAGTTTTTAGAGCCAAGTGCAAGAATTCTAAACTTCCGCTGCAATTATTATTACTCTGATTCTGGGACCAACAAGTGGTATCACACGCCAAGGTTGTCTTTATTGACTAACCAATTGTGTTGAGTCGCTTCGAACCAGATTTCTTTTCCTTGCACTTGTTTTTGTGTTTGTTGCTTAAGCTCAGGTATAAAGATGGCTCACGTCGCCAAGCTTCCAAAGTACTCCCCGGAGACCTACAACATCTGGAGGAAGAGGTCCTTGATCATGCTAAGGAACATCCATTCAGAAATGACGGATGTCATAAACAATGGACCTATCAAGATCGCAAAGATCAACACTCACCTTGGAGGAGAAGATGACCCAAAAATCATTGATAAGTCGTATGTTGGGTGGACCACCGATGATAAAAACACGTTTCCATCTAGATGCAGTGGCCATGGAGTTGTTACTTCAATCCCTACCGGTAGCCTTGGTTGTCGAAGCTCTTGAGTTCGACAACGCCAAATAAGTTTGGGATTTTCATGTCACTCTTAGCCAAGAGACTAATCAAATGAAGCGAAACAAGCTTCAAAACTACGTAGATAAGTATGAATCATTCCAAATGCTTCACGGTGAAAATATTAAGTCTATGGAAGCAAGATTTAATGCTATTGTATGTGAGCTTAAAAACTTGGGGAGAGAGTATACTGTTGCACATCTAAATGTGAAGATTCTCTCCAAGATGCCAAAGGAAGATTGGTTTGTTAAAACCACGAGCCTGAAGGCGAAAGACCTGTCGAAGATGTCGACAAATGATGTGTTCGCTAAATTACTAGCCCATGAATGGGATATACAAATGGCGAACATGAATGAAACTGTAAGAAGTGTCAGCACACAACCCGAAGAAGATGTTGCGTTCTTCGTGAAAAGGGACTTCAAGAGGAGACCCCCAGAAGCCATATCAAGCTGACAGGTCAAATGGTCAAACCTCTGCATCAAAGTCCGTCTCAACACCTTCCTACCCCCAGAAGAAAGAGGAAGAGAGCTCAATTGCTGAGCTTGAGAAATAAATGCGGAAGCTGACTAAGCTTCTGGAAAAGGCCAAGGCTAAGTCTGAAGGTTCACAGGCAAGTGAACAAAAGTTCATCGAGAGACCTCCAAAGGCATGCTTCAAGTGCAACTCCCCCAACCATCTCAAGTATGAATGTCCACTGGTTTCTAAGGAGGAAAATGAGCGCCTGAAAAGGATCTTTGAAAAGAAAGCTTCCAAGGTCGTAGTCAAGGCCATGTTGTTTAGAACTGAGGTTCCATACATATCTGACACCGATGATGGCTATTATACTTCCGATGATGAAGATGAGCAGGAAGCATTTTTTGTGCTCATGGCCAAGCTTGGGGAGGATGCATAAGATGATGAAGAAGATGAACAGGAAATTGAGACACAAAACTTGGTAACTACGTCTAACTCAGTTTCTAATCATTCTACATGCATGGAAGATGACTCTGAATCCATTTGCTCAGATTCAGAAGATGTCTCTCTAGAGTCTCTTGCCAAAGCATTTTCAAAATTTTATAAATTAAAAATTATCTTAGTTGGTTAAAATGTTTCACTGAAACTTGAAGTTTCGAAACTGACCGAGGAGATCGTAGGGTCGAGGTCACTCGGTGAAGAACTGACTAAACTTGAGGAAGAACACTCTGCTCTTCTTAAAAATTTTCAAAACCTTTCAGAAGAGTGTGATTTCTTAAAACTGACAATTGCTAGTGATCAAAAACTTATTTGCTTGCTTTATTCTAACACTATCAAAGTTTCAGAGGCCCTGAGTATTCAAAGAGACCCATCTGACAAGTCAGGGCTAGGTTTTTCGGAAAATGTTTTGAGCAATCATGCATCAACTTCTGAAACTGGAAAGGTCATTGATCACCATTTTAAAAAGAATTACAATTTAGAAGTTAAGTTGCTAAGTAAAGGAGTAGCCAGTTCTAACAAAAACTCCGTTTTGGCCAATCAAGGTAAAGGACAAAAGTTAGTTTCTAAACTAAGGTCAGTCCCGAAGCTTAAAAATAATTCAATTTCAAAACTGAATAAACCTAAAATGAAGCCATCTATGCCTAAGAAGTGGGTGAAATAATTTGTCTCTAATGTTATGAAAGCCACTTCAGCAACAAAAATTGAGTTTCGAAATAAGTCCATTTCATGTCCGGATTCAAGAAATCTGAAGTCCTACAATCATAATTCTTATTAGAGGAGGACTTATCCGAGTATGAGGGACACCTACTGGAAGTCTGAGCCCAACCATCTTTCCTATTCAAAGGCTAGGAAGATTAAACACCCCGGACTTGGTTTCCGAGATTCGAACAGAAACTTAGTTTCTAGAAACTTGGTTTCCATGAACTCAATTTCAGGAAACTTAATTTCTCGTAAGAATTTTCACACACCCACCATTCCTTCTCACATGAATCCAAATAGCATGCATTATTACTGAATGAAGAATAAGGTGGAGAAGCTTTCACCAAAGCTTAAGGTGAAGCAAGTTTGGAGTCCTAAAGGATGGATTCCAAAAACTAACCATGCAGGACCCGCAGAAGCTCGGGTACCTAGTGTCTATCATTCTTTGTGCTGCAGGTACAGGGTCATCAGAGTCGTCTCAAGAAGAAAAATAGATCATGGATTTTGGATAGTGGGTGCTCAGCTCACATGACTGGAGAGAAGGACTTACTCTCGCAATTGTAAATGGCGAGAGGACCCCCTGTTGTTTTTGGAGACGATCCCAAGGGGAGAGTCATAGGGAAGGAATACATGGAATACAAATCAACAATGTGTCCTTGGTCACCAATCTCAACTACAACTTACTGAGTATAAGCCAGCTTATCCAGAGTGGATATGAGGTGACCTTTGCCGAAGCTGAGTGCTTGATAAAAGATAAAGACTCCAAGGAGATCATCCTCAAAGGAATCAAGAAAGGAAGTTTATGCATTGTGGATTGGGAGAGCAGCCAAGTTGACACTTGCCTTGTCGCAACAAGCTCGTCCCAAGAAGGAACCAATTGGTTGTGGCACAAGAGGTTAAGTCACTTGAACTTCCAATCAATCAGACATCTTGCAAATCATAAGCTTGTGGAAGGACTTCCACAAATTGGGTTCAAGAAAGAAGGTGTCTGCCGAGCATGCAAGATGGGGAAGCAAACCAAGACATTATTCAAGAACCGCCCCATCACAGCAAGCACGGATAGGATCTTGGAGTTGTTTCACATGGACCTGTTTGGACCAGTCAGGCCACCCACAGTTGGAGGAAAAAGATTTACACTTGTGGTAGTCGATGACTACTCAAGGTACACATGGGTGAGGCTCATGAAGACCAAGGATGAAGTCAAGCTCCAACTGCCAGAACTCATCTTGCATGTGCAAAACAACAAAGGACTGACTGTGAAGAGGATTTGATCCAATAACAGAACTGAGTTTTGCAACGGGCCATTGATGGACTTCTGTGCCGATGCTGGGATAGCTCATGAGAAGTCAGCTCCTAGGACTCCTCAACAAAATGGTGTTGCTGAGAGACGAAATCGTACACTCACAGAAGTAGTAAGGACCATGCTTGCAAAAGTAAGCTTGACAGAAGGATATTGGGGAGAAGCCTTGATGACGGCCTGCTATACACAGAATAGAAGTGTCATCAATAGTCGTCATCACAAAACTCCCTACAAGGTCTACAATGGTCGTAAGCCTTCAATAGCTCACTTTCATGCTTTTGGTTCTCCATGTTACATCCATAATAACGGAAAGTCAAAGTTGAATACTTTTAGTCCCAAGACGGATGAAGGTGTGTTTCTTGTATATGGACACCCTTCATACAAGGGGCATAGAGTACTCAACAAGACTATGGGACTACTGGAAGTAACATGTTGTGCTGATTTTTATGAGTCTATTTTAGTGCGCAGGACCTTGAAGGAACTAGAGCTTGATGGTCGTGAGATCAAGGATGCTAATGAGAAACTGAGTTCTAATAAAGAAGATGTTGATACAGTTTCTCAAGCTAGATCTATGAAAGAACATTCAAGTAATCCAGAGGAACAGGCCGGTGATGCAATTGTTCTTGTTGAGGCCATAGATTCACTAACCCTTAATGCAGTTACTAATCAAGGGGGAACTTCAGGCCAAGCTGAAACTAAGTCAGGCGCCCAAGCTGAAACTGACTCTGGCGATGCTGACTTTCGTGGAGAGGAAGATGCTCAACCTGAAGAGGTGTTTCCAAAGGATCAAAGGCTGGAAATCGTGGAAGCTACCACTGGAGAAGAAGGATTCAATCCAGCAGTAGAAGATCAAGTTTTAATAGACGATCTAGCCATAGTGGAATCAACCTTAACCTCAGTTTCAGTTTCCGGAACTGACTTTCCTGGAGCTTTCATTCAACCGGTTGAGGTAACTCAGCTCCAGAGACCCAAATGGTTAAGACACCTATTAAAGGATGTTGCTGGACAATATTGCCAACCCAGTTTGCACAAAGCAAGGAAGTGCCCTGTTTACTTGTTTAATCTCTCAACAACCAGAACCCACCAAGATAGGAGATGCTCTTAAGTCCACGGATTGGATCAATGTCATGCAAGAGGAACTTGCTGAGTTCAAACGCAATGAAGTGTGGTACTTAGTGGACAGACCAACCCATCAAAGTGTTATTGGAACTAAATGGATATTCAAGAACAAGAGTGATGAAACTGGAAATATCGTGAGGAACAAAACCAGGATCGTAGAAAAAGGTTCTGCTCAATGCGAAGGAATCGATTTTGATGAGACTATTGCTTCAGTAGCCAGACTCGAAGCCATAAGATTGTTATTAGCTTATGTCACGCACTAGAACTTAACAGTTTTTCAGATGGATGTGAAGAGTGCATCCTGAATAGGGAGCTTAAGGAAGACGTCTATGTTGAATAGCCCCCAGTCTTCGAAGAAGGAAACCAAGTTTATAAATTGAGAAAGGCTCTTTATGGGTTGAAGCAAGCACCCAGAGCTTGGTATGAGACTCTGTCTCAATTTCTTCTCAAGAATGGTTTCCAGAAAGGGAAAATCGACACAACCTTGTTCAGAATCAAGGATAGAACTGACATAATATTGGTTCAAATATATGCCAATGATACTATCTTCGGATGTAAGAACTTGAAGTTGTGTGAGAGATTTGCCCAACTTATACAGAACAATTTCCAGATGAGTATGATGGGCAAGCTGAAATACTTTCTCGGTCTTTAAGTGATACAGTCTGAAGAGGGATTCTTCATCAATCAAAGCAAGTACACCACGGAATTGATCAACAATTTTTGGCCCGAGAAGACCAAGCCCTTGAGGATCCCAATGAGCCCCAGTGCTCAGATCAATCTTGATGAAGAAGGAGAAGCAGTTAATCCAATGAGTTATAGAGGAATAATAGGATCTTTATAATATCTGACCGCAAGTAGGCCGGATACCTCCTACTTAGTTGGAGTATGTGCGAAGTTTCAAGCAAATCCAAAGAAATCGCACATGGATGCTATGAAGAGAATCGTGAAATACATGAAAGGAACTGAGTCCTTACTCCTTAGGTATTTGGTATCCCAAAACTGACGAACTGACTCTCAATTAGGGGTGAGCATGAGTCAAGCCGGCTCGCAAGCTACTCGAGATCAACTCGAAAAAAATTCGAAATTGACTAGAAGAAAATCGAGTCGAACTCGAGCCCGAGCTACTCGAGTAGCTCTCGAGCCCGAGCTCGAGTTTGATTATACTCGGCTCGTGGAGCTCGTGAGCCTAATCGAGCCTATATATATTTACTATTTTATCCTTATATTTTATTTTATTACACTTTTACCCAAATAATATATTATGAATTTATACTTTAAACATATCTTCATATCCCGTCAAACCTTAGTATTGTCTTCTTCAAACCACATCGTCACGCCGTTCAGTCTTTCGCCTCAACTCACGCACCACCAGGTCCGGCAATCGCACCGCATCAAATCCCGACCGTTGTCTTCATCATTATGTTTCTGCAGTCTGCCACTCACAAGGTTCGCGAGATTGACGCAGCCCGTTGCAATTTTTTGTTGTGGCTTTCTCCAGCATTTTGGAACTATTTATCGTGTGTGAAATATTTGGTATGTCCCAACTCTTCTCTTTTTATTTTGTCAGATAAATTTGATGCTCGTGGGTGCAAAATCAGTTTTTTTGTTGATAAATTTGCATCTGGATGCCTTAGTTTTAGACTTTCCATGGTGGACTGAATATCGCCCTGTAGGTGTTTGCGTTATTGTTTAAGTGAGACTATATTGCTATTGAGTTGACTGTCGTTGCTGATAATGTTGACATTGAGGGCTGTTTCTAACATTAATGAGTTATGATTAGTTTTATAAAAATGAAAGTGGAGGAAGTAATATTCCTTCAAGTCTTCAGGCCTCTAAACAAAAAATGTTTCAGAGTATAAATTGGATAAATGCAAGACCTGAAAATAATCTTTTCATAATTTTTCTTTGATCCCACCTTCTTATGCTTTTAGGATTCTTTGTACTGATTGGGATTGTGTTCTTTTATACTGATCGGGTTTGTGTTTTTTGCACTTTTTATGCTGCAATTATTTGTTTGTTTGCATTAATTAAATAAAAAGAAAAAGAGTTTCGAACAATTATGATACATGTTTATATCTTAAATGTTTTTTGCAATTTATTAAATTTATTGTGTTCTAATAATTTAGCAGGAACATGTCATTTTCTCCATTCCAAGATTCAATTGATGAAAACTCACCTCATGAGACTCTCAATTCAAATGATATTGCTACTGAAAATACCACACCAAATGATGGTGGAGAGGATGATCTTCAATTTGAGCCAAAGAAAAGGAAAAAAACTTCAAAAGTATGGATGGAATTTAAGGAAGTTGAAATCGATGGTTTTTAAAAAAACAGAATGCGTCCATTGTAAGACTCGATTATCTATAATGAAGAGTAGGAGCACTACTCACCTTTCAAGACATTTAGATGGATGCATTAGGAGAAAGATATTTCAGAGGCAACAAACAAGAATTTCTCTAAAACCATCAGAGAACACATTTGGGGCTGAAATGGTTACACCTGCATTAACAGATGGGAAGTTTGATATGGGAAAAATGCGAGAAGCAATTGCACATTGGATCCTTATGCATGAGCATCCATTTACAATTGTGGAAGAAGAGGGGTTTAATATGATGCATAGACGTGGAATGTGTGAGTGGGAGAAGATTTCACGTTTTACAATCAAGAGAGATTGTGTGCAAGTGTATGAGATTGAGAAGAAGAGGTTGATGATGCAGCTAAAGAACATCAATAAAATCAGTGTCACTACTGATTTGTAGAGGTCAAATAATCAAAAGCTTGAATACATGGTTCTAACCGGTCATTTTATTGACTCAAATTGGATGTTGCAAAAATGAGTACTCAGCTTCGTTCATCTACCTCTTCCTCATCGTGGCATCGAGATAGCTGATAGTCTTTTCAAGTGTATGAAGGAGTGGGACATTGAAAGCAAAGTATTCACAATCTCGATGGATAATGCTTCAAATAATGATTCTGCCATAAGAATCTTAACAGACACATTTTCTAGGAATAAGAAGCTATTATGTGGAGGAAAGTTGTTTCATGTACGGTGTTGTGCACACATTTTAAACCTTATGGTTCAAGATGGTTTGTCAAAGATTTCTGATATCATTGCAAACATCCATGAGAGTGTGAACTTCATCAATTATAATGAGGCTAGACTGAAGATGTTTTCTGAAATTGTGCAACAACTACAGCTACCTCATAGAAAACTTGTTTTGGAATGCAAAACAAGATGGAATTCCACATATTTGATGTTGTCGACAGCTATCATGTTTAAAGTGGTTTTTCCAAGATATAAAGAAAGAGAGCCGCGCTACACTTGTTGTCCAAGTTATGAAGATTGGGTCAAAGTTGAGAAAGTGTGTTCGATTTTGTAGGTTTTCAACTCAGCCACTAACATTATCTCTGAAAGTGAGTATCCAACTTCGAATTTGTTTCTTAATGAAGTTTATCGAATCAAGGTATTGTTGGATAAGAAATTTGCTGATGAAAATGATGATATGTTTATCTTTGATATGATGGGAGCTATGATGCAGAAATTTGACAAATATTGGGGTGAATGTAATATGTTGATGGCTATAGCTGCGATTTTAGATCCTAGATGCAAGATGAGAGTTGTTGAGTTTAGCTTCCCAAAGCTATATTCTGAAGTTGAGTCGATAGAGAACATTCACAAAGTTAAGAAGGCTTTGTATGAAGTATTTGATTAATATGTGGCTGAGACTCAATCTGAACACACTTCTCAAAGTAAGTGTGATGCTAGTGGCAACACAAGTATTTCAAGAAATACTCAAAGCTGATGTTCTAGTTGATCCGAGTTTGCTCAATTTATAAAATCAGTTGAAACCATTCAACCATAAAAGTCGGAGTTGGATATTTATTTGGAAGAAGGGTGTTATTTTTATGACGAGGATTCAGGAGTCCTATTTGATGCCTTAGAGTGGTGGAGAGTAAATTATTTGAAGTATCGCATATTATCCTAGATGGCTCGCGATATACTTGCTATTCCTATATCTACTGTGGCTTCTGAAGCTACTTTCAGTGCATGAAGCCGTGTTATTGATACTTATCGTGCATCGTTGGTTGCCGACACAGTACAAGTATTAATTTGTGGTGGTGATTGGTGTCGTAGTCTCCATGGTTTGAAAAAAAGGATAAAGTAAGTTTTTATATGTCTTTATATATTTTAATTTTAATAACTAAATCTAATTTGCTTTCATTTTTTTCTTTTGTAGAGTGAGAAAGCCATTGGAGATTATGTTGCCTCTTACTTGAAGTCTCAAGGTAAAGAAATAATTGAAATAATATAGTATTATAGTTATGATTAATTAGTGTTTGTTTCGAAATTTGTTTAAGGAGCTGAATAGAAAAAAAAACCTGTATCTAGAATAAATAGTGACAGCAACAACTGTGCAGCAACTGAGTTTTGTATCATTGCTATAAGTTTTATTTTCAGATTTTATGCATTTACATATATTAATTTATAAAATCTTTGTATCTAGTGCAGCAAGGCATATTGAGACAAACAGCCACAGCCGTTGCCACTTTGATAAAAAAGATAGAACAACAAATATAAAAATTGAGTTTATGATATTGCTATAGTTCTACTGGTTACTGTCCCTAGGATCTGTTGAGAAATTGGCAATTTGGAAGGTTTTTATTAATTTGTTGGAATAGTTCTTTGCAATATTCTATGCATGTCATCTCTTCTTAGCTTTTTGTGTATTATACTCGGTGATGATGCTCAGACATAGGTATTTGGCTACACTATACATATTATATTTTCCCTTGGCCTACTATTTTCTCATATAGTATATATTTTCTAGTTAATCTCTTATATTTTGTTTCTTAGAAAAACAAAAAAATGCTCTTAACTTGTATTATTTATCAGTTCATCGCTTATGTCTTGTTTGTTTGTTTATTTTATTTTTTTCTGGAATTGCTTGGTTAAAGATTTGATTAGTTATGTGTATTATTTTATTTGTCTAAAAAGGTAATTCTTCTTCTAGGATTATGCTAAGTTTTTTTGAGCTGAATTGTTTTAGCTCCCTACAGATGTCTTTTTCTTAGATACAAATATGTAGGATTATGATTCATTGTCCTTTTTGTTTTCCTCATTCTTGTTGATGTTGTCTTTTAAGTGATTATGATATAAATAATTTATATATTATTAATATCTTAATTTGAATTGTGCAGATTCACTTGTCGGGTTGATCGCTGGCTCGCTGCGCATAATTTTTATATTTGTTGTTTTGAATTTAAACCAATGTTTTTATTTTATTTGGATTTAAGTAAGACTTGTTTATTTGCTAGTTTTCATCCCATTTTGATTTAGACATGTGATATGGAAGTATTGTTGTTAAATATTGCAATTTAATTTTTTTTTAAAAGGTATTCTACTAAATAAAAATCGAGCCGAGCTCGAGCTTGATGCTGAATTGAGCTAAAAAACCCAAGCTCAATCGAGCTTACTGGTGGCTTAATAAAAAATATCGAGCTCGAGCTTTCACGAGCTTAGCATCGAGCCGAGCTCGAACTTAAAATTTTATACTCGGTAAAGCTCGAGCTCAAGCTCGAGCTTTGATTTTTCAGTCGAGCTCAAGCTCGAGCTTCTCAATACTCGGTTCGTGATCACCCCTACTCTCAATGCTTACTCATATTCAGATTTTGGAAGATGTCGAATTGATAGAAATAGCATAAGTGGAACTTGTCAGTTCCTAGGACACAAGTTAATTAGTTGGTTCAGCAAGAAGCAACACTCTGTAGCTACATCAACCACCGAAGCTGAGCATGTAGCCGCTGCAAGTTGTTGTGCTCAAGTTATGTGGATCAAGCTACAACTACTTGATTATGAAGTTGAAACTGGATGTGTGCAGATTTATTGTGATAACAGAAGTGTTATGTGTATCAAAAAGAACCCAGTTCACCATTCCAGGAAAAAATATATCGACATCAAACACCATTTTATCAGAGATCACGTCAAAAAGAAGGATGTGTCTATCGAGTATATCTGAACTAAAGATCAATTGACAGACATCTTCACGAAACCACTCCCTGGGACTCAATTCAAGGAGCTTTGCATCAAACTTAGTTTGTTAGAGTTTGATGAGATCTCGATTGAAGAGGAGTAGTTGCGGATTAAAATTGAGTCTCAATTCTCAGTTTTGAAAATCTGGATTTCTTATTGTTTGAGTAAAGTGGAGAAGATGCTGATTAAAACTAAGTGCCAGCTCTCAGTTTTCATGCCTAGAAGATGTTCTAAAATCACTTATTCCAGAACCAGAGAAATCGACGTTAAAGACGAAGTGAAGCAGATTAAAACTGAGTTCCAACTCTCAGTTTTCAGTTTCTATCTATTTCTCAGTTTTAGTTTGGTGATTTTATACTTAGCCAAATTTTTGGAAAGAAAAATTTGCATTTGTATAGAAATTGAGAAACTGACTTTCAAAATCAAATTTTGGTTTTCTGTACTTGGTTTTCTTGAAGGACAGTTGCGGAATTAAACTGAGTTCAAACTCTTGGTTTAGAAACTGAAACTTACTTCCACCCAATTTCAGTTTAAGAGGTGAGACTTTTCGAAATTCAAACGTTGTCTTATCATGTATGTCGAATGTATTGCCGAACATATGACAAAGAATCTGGGCGTTACACGTGGCAACCCCGCTCCCCATGTTAGATCAAGTCAACCCAGTCCAAGAGTCGCCTCTCCCTATCCGTCGATCATCGTTTGTTGACTCAATTTGAGCAGTTCAATCTCAGTTTTCAAATGCTATAAATAGGCAAAGATTTTCCAGCAGTTATACTTTTCGATCTTTGCCATTTTCATCCAATCTTCAAATCCTTACCAAGCCAAAATCTTTCGAGCATTCAAATCAATCGACCAACATTCCTTTTAATTTATTGCCAATCATCAGCCTTAAAGATGCTGAAGCATACACATACATCCAATCCAGAACAAGAGACCTCGACATTCGGTCGCGATGAAGTTGAGGTTATATATGAGGATCATCCTTATGCGCAAGTTCTGAAATTATTCAAGGATGATCCGAAAAAGCTCTCTCCTTAACAGAAGCGAGCAGCCCAGGCCATCAAGGAGAAGCTGTTGAACGTCGATGATGTGGAGAAGGCTTGTCCTGATTGACCACTGCCCAGAAAACTGAACAAGGAGAAGATAATGTATTTCCTGGCTGTCCGACCAAAGAGGTTCCACCCGTATATGTTCGCTGAGTTCAACACAAACACGGTGGTGGACCATGATGCCAAGGCCTTCAACACCTCAGTGGCAGGAACGGCTATTTGAGTAACCCCTAAGTTACTCAGTGATGTGTTCCATCTTAGGAATGATGGTACCTCAATCCACCTTTATCTGCAAGGTGGTGGAAATCAAAGGATGAGGGAGCACATGGAGGAGCACTGGAATAAATGGAAGAAGGAAGATGTGCCGGCTGGTTGGAAGATGAACCATAAAACCAATGAACTTGATCCATTCTACAAGTTCTTGGCTGACATAGCGATCCGCATGCTGCAGTGCGAGGTAGGCTCATTCTCTGAGATGAGCAAGAAGAAGTACTCCTTACTGATGGTGATCGATGACGAAGTCCATGGCAATTGGGTTGAGTTTGTGTTTGAAAGGTTGCTGGACTATGTGGGTAGAAAGTCTACAATCGAGAGCAAGGACACTTTTGCCACCAATGTGGGGTTCGGGCTGAGGATCAACTACCTGCTGGAGAAGGTGCTAGAGGCTGTGAATGATGGTGAGCCATTGATCCCACTAACTTCATTCCTACTAAAACTAATCTGGAGGATTCAAGCTCTGAGGAGGAGGGTGATGAAGAAGAAGGTGGATAAGGAAGGTGGTGATGGTGGTGATGATAAGAGGGAGGAGGAGACAAAATTTGAGAGGCGGGAGAGTCTCCAGAAGACAATGGAGGACCTCCCCCCACTGACAAACATTGGGGAGGTTCCGAGCTAGACTCAGCACAGGCGGCTAAGGAAAAAGTATGAAACTGAGAAGCCGCCGACTCCGACTCAAGGGAGGTTTGTGGGAGTTAGTATACCCATACCAATTCGCAAGAAGACAAGGACTCCCACCTCTCGACCTCTGAAGCGAAAGAAGAAGGAAGGGGAGAGGGAGGTTGTGGAGAGAGGCAGTAAGAAAGTAAGAATGGAGGAGGAGATGAGGAAGAAGCCTGAGGCCGAAGCTGCCAGTGCCAAAGACACGGAGAAGGTTGATGAGAGCAAGAAAAGGAAGGGTGATGAAAGCAAGAAAAGGAAGGGTGATGAATATGATCCTACTATGGATACATCCGCTCGAAGGAAGTTAGCCTTCAAGGAGCCTGAAGCTGAGATCATCTAGGAGGTAGAAGTTTCTTTCATATCTGATACTCTTGAGGATAGGGCCTTTGCCAATTTGTACAAGGAGGCTCTAGGGGCAAATCAACATCCTGAAAAATAGCCCGAGCAATAGACCATGGAGGTATTAGTGGAGAAGGGGCTGATTGAGAGGGCGACTGACCCTGTAAAACCGACAAAGGAAGGTGAAGCTGAGTCCGAGGTGCTAGAGAAGGAGAAGGAGAAACTGAGAAGCGGGCGACCGAACAAGTACAACCGACGAGCCTTGAAGCTCAAATGGCCAATTTGATTATTGAAAGTGTTCTGGCCGAGCATGAGAATATTTTGAAAGAAAATGAGGAGAATTCGAGGGCGACCACCCCAGATAAAATGGCAGACAAACGAGAGAAGGGGAAGGAGTCATCTCATGGTGGTCAGGGAGGTGATGATGACTTGCTGATTTCATCTAATGACTCCCCGATCCCATCTAACGAAGAGGAAGAGTTGAAGGATCCCACTGCCCATGAAGAATTTGACTATACAAGGGATATGCATGGGGTATGGAGATATCACCCCTGGGATTCCAGAGCAAAGGAGCAGTTCTTCAAGCCCACTCAGTTTGGTGAGTATAACATTCCTTTAAGTGGGTTGCCTCATCCTGAAAATTCATCTGAGAGGTTGAGAAGCTGGTGCCCACCTATAAGCCTTACTGAGTGGGAGACGCAAAGCTGATTCCTTAAGCCGCTGAGATTTCTGCAAGGGTAGAGCGCAAGTATATGAGGAGATTAGATTACTCTACCCTGACATACTGGCAGAGGAAAATGAGGCTTGCGAGGTGTTGAGGAGGGAATTCAGGAGGTGGAGGCAGTACGATCTAGTCAAGCACGAACTGAATGAAGAAGATCACCCCATAATGCAGGCGAGATTGGGACTGACCTTCTGGCGATCGGAGGAAGTTTGGGCGAAAGAATGGAGTGCCCAAGCTGAATCGAGGCAATTGAATGAGGGGGAAGTCAGGAAGAGGCTATTGACCATCCGTGCTTACCGGGCTGAAACTTTTGATACACAGAATGGCTACCTGGATGCTCACAGGCTCCCCCCCAACTGACTATATATTCGTGTCTGATGCACCTATCTCTCTCCCCCCAATTACCTAGGTACCTCCCACTCAAACTGAGTCTCCTACCCATGCTGAGTCAGAGGAAATGTCAGTTCTTGCTCCCACTCCGAAGGCCTATCAGAAATATATTGCTGCCAAAGCTGAGAAGGTGAGGAGACTATCAGAGCAGCACCGGAGTGTGGAAGCTGAGTTGTTGAAGGCTAAGGAAGAGCTTGATGGGTTTTGTATACTGAAAGCATTTATTATAATGAGTATACAACGGTTTATTTCTCCTGTATGTTAACAATCTTACATGTATGAACAATGGTATCCTCTTGTCTCACCGATAGGGACGATCATACGGCATGTTGTAGATCGCAGAAGACAGTATGATCACTTGACCTAGTGAGACATAAACCGGATCACAGCCGAGACAACATATGAGGATACGTCTGTCCGGATGGCTGCGGCATTGTCGGAATAAGTAGTCTGTCTTGGTTACTTGACATGCTGGTACGCAGAGGTGGCGTATTGATGGACCGCAGTGAGATGTATTTGTCTGTCTGACATCAGCGAATACAAGATCTCGTTATATTGATTGAGTCAAAACTCTAACGAAGGTTCAGGGGTTTGCACGGGTTGACTGTTGCTTTGACTTGCCATGGTGGAGAGCCTAAGTAACGTGCTCGTATATCCGCATCTTGGGTAACAACAGCTCGTGTAGTACCGCCTGAGACTGGGTTTAGGTAACCATATCCGAGTAATAGGATGGGGACATTCCCTGAGGAGCTCAATAACATTCATCGTGCCAAATTCCTGCAGGCTGATTAAGTTCAGGCACGAGTGATAAGGTTTGAGTGGTACTACTCATGAATTATAAGATATTAATTAATTGTAGTTAGAGCTTGTCAGAGGCTCCGATTAATTAATGGATGTCCGGTAACCTTAAATATGGGGATTCTCAATTAATGCAACCCGTTCTCGTAACGTGATAATAAAGGGGTATGTCAGTATTAATTTTGTGGGGAAAAAGAATTAATATTAATTAATTAATTGTGTCCTGGGTTGTGGACATGGAAATTAATTAATTTATAGGCCCACTTTATTATTTGTATTAGGTCCCAGGTCTGGCCCAAATAAGTGTGTTGAATTGAGCCCAGGAGCCCATTAGGGTTTACAACCCTAGGTCTATAAATAGACAGCTCTCTCTCATAAGTTGTAACACAGTTGAAAAACCCTAAACCTAGAGAGAGAGAGAGTGGGCGTCGATCTGAAGAAGGAAGGAGGTGAATTTTCGAATTCTGGTCCTGCTCAAGCCACAGATCTACGGAGTCCTCACCAGTAGTAGATCTGATCAGCACCGGGATACAGATCTGAAGATCTAATCTGGAGAACAGATTTCTTTCTTCCTCTTTGTTTTTCGATTTTTATTCTAGAAATTAGATATCTAATTTCTACTTCCGCAGATAACAATCGAATTGCGTGGTTGAATTGAAAGTGGAAATTCAAACGCAAAAGATCGGATCAGACTCGACGGAGTTACGGTAAACCCTTAATCCACAATTCTCAGTATTAAATTCATAGGAGCATGCTAGGGTTTATTATGATTTTAATTATGCACAATATCCATAAATCGATCTGGTTCAGTTTTGTTTTGGTGATTTGGTTCACGGGAAAACCCTACAGAGCTGCAGGTTGCCGATAAGCAGAAGAAGGACCTGGAGCAGGCTCTTGCTTTGTCTACTGCACTTACCTTGAAATCAACTGCAGAGCGAGCAGCTAAACTTATTGAAACAATTGTCAGCTCTGGTTGTGACAATCTGGCGAGGATAGCTAACTTCAGTTTCTGTTTTTTGATTGTATCTGTAATCTTCTTCATTTAATGAAAAACTAGAAACTGACTTGAAGACAATCACTCATTCTCTCTCTCTCTCTCTGAGTATTGTTTTAAACTGGCTGAACTCACATTTTCCAGTGTGATAAGCAAACTTACTCTTTCCGCTCTATATTGATTAATTAAGAAATATCTCTCCAATTCAGGGGGAAGATCAAATAGAGTAGGTCAGATAAAGGACTCGTGTACTGAATAGTGTCGATGTAAACTCAACACACCATGTATCCTTTTCTTTTCTGACTTAGTTAAGTAGTTTTGACAATATAAAAAAGGGGAAAATTGTGTTTACCTCCAAATTTGATGTTTTGAAATGTCAAAACTTACTTCAGTATTAAGTTTCTAGAGTCCTTAAATGTAATCATTGTATATGATTTATCGAGTTGTAATAGACTAAGAAACTGAGCTGAAGATCGAGCGAACAGAGTCTAAGTCTCCAAGTGGGAAACTATAAAAAATCTGAAGATAAAGCTCGATATGTCAAGAACCAAGTTTCTGTACTTGAAAAGAAGATCCCAAGAAACTTGAAGTTCTGAAGACAAGATTTTTGAGCTTGAAACATAGTAAGGCCAAAAACTTAGTTTTTGAAAACTGAGTATTCTGAAGCTAGATGGAAACTAAAACTGACTTTGGAAATGTCAGTTTTCAGTTTCAACATTCCAAAAAGCATGTGAAACACAAGTATGTGAAGTCAGACTTTAGTCATCTCAAAGTAAAATCAAATGTCAGTATGAGGAAACTCATACTTGGATTCCTCGGACTGAAACTTAGTCTGACAAGAGTAGGTAGAAAGTACACTGCCAAAAGCAAAAACAGACGACAGAGCAGGAAGAATGGCTATGATTGGACGATCCAATCTTTATCTCTAACGACTGGATTTCACAGTCTAATGGGAAGAATTCAAATTGTCATTCAAGGCTGCCTATAAATAGCTCGACACATCTATAGAATCATCATCGAAAATCTTGTAATAAGCTAAGCCGACATTCTGCCCAACTTTCTACTCAAGCTTACTGAAGTTCCGTGTTTAAAGTACATGAAACTTAAGTTTCCAACTTAAGTTATTCCTATCTGTGCATCTGTCTAAGTGCACAAGGCTGAAGCTATTTTCTTGGTGAATATAACTTTCTAAGTAATGTTCATAGCAATCAATTTATTCTGATAATCGGTTTCTGACTGGCATAGCCAACCAACTGAGTTCCGGGAAGAACGAGAAAACATCCATTCATCTAGGAAGAAGGTTGCGGGATGCGTCCTCGCTTCAACCTTAAGAAGGAGTAAGCTTACAAGGAATTTTTGGGCGAGTGATAACAGCAGATCGAAGGACGGAGGATTCCGACGGGTTGTCCATAGATCGTAAGAAGGCTTTTAAAATTGAAACTTAGTGATTTCCTGATTAAGTTCGGAAGAATGGACGTCGGACTTTGATTCCGAACCACTATAAATATCTTGTCTTATTTACTTGCTTTATTTAAGTTTCTGCAATCTAAGCTTCCGTACTTACTTTGAAACCTTCGAAGACTATGTATTGAAATGTGTAGCTTGAAACTTACTTAATACCTTCTGAGCTTAAATTGAGTTTATCTCAAACTGAAAACTGAGTCAAGTCAGTTTTCAGAGCCAAGTGCAAGAATTCTAAACTTCCGCTGCAATTATTATTACTTTGATTTCGGGACCAACATTTGGTCAGCCAACCTTGGGCACCACAGATTACACTTTATTTTTCATTACCACTAGAGAAACTTAAGACTACTTATATCAGTGATCGTGTCTCGGAGGTTGGCTATCACATCGCCAAAAATAAATAAAAAACTGGAAGTTTTATTTGCAGCAACCAACCGAGGTTGCATACCAGTGCGACCCCAACTGTCCAAGCTCTAACGCTTCTTTTTATTTTTTTATTTTCTATCTATAAAATTTTGATTTTTGTTAATTAATTGATTTTTTGGATATATAATAATAAAGATGATATATATTTTATATAATAACATAAAAACAAATAAAAAATGTACCAAAATGTATAATTTATTTATTATCTACAAACCGAGTCTAATTTTGATATAGAAATTTTTATTTTTAAATTAATATATATATTACATCAGATTATATTGATCTACACCATTCATATAAAATAATCAATTTCAATCGTCCGTCGAAAGCACAAATCTATAATTTTTACTTAATTGCCTTACAATTTATAATTCTAGTTATTTTAATTATAGCTAGTAATTTATATGTTTTATTACTTTAATTAAACTACTAATTTCATCTTGAAAATAAAAATAAATAAACATTATATATAATATTGCGGTTGAATGATTGTTGATAAAGTATGTGTTAGGAAATTTGCTAGAAATTTCCTTAGCTATTATGTTTTGGTGGGTCAAAGTATTTAAAAGCCATCTTAGGTTGTTACCAGATAGTTTCAGTATAGTCGAAAAATATAAAATTCTGTATATGATCTATATCGAGTTGTAAGCTGAAGCTACTCTGAAGACCAGACTGTCTAATCAATATGGAATGCACAAAAGACTCAACAGACTAAAGTTCACGCCAAATTTGCAAGTCTAGAATTATATGAGTCTGACTGATGAGTTTGGATCTTCAACAATATGGGTTCAGCTAGTATGATAGAACCTAGCACACCAAACTTACCTGCATAGGGACCAAGCGGATACTAAAGAATGACGTCATCAACATGGACTTTCAAGTATGACTACATCAGCATGGATTTACGAATCCAGGTCCCAACGCAAGATACAAAAAGGATCATTTGAGAAACATATTGGAGATTCTTAAAGTCCACAAGCACGAAACACCAAGTTTCGAATCTAGGACAAAAATTTTAAGATTCCTCAAACTGACAAATACTATTATTTTGACTCAAAGGCGAAGTGTCACTGTCATTGTAAGAAAAAGGCGGAGCACGTGCAGAACATCTGAAAAAAGCATCACCTACCCGCCTAGTGCAACAGTCAACAGAGATATTCGATTGGACATCTTCCAATTTATCTCTAACGGACATTTATTTCATACCTTCTACTTCACGGCTATAAATACCACATATTTCAACAGAAGAAGGTTACGATTTATGAATCACAACAAACTATCTACCTATACCAAATCGGATTGAAACCTTAAGCTTATGATTTGCGAACAAACTTAAAGAACTTAAAGGCTTTTAAAGTTTTTTTCGTGTGTTACTTATGTGAAAACAAAACTCAGAACTCTTAAGTTCTTGAGTTATCTCTTGGTAATCTTTCTCCAATAAAGATGACAACAGTCAAGTACGTCTTGTAGTCTGACTTTTACGGACAATCTGCCGTCAAGGAGAAAGTGCAGGGGAGAACTATAGACTCTCTATTCTAGCGACGAGGAGGCTGAGTGGTGCCCACACTCTAAGGAGCCGAGATGCGAAGAACGAGCAAGGACCAGGCGTAGACTGAAGGACAAGGTATTCTTAGCAAGCAATAGATCGTAGGAGCACCTGTAAAGTTCTAAGTTTAGTGGATTACTAAACTTGGGTCTGAAGAGTGGACGTAGGACATTTGTTGTTTACTGCTTTCTTTCATACATGTGAGCATATTCTCATTTAATACACATCATTAAGTGTTGAAGTATACATTGAAATCTGACATTAAGCATACTTGACATTAATCACCTAAACTAAAGGATTTGACAAATAAAGCCAACACGTCACTCTCTGCTTGGATAGGTGCAAGCCTACTGAAACAAATTCAATTTCCGATGGACATATTTACTCTAATAAACCGGAATCAACAGTATGTGAAGTTTTTATGATTGAGTTGAGATAATATTAATGATGTGAAAATGAGACAAACTAATTAAATATTAAAGTGATTGTATAGTTGGGTAATTGAAGTGGTTGCGGTCAGAAGTAGTCTAATATATGGAAACAATAATTTATATTACTCCCTCCGTTCCCTTACATTAATCCCATTTGATTTCGGCACAATAACCAATGTTTATGAATATAGTGGAATTAATATTTTATTGATGTGAGGAGATTTTTTTTCATTTTAAGAAAGAGAAAATCTAGTTGGACAGACGAAAATGAAAAAATGGACTAATATAGCGGGACGGAGAGAGTATTTATCATTTTTCATTCAAAAACTAACACATTAACAATAATTCTTTAATTTACCAACATCCATATATTCGAAATTAAGATAGTACACAATACTATCATAAGATTTATCATTGAGAATTATAAAATTAAATCTAAATTTCAATTAATCATCAAATTTATCATATTTTTAAAATATTATAGTACATATCAAGTCAATACTATTTATAACAAATTTGAACTTTAATTATTATATTTTTTACCTTAAGAAATTTATATTGTAATAGACACTTCTTAAAATTGAACTAGAGCTCATTCTCTAAGATTTATGAAAATAGTATAAAAAATTAATTACAGCCATTAGATTGGAATAGGGGTGGAACATTGATAACTATTATAAATAGGAATTATACTCTAATATTCGAATGAATGGAAAAAAAAAATCAAAACTCTTCTCTTTTTCATTCTCTCCATAAATTCTAAAACATTTTCATTTCAATAACTAAAATTTCAAAAAACATACTCCCTCTGTCCCATAACAATTGTCTTGTTTGGAAATAGCACAGATACCAATGCGAGTAGAGATAGAGGAAACTAGTATTTTATTAGTGAGTGTGTATAAACTTTCCATTTTAAGAAAGAAGACAATTGTTTGGGACAGATGAAAAAGGAAAACAAGACAATTGTTTTGGGACGGAGGAAGTATATAATATCATAATAAATTAATTATTATTATACATCAAAATGTCTAAATAATAACAAAAGCTAAATATATATTTGAATAAAAAGTTTACAAATAAACATATATAATTTTATTCATAAAATGAAATATTATTTTACTTTGCAAGATAAAACCTAGTTGATATCAAACAACATAATATCATTATCCATTTTGAAAAAATGAAAATTTATAACCAAAAAATTAAAACCAATTATCATAATAGAAAAAACATAATATTATTATCCATTTTAAAAAAATTAATAAGCAATAAATTATAGCCAATTAACAAAATACAATGCAAAGTTTAATTTAAAATTCAATAACTTTTATCATTTGAAAAGTAGAGAATAATAAACTTTAAAGTATGCAAGCTAAAGATATATGATAAAACAAATAAATTTCAAAATTACATCCTCAAAAGAATGCCAAACTAAAGCAAACAAAAAAAGAATTGATGGAAACTTCAAGCAAGTAAATAAAACATAATAATAAACCCATATAAAATTATCTTCTATGAGCAATGGAGATTGTACAACCAAGACCAGGATAAATAAGCAAAAAGTTTTTCAAATCTCAAAATAAGAATAAAACAACAAAGTCTATATCGTCTCGGCAAAAGAAAACTAAAGTCTTTGATACCTTTAGTCAAGAAGGGCAATGAGAAACTTTAATGAATGAGGTTGGCTCACAACTAAAACCATAGAAGGAATTTCCCGTTGAAGACAAAAATACTAACATGCCAAACAAAAGGTAAGAAAAGTAACATGCATCTTTAAGCTCCTTATTTCAGCTTCTTTCTTATCTTGCATCATAAAGGAATACAATAACACAAGGGACGACAAGTCATCAGGACATCATGTGATGAATTACGTACTTGTCAGAAGCATGTGAAGAGGCTCTTCATCCTTAAATCTAATTAAATAACACTATTTGAGGAGAGACGCATCACATCCGCAGACATGCTATCAAAAGAAGCATCTACCACTGCAGCAAGCTGGGATCAACAATGTTTCAAATTGAAGATCCCACAACAGGGGCAGTAAAGGTTGAAACAGAAGAGCAGACGCAGAAAACCAATGAAGCAGTACCACGTAGAGACCTCGACACAAAAAACAAAAGCATGAAGCTTTAGCAATGTTACATCAAAATCACAAATTGAATATATCATTTATGAAGAAAGGATCCAAGTGACAGAAGAATAACACTATACTACTTATAAGACTTGTTCATATGTAAATGAGGAAAGCTAAATGAAGATAAAGTGACCAACTTACTACTGAAGTAGTATAGACACAACCAAATCCATCAGTTGAAGCTGAAGGTGTCGCCCCACTTACATAGCTTTAACTAAGTCGAAGCACAATAAACAACTCTAAAAACTGCCGCATAGATTCAAATAGTCAAATTGATCCAAACTTAACTCCTGCTTCTGCGTCTTTCCTTGGCACCATCACTACATAACAAAAAACAAATAAGCTGCCGCAATATGCACATGCTTGATAAGTTTCTATCACCAAGGGTGTGATTCCACCATATCTACTTAATTTATATATAATTCAAGGATGCAATTTTCTAAATTTTTATGTTTATAGCAAGCAAGTAGTCTTTTAGCTGAGACCACACTAACTCTTTATTTCTTACCGGAGAACTTGGCTATTAAAACATCAATTATAGTTTTGACCAATTGCAAGATTTTTCACAAATGCAGAAATGAATTACAAATTTATCAAGAAGTGAAAAGAACTAATTTTAAAAGAAATCTAGGATGAGAAAATACTTGAGAAAAAAACCCTAACCCGTTAGTGTATGGCACCTCCTCTCGTCCACGATAAGGTGGGGATCTGCTGATGCTGCGACCTCTGGGTGATATGCTGCGACGCCGAGGGGAACGCCCACGAGGACTATAACTCCTGCGGCAGAAATAGGACAGCAAAGCATACAATAATGACAGTACATACTAGATGTAATATATAATAAATTCCGTCAAGAAACATTACCTTCGACCATAACTTGGGCTACGACGGTATCTAGCAGGGCTGCGACTCCTACGCCTTCCAGTACCACCCCGCATTCTGCACTCACGTGCAAAATGACCAGACTCGCCACATTCATAACACTTCAAATCCGAACCGGACCGTCCACGACCACCACCACCACCACCACCACCACGGCCGCCGCCGCCACCACCACCCCTGGAGTTGTGTGAGAGTTCAACTCTCCAGCCATTTTTACCTGTACCAGCAATGGCATAATTAGACAAAAACAGAGGAGCTGACTGAAGAAAATAACAAAAAACAACTCTTTTGGTCAGGGGCGAAGGATGTGTGCAGATATAATGAAAAGAAAAACTGAGAATTTCATAAATTGAAATGTGAACCATGAGATTAAGATCCTTACAAAATTTAAGTCTCAGTGTTCTCCCTATAACATTGTGAAACATAAGACTCACAGCAATAAACATAAACTTAGTTCCTCATAAACTCATAAAAAACACAACCTAGTTTTAGTCTTGCCAATAATGATCTAGAAGCCAGACCCGTCATTTGGCTCAATTTCCGTAAATATTTATTCAAATCAGTTTTTTAAAAAGCTAGTTTTATTATTATTATTATAATTTTTTTTTTGGGGGGGGGGGGGGAGTGGTGGGGTGCAGTGACATGAGGAAAAACTTACACTTAACGGCTTGCAAAAAGCTTGAATTTTTTTTTCTGAAAACATAACTGTTGGGACTCACAACCAACAGAAAGATCAGAAAGTTCTAAATTATATTTGGGATTTGTAAAAACATGAAAACTTTCCATAAAAAAATAATAAAAACAAAAAAAAGCTGTGATATGACAGGTGTAAGCCTCATAATTAAGCTGTAAGGTGTTTCCGAGAAGCAAGCCTAACACACCCTAGGTGTAAAGAACATAGAAGAGTGGTAGCCTCATAAACAATTTTCCATATCCTTGACTTGAGGAGAGACACAAGGTGTAAGCCTCAATAGTTTTTTAAAACCATGGGGTGAAAGTAAACAAAGCCATCAATTACAAGCAATAAATAATTTCAATTGCTCACCATCAAGTTCTCGGATGGCATCCTGGGCATCTCTTCGATCATCAAAATCAACAAAAGCATAACCCGGGGGTCTTCTGGCAACCCACACACTACAAAACGACATTACAATGACATAAGAAAAAAAGTGCATATAATGACAAAAAATCACAAACCAACATGCTATAGAAATGAACAACCTAATGCCGTCTGAACAGTCATTACTCAAACAAACATCCGACCTAACTCCAATAAGAGTTTTTAACTTATCCCATCAAAAATAATTTATAAATGGAAGTGTTGCAGAGTTCTGAAGCAAAAGTACATATTTTTCCTTTCAAATTGTTAGAAAGGGAGAACAAAACTCACTTAAAAATCCACATGGATAAGACACCTGCCTTAAGCAAGCATTAGAGAAGGAACATAATTATCTGCCTGAAAAGCTTCAAGTTTCAACAAAGAAATAAATAATACACTAAAGCTTGCCAAACATATTATTTCACACCATGACACAGATTCATCATAAGATAAGGAAAACAAAAAGTTCCTTCACAATCAGTTACACCTAACATCCAAAGCAGGACTTGCAACATAATGTAAGGCCTCAAACACAATTCCCAGAAATTCGATGATTAAACATTGCATAGCTCCAAAAACGACTTCCACGAAGCTTAATAAAGGCAGAATAGGACCCACTTTGAAGATGTTCATGCTCTTTTCAAATTCAAACTTCAAAAGGAGCCAAGTCAATAATAACTAATCTTAAAGATAAAAGTTTATACCTTCGGATAACTCCAAAGGGGCGACATTCATCCTCAAGGTCTCGCTCAGTGACCCGCGGATCAAGATTTCCGACATAAACTCTGGACATCTCGACTTAAATTACTGGAACAATGCAGACATAGTCATATGAATCAATTACTTGGCCAGTATCACTAATTATGAATACATAAGAGAAAAAAAAATTAAAATAATCACAAGCACATCACTAAAACCGAATAATTTGGAAAATAAGAAATAAATAATAGATTCAAGAGTCAGATTTCAACCACAATGTGAAGTCGCAAACTCGAAATCGCGCACATACAAATCCAAAATCCATTTCACAATCATGAGATCAAATAGACTCATTTACAGAGATTAGGTTCCAGATAAGAAAATTATAAAAACAAGTTAATGAAATATTTTACAAATTAAGAGTGAAGAGAGACCTGCTGAAACCTGGGTTGAAGTTGGGGAAAAACCCTAGGAGCTGTCGAAACCTGGCAAATCATGATCCACGGGCTTTAGTTAGGGCAACATTTCTCTTTGTAATTACTTTTTTGCCCCACTGGAATTTTTACGTGGGCCGTGGGCTTTAAATTTTTCTAACACAAGTTTTCATTAATTTTGTGACTATAATATACTCTCTTCGTTTCGGATTAATAATCTCGTTTCTTTTTGGAACAATAATTAAGGTATGTGAATATATAATGAATTAAGTGAAATTAATATTTTATTGATGAGTGTGAAAAAATTATTATTTTTAAAAACAAAACTATTAAAGTGAGACATAAAAAATGAGAAACGAGGCTATCAAAATGGGACGGAGGGAGTATTTTTTAAATCTTTGTTAATACAAATTTAGGATTTTTACAATTATAATACAGAACTTTTATTTTGTTCCAAGAAACTAAATGTTAAAAATCATTCATTCAAACATAATTTTGTAATCATTTGATTTTATTTATTTTAAATTTAAATAATGTTTAAAGTAATTTTTTGTGATTGTTTCGCTTTGGGATCTTATTTTACTATTTAAACTTTTATTTTAAAATTAACAAAATAAAGAATTAGTGATTATAAGTTTCATAATTGATTAGATAAAAATCATTATGAAGAATTTAATTATTTTTTTAAACTTAATTACAAATTTATTTAAGATGCCAGTGCAATTTAGGGATTAGTTAAAATTTCCCCTAGTACTCATATGATAACTAAATTCAGTTAAATAATTAAAAAAATTTCATAATACTATCATTTAATGAGTCTTTTTTTTTAAAAAAAAGTTTTTTAATTAATTTAAAATTTGTTGACCCCAAATTACTTGGGTCACATTAATTAGTTGGAATCCACTTTGGAATTATGTATTGCAATCTAGCCCATAAACACTCAAAGAGATGCCGAGACGTAGATTAATTAAGAATCGAAGTCCTAACCCATTCGACGAAAATTAGAAAGATAATTCTAAACACGATCACTATTTTATTTTTTATAGCCTTTTGTTTTAATTTTTTTTTAAATTGACAATTTTACTTCAATAATAATAATAAATTAATAATTTATTTTATTCTTGCTCCACCTAGAGGTGAGCAAGAAACTGAAAATCGAATAAATTTTTTTTTGGTTATTTTGGTTTTCGGTTCGATTCGATTCGATTTATTTTTTCAAAATTATTTGGTTTTCGATTTCGGTTCGATTATATTTTTCTCCGGACCGAAATAATCGAAATTATATATATATATAATATTATTTTATATATATAATTAATATATAAATAGTACACATAATTTTTAATTTTTAAAAAATATAAACCTAAACACTAAAGCCCTAATTTTTCATTCACGAGTTCAACTTAAGGCCGCTATACACCGCCGCACAACCTCAGCCACTGTCGCACACTCAAACCCTCCCCTAACTCGTCGGCGCTGGCCTCCCCTGACTCGCCGTCAACCGACTCAGTCCCTCCCTGGCCCCTGCTCTTGTTTTGCGCTTGTTGTCTCGCTCACAGCTCCGCGCTCGTTGTCTCGCTTCCAGCCTCGCAGTCGGAGTCGGACCACAACCTCCTCGGAGTCAACATATCTTGGCTCCCATCTTCCTCGGCGTCATCCACTGCTCCCTGCTGCGCAGCCACTCGGCGACGATGTGACCATTAGCTGCTGCACTGTCGGAGTCGGACCACAACCTCCTCGGAGTTGGCCGGTTTCACCTCTCATCTTCCTCGGCGTCCTCCACTGCTCCCTGGCCCCTGGTGCGCAATCACTACTCACTGATACTTCTCCAAGGTTTGAGCATTTTTTAGTTCTCACTCTCGCCTCTCATCTTTCTTGGCTTCATGCTCTGTTGCTTCTCCAATGATAGACATTATATATATATATATATATAGGGAGCGGATCCAGTGAGAAAACTCTTAACGTGAGAAAGTGAGAAAGATGCTTGATTGCATTTATGACATTGCTTGATTGTATTCAGGTTGTTGCTTGATTGCAATGTTGCTTGATTGTGCTTTAATTGTTGCTTGATTATTTTATTGCTTGATTGTGTTTTAGTTGTTGCTTGATTCAATATCAACCATTGATTTTTTTAGATCTGATGGACATAATTCATTCTTTTTTCTCACATGAGGATTTTTTTTTACATGATCCCTTCTCTATATATATATATGGGTGCATTCTAGGCTGAACTCATCTTCCTGAATGAACTATGAACTTTCATTGTTGTGTGTATAATTGATCATTATTGTATGTATGATATCTCATTACAGTATCATATACACTAACAATGATCAATTACACACACAATAATGAAGTATCATGATTAGGTACTATAATGAGCTATCATATAAACTACAATGATCAATTATACATACAACAATGAAAAGTTCATAGTTCATTCAGGACATTTAGTTCGGATTTGAACGCAACTCTCTCTATATATATATATACAAATTTTCTCTATTTTGCTTTCATTCATGCTCCAATTTTTTAGTTGTCTCTATTTTGCTGTTTGAGCATCCAAAATCATTGCTGCTTGGTTCATAAAATCATTGTTGTTGTTTCATAACTTCAACCTAATCAAAATTTCTTCTCATTTTTGTTTTTCAGATGTCTCAACCTAGTCAAGATTGTTGTGAAACTGGTGGTTCTTCTTTCACCAACCCATCGACGGCCGACCAATCAATTGAGATATCTGGAACACAAGCAAAAAAAACGAAAAACAATGGATAAAGGATCTGAGGTATGGGATCATTTCGAACGTTTCACTGTTGATGATGGTAGTATGAAAGCACGATGCAAACATTGTAGTAGGGTGTATGCTAGTGACCCAAGAACAAATGGTACAACTTCACTACATAACCACATGAATACATGCAAGAAAATCCCTGCTAGTGTAGATCTTAGGCAGAAATTGTTGAATATGAAATTAAAACCTGAATCGGGTTCAGTTGATGCGAGTACTTGGAAATTTGATCAGAATGCTATTAGAAAGGATTTCGCTCATATGATCATTGTTGATGAGTTGCCTTTTAAGTTTGCTGAGAATTGTGGATTTAAGCGTTTTATGTCTATAGCTTGCCCTAGATTTCAAATTCCATCTAGGTGGACTGTGGGACGTGATTGTTTTCAGATTTATCTTGATGAAAAAAACTTGCTTAAGGCATTGTTGAAGAGTAGTAATCAAAGAGTGTGTCTAACCACGGATACATGGTCTTCTGCGAATTTGATGAACTATATGTGTCTTACTGCTCATTACTTTGATAATGATTGGAAATTAAACAAGAAAATCATCAATTTTTGTACAATTTCGAGTCAGGAGGGTAAAGACATTGTTTGGGCAATAGAAAAATGTCTGAATGAATGGGGGATTGAGAAGATTTTTACTGCTTCCTCCAATGATACAACACTTGATTACTTAAAAGAACAAATTGGTGATCGGGAGACTAACATTCGTAATTGTCAATATTTTCATATTAGATGCATTGCACATATCATTAATTTAGTGGTGCGGGAGGGGTTGAAGGAGGTTAAGTCATCTATAAAGAACATTAGAAGTGTTGTGAGGTTTATTAGGCAATCACCTTCTAGGATGAACAAATTTAAAGAATGTTGTGCACTTGAGAAAATCTCATCCAAGAGCTCTTTATGCTTAGATGTTTCTACTAGATGGAACTCAACTTATCATATGTTGGACACAACATTGAAATTTGAGAAAACATTCTATAAGTTTGATTTGCAAGATCCACCTTATAGAATGGATCTTGAGCATGCTAAAGTAGGTGGGGTGCCTAACTAAGAAGATTTTAAGAAAGCAAGAAGGATGATTGGTCTTCAAAAAGTTTTTTATGTGATGACTTGTAGAATTTCTGGATCTATTTATGTGACATCTAATTTGTGTTTTCATGAAGTTTACGAGTTATATTTATTGTTGAATGCTTAGATTAAGTGTCGTGATTTGGAGTTGAGTGAAATGTCAAGAAGAATGAAAGAGAAATTTGATAAGTATTGGGAAATCCAGAAAAGATAAACAAAATGATTTTTTTTGTTGTTATTGTGGATCCTTGGTACAAGTTAGAATGGGTTGAGTTTGTTATTGGTAATATGTATGGAGATTTTGGTGTATCTTTGAGGAAGGTGAAAGATGCATTTATTGATTTGTATAATGATTATGATAGAACAAGTTCATTGGATAAGGGTGATGAGTATATGAGAGGTGATATGATAGCACCTTATGATATGGATGTTGATGATCCAACATTTGAGGTAATGATGAGGATGGGTTCTGAGTACGAGCAATTTAGTAGTAGAAAGAGGAGTAATGTTTCTGAGGTGGATAAATATCTGAATGAAGAAATTAGGAAAATGATTCGAAAGTTGACATCTTAGGTTGGTGGAAAGCAAATGAGGTCAGATTTCCAATTGTTTCCAAAGTGGCTCGTGATATTTTATTTATCCCCATTTTTACTGTTGCATCAGAATCTGCTTTTAGTTGTGGAGGGCGAGTGCTCGATTTATTTAGGAGTTCTTTAACTCCTAAAGTGGTACAAAGTCTCATTTGTGCTCAAGATTGGCTTCATGGTTCAGATGATCCAATAAATGTCGAAGAAGATCTTGCAAATATTGAAAAACTTGAAGAAGATAATAATATATGAAAATAATCTTATTTTTGCATAATGTTAAGTTTATTATTCAAACTTGATATTTTTTTGTTTTATAGGTCTACGAGCCATCGCTATCGAGCTTTCGACAGACTAAGTTCTTTTGTTATTTCATTGTTAAGATTCCTTCTTTTTATATTTGATTAATATATTGGAATATTAGTTTTTGGAAAATATTAAATTTGTTACTTTAAGTATCTAACTTCATTTTCTTTTGTTTAATAGGTGTTGGTCCCGGATATCAGGGTATACTTTGGCAGCGGAAAATACGTAAGTTCGTTTCTTGCACTCTGCTGGTTACACAGCTGACTGGGACCTTGTCAACTGGTAAGTCAACTGGCAACTGAGTATTCAGCTGACTGGCAACTGGCTGGTCAGCTGATGACTCAGGACTTAGAAAGTTTTAGAGTCGAGTTTGCACAGTTATAAACTGGTTTCAGTTATACTCCAGCACTTGGGTGCTGGGTTTTAAATCAGTAAGTAAATGCTGAAAGCAGTAAATAACAAGGATATTTTATAGTGGTTCGATCAATTGATCTACGTCCACTCTCCAGTCGAAGCACTGGAAATTCACTAAAAAGAGTAATCCGGTACAAGATTTCCTACGATCTATTTTCAGCTGGTAGATGCCTCGTCTACCAGTCCACTGGATCAACCGCTCCCGGTCCTTGTCCTTCTTCAACTCTCGTCAGATGGATGGAGTGCGAGCTCGTCACTTCAACCTCCTCCTCCGACTGATTGGGTGTTGAGTTCTCCCAAGAACTTGACTCTTGCTGGCGGCAAAACTGCCCGTAATAACTCTGGAGTTGGCTGGCTCAAGAGCTGCTATGTTCTTCCTCGGAATGAGAAAGAACACCAAATGAGATCAATAACTCACAAGCTAGAAGCTTGGAGTCTCGTGTTTGAATAAATCAACACACGGATAAGCTTTAAGAAAAGCCTCGAAAGACTGCTTGTTCGCTGATATGAATGCGTTTGAGCTTTCGGTAGGTCAAGAGTGTTAAGAGTGGGCAAGAGTATTGAATGCTGTTGGATCTCACGTATTTATAGACGTGAGATTCAGATTCAAATACTAGCCGTTTGGACACATCCGGAAAAGTCTCTGTCCTCGCATGTCCTTCTGCAGGCGGCAGGTAGGAATTTCCGGAAAGCGCCATACCTTTGGTCGCTTTATCTGACACAGATCTCTTTGTGTCAGAACGACTCTATTCGTCAGTACGAGGAATCGGAACTGGTAGTCTTGAACTGATAGACTTTAAGGTATCCTCCTTAAAGTCATACCCTGTCAGTTACTTCCTCAGACGAATCTTCTTTTTGTCTCTAAGTCTTCGGGAGAGCGAATCTTCAATTCTGCTGATAACCTCCGACTGGTAGATCATACTGGTGATCTTGTGCTGGCAGTCTCTGCTGGTGACTTTCCTTAGCACAATCAAGGTCTACCAATTCGTCTGATGTTATCTCTTGGAATCTCCCGTGACTGGTGGCTTCACCGCTGATGAACAGTGTCAGCATGAGTCTTCGTCAGCCGCTTGCTGGTGAGACTTCTCTCAACTGGTAAGCACATCTCATGCTGGTGAACAGTAGCCAGCATGAGTCTTGATCAGCTGCGACTTACAACTCAAAATACCTATACAGGACTTTACATTTGAAACTAGAGCTATTCTAGAGACAAACTGACGCTGGTTGGACTTAGGATTTGATCCACCAAAACACCAAACTAGAATCTAAGCAAGTATCTACTGGGGAAGGGAAACTTAGCCAAATTTCCCAACAATAGGTCTACACAACAAAGTTCCAGCAGTGAAAGAATGGGAGAAGTGTTGATGACGATGGCTGCCAATGAATATTTCAGATTAATGATTTCTTGTTCTTGATGTTGGATAATTTAATTGTTGAATTTTCTGGATGCTGGGTACTTTAGTTAATTTTTCCATGTTCTTGAATTATGAATGAATTGCTTATTTTGTTGGTATTATGGATGTTGGACATCACATTGAAACTTTGGACTTTGTAGTTTATGTTGATTTTTTTTTAGAAGTATATGTTGTATTGATGATTATTTTATGTTTAGATCTTTGTTGAATTATTCAAGATATATGATATTTTTCAGGTTTTATAATTTTTTAAATTTTTTTGGTTTAAACTGAAATAACCAAAATTACGCACCGAAAACTGAACTGGAAATTTGGTTCGGTTATCAGCCTTGTTCGGTTTGATTGTGTGCAGAAATATTTTGTTATTTTGATTCGGTAATTTTTTAGGCAAAAACCGACCGAAATAACCGAATGCTCACCCCAGCTCTACCCATTCTTGTTCATCATTGTTTGCAAGTTCTCTTAAGCATCTTTATCATTCACCAACATCATCGTCAATGGCAAGACTAATTTTCCAAGTTCATTGTGACCAATATTGTGTTGATCCTTATAATCATTAAAAGAATTGTAGCTTCGCTTTTAATGGAAAAATAGATGCAGGAAACTTGATGAAGTTAATAGGTTTGGTATGTGGTTAGTGGACAAAATGATTATATATGTGTCATCAAATGGCAATTTGTGGATGAATTTGAGTCAATATTTCTTTTTTATGTATTCAATGGCTTGAACTTTAAAAATATGTTCTTAATGGTAGAATGATGGAGTAGAATGGAAGGGGGCTTCATATGTTCCATTGAAATTTGGCGTTGAACTGTTTTAAAATTTGGTACAATGATGGAGCCGAATGGAAGTGGGTTTTGTTGTTCTTTACAAACTTGAGCGCTATAGGAATATAAGTATCAATTTTAAAAAAATTTATATTATAATTAAAATAAGAGGTTATATAGAGTAATTTGTGGGTTGTGTTTAGAATTATCCTTACTTATTATTAGTTGGACTTTGGTAGGTTCGACCCGTTAGTTAGCCCGATATCCTTTTCCAATAGTGATTAATAAATTATTGGAAATCTCAATATATTAATACACTTTTAGATTATGATGTTGGTTCCAAGATCAAAGTTATAGTGCACACCAGAAGTTTTAATGTACTCGCACTTATCCAAACTAGTCGTTCTACACCAGTTTGATTTGTCAATACCTAGCTTTTTAAGGTCACAGTAGTTGAGTGTTGAGATTAAAAGATATGAAAACTAATAACAGAAAGCTATAAATGATAAAGGTTTGTAGTGGTTCTGACACAAAAGTCATACGTCCACTCTTCAGACAAAGTCTGCAAATCCACTAAGTGTTGGATTATAGGTCGCTCCCACGATCTATCACTAGCTGGTGAATGCCTTGTCCACCAGTCCTCTAGTTCACTCACCCGATCCTCTGTTGTCCTTCACTTATCAGCTTCTTTGGAGTGTGGGCACACCACCCAGCCTCTTAGCCGGAATTTAGGTTTTTATTGTTCTTCCCGAAACTGATTGTCTTGTGGCTAAAAGCCTGTGATTGTCAAATTACAGAGTGTACTTAACTACTGTGTTCTTTCTTGGAGAGAAAGAACGCCAAATAAACTTAAGAAAAAAATATTATGAGTTTCTTGTTCACAAAGTGATGCACGATAAGCTTATGAAAAGCCTCAAACGGTTGAGTAAGAAAAATGGCAGAGTTTTGGCACGCCTGAAAGTTTGGTGAAGTGTGTTGAATCTCTTGAAGTCCTCAACTAGTTATAAGTGAGGATCCTAAGATTTAATTTAAGAGCCATTTAGAAACAATTGAATGTTTTCAAATCCAATGTTTTTGTCCTCTACGGCTGGTAGGTAGCTTTTTCGGGAAATCATGTACCTTCTCCTGCTTTTTCTGGCTTTCAGTGTGACTGTTCACCTTTGTGTCAGAACGGCTGTATTGATCAGTCCGAGGTATCCAGACTGGTCAGTCTGAGGAATCAAGAATGAAGTCTTGAGTTTACAGACTTTAAGGAATCTCCAATCCTGAAGTCTGAACTTGTCAGTACCATTCCTCAGATGATTCTTCTTGTCTCTATACGCGGGGATTGAAACTAGAGATTTCATACTGATGTCGTCAGTCTAGCAAGTCCATGCTTGCTTACGTCACTAGTCTGAACATTGATCCCCAAAATGACAAGTTTGATATTTGAGACTTGTGAGTTCTAGACTGGTCAGTTCCATACTGATCTTTTAGTCCGTTTGAGTCCTTTGCGCATCCACAGACTGATTCTTCAGTCTGTTCTTTGATCAACTCCAATTACAACTTAATAAATGACCTTACAGGACTTTACATTTGAGAACAAAAATTGGGGCTAATCTAGAGACTTTCAGACTGGTTTTGACCCTTTGACCCACCAAAATAAAACAAAATAAGGATAAGGAAATTTCTAACAACGAAATTTCATAACAATTTCTGCCTTTTTGGTGTGGTCAAAGCCATCATCTATCAACTATCTAAGCTGGTCAATGAGGAGCGGCTGATTTTCCAAGTTTTTACAAAGAAAAACTATCAAACTATCACCTCCTTAGACACAACCTGCTCTACTTAAGATCTTCCCCCTCAAATTGGGAGATATATTGCTCGATTAAAAATTTGTATATGAGTTAAGAGCAAAAAAATCACAAGTATTAGAGTGAAACAATGTGAGAACACTCGCAATCATGTTGATTACACTGGATTGTGTAAGTTCAACTTAAAATTAACTCTTCGTTCGACAAAAAGATTTTGCCATCAACAAGTCAGTTTTTTCATTAATTATATGTTCATTACAAGTACAAGGGAAAACAATCAAGAGTCTATACAAGAACAAAGCATTACAAAAACAAAGAGCCAGGTTAGACAGGTTTGAGTTTGAGACAAAGAGAAAAAAATCATTTAGACCCAGAAGAGCCAGCTACGAATTTGACATTGTCTTCCATGGGGTGTCTAGGTTCATTAGTCTTATCATTTCAGCCTAACGCCTCTGCCTCTCAATTTCTTCGCTCTCCTCCCTCTTCTTTTTCTCTTCAGCTTCTATTCTGAGTCTTGTTCCTTGTTCAATTGTTCAAGGTTACTAATAGAAGTGGTAGGCTCTGCTTGATCATCTAACTCCTCTATAGTAGGTTGTTCAAGGTTTATGTGCAGTAGAGGGCCATCTAGAATGATCCACTTCCACCTGTCTTCTTCTTCTTGACGGGCTTGTGCTGCACGATCTTTTTCTTCCATGTGCTCTTGCTCCCATGAGCGCATGACAACATCTGCGGCCATTCTTTGACAATGGCGAGGTGGGGAAATTATCGGGGGAGGACGCTGAATGTTCAGTTTCAGCGCAGTAAAGTTCTAAATCAACTCATAACCAGACTGAGTTGGCCTAAGATGGAGCATTTGATCCTCAGTCTGTATCAGCTTCCTTGACTTCTTCATCTTCAAAGGAGGGAGATCATCTTTTCCACACACCAGTCTGTGGGCTTTGATTGCTCTCAACCTCTTCTTCAATTGTTTGACCCTTAGTTGTCTGGTTGTCTCCTTGGTTCAACCAATAAACTTGTTAGCCCAATGCTCCTCTGCATTCCAGAATGTAAGCCCTAGTTGGGCTTTGAGTATATCCCTCTCCTCATGACTTAGCTCGTGAGAGCAAAAGTTGAAGATCCTCCATATTCTGAACTCAAACATCAACACCTCCAAGTCCCGAGGGTTTTCTATCAAACATTTGGAGTAGATTTTTCGAATCTCTCGCTCAACCTGCTTCTCCACCTGTTGGGTGATAACATTAGTCTTGTAGAAAATATTCTCGTTGTCAGCGGAGAATTCAATGAGTGGAAGGCACCATTCTTGGATTTTCATGACTAAAAACTTAGGATGAGGTAGTTCAACCAATGGGACTATGCAAACAGAGTGTTTATACGACATCCTCAAGTTTGTTTTTAGTCAGTTATCCCATGGATGTCTCTTCTTTAATCTCGCCATCCTTTCCTCCTTAGTCTCTGGTATCTCCTCCTCATCTTCATCTACATCTTTATCAACTTTAGTGATCTCTGCTTGAGCCTGTGCTAGCTTCTCCTTGCTCAACATAATCAAACTTGATTAGAAGATTTTGTAGTATGAATCGAGATGTACATGCATCCTCTTGCGCAGTAGGTACCAAGACTGTCCTCTCCGATTCTGACAATTTTTCAGGGGTGGTAGCCCGTACTACATTTTCAGCTTGAGCATGAGCTACGCAAGCTTCCCCCTCCGCAGGTTCCTGTTCTTCATCCTCCTTATCCTCTGGTGCAATCACTTCAACCTCCTGTTGATTTGCTTCCTCAAGTAATCAGTTGAAGGCTTATTCGGGCATGATGTCAGGGAAGCCCGTAGGTGAAGCCTGGGTTGGTTCTCTAATTGTCAGCTTAGAGCTTCCCCTGACATCTGGAAAGAATGTTGCACCAGCTTTAGTTGCCTTGGCCTTTCCCTTGATCGAACGGGCAAGAACCTTGACCATCTATTTTCTTTTGGCTTCAGCCTCAGCCTTGACTCTCTTAAAGGCTTTATCTCTGGCCTTCAGCTTGGCTTCCATGGATGCTTTCTCAGCGTTCTTTTGTGCTCTGGCCCTGGCATTTTCTGCTTTGATTTTGGCCTTCTTTATTTCTTTCTTTTCTCTTGGCTTCTTCTTCTAGTTCAGCCTCAAATTTCTTCATTTTCCTCTGCATTTTGGCCAATTGATCTTTGCGGCTACCCAAGACTGGCATTTGGACTTGAATTGCATGGCCTTGGAAGACATCTCCTCAGCCAGAACTTGTGCCTTCAGTCCATCTTTTCTTTGTTGGCTGCTTTTTCTTTTTCTTCTGAGTGCTTGGCTTGGCAACCTCTAAAGGTAGTTTCTCGGTGGGGGGGGGGGGCATCCTCAATCTGATTCCCTGGAGTAATGCACTCCTCCAGCTCTTGAAATCATTTCTCCAGCTCGGCTTTCTTTTGGTCTCTGCTCTTCGGTAAGGGGTTGAGCAAAAAATGGTACTATAGTTTCTTCAACACCTTCAGGAACCTCATCCTCAGAGTCTGGTTCCTCTGGATTCACGCTCTATTTCCCTGTCGAATATCGTGGCCTCTTGTAGTTGGTAAGCTATTTCTTGGCACATGTGACCAGAATGTAGTCAGTCCCGAGCAATTTTTCGCACATGTTTAATTTGTCCTTATGCATGAGGGCTTCCAGCAGGTGGCTGGTCTTCCGTCCAAAACTCACAGAAAAGGTAAATGTGTGAGTGGTCTTCATCTTGATGTTTCTCTTGTCATTCTCAAACAATCTTCCGTAGATGAACTCCACCCAGTTGCCTTTGATGCCATCATCTATAGCCATCATGACAGAGTACTTCTTCAGAATGAGCTCAAAATGAGACCCAATCTTTCATTGAAGCATACAGACAAAAATATCACACATCAATTTGTAGAAGTCATCAAAATGGGAGTTGGGGGTTCCTGTCTTCCAATCGGCTTTTAGATCTGCCTTCTTCCATTTATTTCAGCGGTTCTGTCGTTCTCTAAGTACATTGCCACACAGGGGCCATCATTTCTCAAGAAATATATTTTGGCAAGCAAAGCAGGATTAACCAAAATCCTTTGTCTAAAAACACAAGTAATAAAGGGTGATTCGTTGGAAGATATCACGACACGAGCATGAAACTCGGCGACCATGTGCGAATGAAATGCTTTCGGTTTGGCGGTGAGGTTGTTTAGAAGGCGTCCCCTCTTCAGAATGTTGACTATCTTAGCATCATAATGCTTTTCCACTAAGGGAAGATAAAGAATCTTCTCCTTCTGGACTTGCGTGGCTCTTTGCTGCGCGTAAGTCAGTTTGGATTTTTGGTCCTTGTTCTTAGAAATATTCACAAGTTTTGCATATAGGATTTCTATATCAATATCTTCTGCCTGATATATCCCGGTAAATGATGGTTCATGTTGTGGAAAATTTGTCATAATCTCTGAAACTGGTAGGGGGTTGGATGATCCTTCAATGTTGGAAGATTTTGCCATTAATTTTAGTGATTGAAGAATTCCAGAGAATGTCTTTGTAGAGTGTGTACAAGCAAAAGTTTTTCCATAGAAGGACAAACACTATTTATTCAAGTGAATGAATAGTAGACACAAGCTTTGACGGTCCGGATTGGTTCAACAATATGTTGATAAATGGTAAGGGACTTCTATGACGGTTGAAAGTCATATGACCTACGACCTCGAGTCGTGGGGGGTGCTGATGTGGCACTCCCTTATTTGACCTTCAACTATGCGCATTAAATTCAACATTAAATGCTGGCATGTCGCATAAGCTACAACAATTAAAAAATCCCGCCCAGGGCTGCAAGTTTTAAACGTTTGTTAATTCGGGCTAGTTGGGCAAGTCTGAGAACCTTTGAGTGTTAGTCTCAAACTTATGCGTCCGTCTCAAACTTAAAAAATTGAGAGCTTGGACTCAATCTTAATCCGATACTTCTCCGAGATGAAACTTGTAAGTTTCAGTCTAAATGATTACAAAAAACTGAGAGATATGAATCAGTTTTATTCCACTCCTTCGTCAAGATGAAACTTGTAAGCTTCAATCTGAGTGAGCTTCAGACTCATAGTGTCAGTCCACACATACTCCAGACTGATAAACTCGAATAGAAACTGATGATCAGTTCCAGTCTAAAATTCCAAAACTGAGAGCTTGGACTTAGTTTTATTCCGCTTCTCCTAGAAAACCCAAGATTCTTCATGGCTTAGAAAGGAGAGATGAGAGCTTGGACTCATCTTCCTCACTTTAAAATTTCATCAAACTCCATTAGATCAAGTTTGACACAAAGTTCCTGGAACCTTGCTTCTGGGAGAGGCTTGGTGAAGATGTCGGCAAGCTGATCTTCAATAAGGATATACTATACACTAATATCCTTCTTCTTGACATGATCACAGATGAAGTGATGTCGGATGTCTATGTGCTTGATTTTGGAATGATGAACCAGATTCTTCGTGTCACACATAGCACTGTTGTTGTCACAATAAATGGGAACACATCCTGAGCTGAGATCATAATCCATCAATTGTTTTTTGATCCATAACAATTATGCACAACAACTGGCAGTGACAACATATTCAATTTCAGTCGTGGATGTAGAAACCGAGTGTTGTTTCTTACCAACCAACTGATCTGGTGACCTCTCGATTGTTTGATGTCCAATCGAGGGTGCTGGTTGAGAAGATGATCCATTCATAGATCTAGTCGAAATATTTGGTTTAGCATCAAAATAATTCGTGCCCAACTATTCATTAACATTATTGATCTCTGGAACTTCTTCTCCCAGTTCCTTCAAGGTCCTGCACACTAGAGTAGCCTCATAAAAAATTACATTAAATGTTACTTCCACAACTTTGGTAGTCTTATTGAATACTCTATATCCCTTGTGATAAGGATGTCCATATCCAAGGAACACCTGTTAGAAACTGGGAAACTGGTTTTCCCTTTATTTGATGTTTTAGTGTGTTAAAAGTTTTTGCATGTAATCCTTATATAGGATAAATCAAGTTGTAATAGAAACTAGAAACTGGAAGCTGAGGATTGAGAAGACAAAAACTTAGTTTCTAAAGGATGAAATTGCTTGAAGCTAAAGCTCGAGATGCTGAAGTCAAATTTCAGAACTTAAAGATGAAGAATATAAGAAACTAGAAATCAGAAATCTAGTTTCGGACCATGAAACTTGAAAAGGCTAGAAAGTCAGTTTATGGAAACTAACTTTTCACCAAAGGAAACCAGAAACTTAAAACTTAAAATCTGGAGGGTTTCAGTTTTTAGTTTCAAAGCTTAAAGAGCACGTGAAAGCGAGAAGATAAAAGGAATCTGAGTAGAACTCAAAGTCTTATCCAAGATTCCTTAAAGTGTCGACCAACAATCATGAATGAGGAATCTTAAGATTGTAAGTTTCTCGTACTAAAACTCACTCTGACAGAGAGCAGATGAAAGTACACTGCAAAAATACAAAAGCAGATCAGAGCAGGCTGCTATAGTAGAGAAGAACGGTGATGATTGGACGACATAATCCTTGTCTCTAACGGACAAAAAATCAAATGGTCGACCAATCTGCCTATAAATAGCAGACCACTACTTCAGAGGAGAGCACCTAAAACTTACGTGAAAATCAAGTAGATTCTCTGTCAAAGTAAAAGCTCAAAACCACTCAAAATATTCCGTGTGTGTTCTGAGAACATGAGGCTTAGCTTTTAAGCTCAAGCTAATCATTTGGTGTTTATTACTTTTCAAGTAATAGACACAACAGTCAATTTTCCTTGCTGGAATTTTGATTATACGGCATAGCCAACCACCGATGTTCTAGGAAGAACAACAACCATCCACCATCCCAGTTGAAGGCTGCGAGGCGCCTCCTCACTTCAGACTGAAGAATGAAGTAGACGACCAAGTTTCTGAGCTAGTGAGCTAACAGGCTGAAGGACATTGGCATCCAATGGGCTAGTTATAGATCGTGAGAAGTCTTTGTAATCTGTTACCTAGTAAATTCTCGGATTAAGTTCTGAAGAGTGGACGTAGGACTTAAGGCTTCGAACCACTATAAATATCCTGAGTCATTTACTATTTTATTTAAGTTTTCAATCTTATTTTAAACCTTCAATACTTTTTAAGTATTGAAGTGTATATTTGTGAACTAATACTTAAAACTATCAGAGTTAAGTTTAGCTAAATCAAGTTTTCAAAAACTGAAAACTAAAAACTGGGTTTCAGTTTTCAGAAGTGCAAACATATTAATACTTCTGCTGTATACAAAACTACTCTGATCTCGGGACCAACAACACCCCTTCATCAACTTTGGGAGAGAAAGCATTTAGTTTCGACTTCTCATTGCTGTGAATTTAACATGGTGAACCGAAAACACGAAGATGAGCTATGGAAGGCTTACGACCATGATATACTTTGTTTGGGGTCTTTTGAAGACAATCGTTGATGCCGCTTCTATTTTGTGTGTAGCTGGCCGTGATCAACGCTTCACCCCAAAATCTTTCTCCCAAGCTAGTCTCTGCTAGCATGGTTCTAACTGCTTCCTTCAGAGTTTTGTTCCTTCTCTTTGCAAGCCCATTTTGCTGCGGTGTTCTGGGAGTTGATCTCTAATGTATGATGCTAGCTTCCGCGCAATAATCCATCAAAGGGCTATTGCAGAACTATGTTCCATTGTCTAAGCGGATTCTCTTCACTGTGTCTTCTCTTTGGTTCTGAACTCGCATGGGAAGGAGAATCTTCACTTCATCCTTCATCTTAAGAAGCTTTATCTATGAATATCTGGAATAGTCGTCCACGACTACCAGAGAGAATCACTTTCCTCCAAGTGTTGGTGGAGTTACTGGACCAAAGAGATCCATATGGAGTAACTCTAACACCCGGTAAGTCTTTGGGCTGACTGGCTTATTCTTGAAGGAGGCTTTGGTCTGCTTTACTTGTTGACACGTTTTGCATACTCCTTCTTTCTTGAATGCTCCTCCGGGCAGTCCTTCTATGAGCTCATGCTTGGCCAAGTAATTAATTTTTTGAAATTCAGGTGGCTTAATCTTTTGTGCCACTACCAGTTTGTTTCCATGGAACTGGTTGCCACAAAGTACGAGTTTGTCTGCTTGCTTTGCTAGTCTAAGACATACAATCCTCCTTTTCTGATTCCTCCCAGCTTGACTTCTCCTGAAGCATTGTCTTTGATTTGGCACTCCATTTCTTCAAAGGAAACAACATAGCCACTATCGCTCAGTTGGCTTATGCTTAGGAGGTTGTGCTTAAAGTTGGTGACAAGGGATAAATTAATGATTCAGACTCCATTCCACTCGGTGCATTGATAAGTGCGTTATTTCGTTCACTTATCAATGGATTTTTAGGTTGTTTTGATGATGTTATTTTGTGTTTACTGTATTTTCTTTGCATCATATTTGTTTTATGTTTGGTTTGCTTGTCATGGTGGAAAATGCAGATTTTTGAGTGCAAAATCGACTAAGTATGGATATTGCAGTTTTCCATCGTGCGCTCTGTTTTGACCGACATGCAGGGTGTCGGTCAAAACAGAAGTCAAGGAGATGTTGGTGTTGACTGCTGATCTTGGATCGACATGCAACACGCATGTGGATCGACAACCGCGGTCTCGACCGACATGGTGCTCGAGAAGAGCTGATCGACAGGGAGAACAAAACCTTTCAAAGTGGAAGCCGTGTGTCGATAGACACACGCCCTATCAATCGACACACGGGCTAAATAGGTGGATTTCCTTAAGTTGTCACTTATTTCCATGTTTAATTAATTAGACATAGTATATATAGTTGTATTTTGGCAATTTTTGACATTCATGCCACTATTTAGACCTAGACATATTATTTTTATCATTCTTCAAGTATTATTGTTGTGGATTGAAGATTGGGATCAAAATTTCTCAAGACTGGATTCAATTCAAGACTTATTTTATTTATGAAGAACATTAACATGTTTTATCCTTTCATATATTTGTTCAACATGAATATGTGTAGGTAATCCTTAATTCAGATTCTAGGGTTTATGTGAATATCTTGGATGTATGTTTAGGTTATTAAATCGATCAAAACTTAAATTTTTATCAATTCTTGTGCTTTCTTAATCTGATTAAATTGGCCATTTGATTAGGTTTTCATAATTAATTAATTTGAGTCTGAAAAGTGAAAATTAATTAATGGAATTAAGAATTGATAATATAGATTTTTATTATGTCTGAAAAGAAGAATTTAATCCATAGGAATAAATCTGATGTTTTTGGGAGTTGTTAATTTTTCTAGAGACCGAAAGGATATAGAAAATTGATAATCCACTTTATGAATTGCCAAACCTTGGAATTTGTAATACTTTTATGATGTTCCACCTTAATCTATATTTTTAATTGATCGATTGATTTCCTTGCATGTTATCTAAGATATGAACTTGCCCTGGAATCTGAACTTTTCTCTACTGTCTGAAAACTTGGTTTAATCTCTGTTTTAATTTAAATTCTTGCAAAATTTGTTTTAAGTTCCAAAACCGTTTTAACATTTAGATTTACTTGGACAATAAACTGAAAAACAAATTTTTCAGTATATAGGATGTTCGTTTATACAATGTCCATGGGATCGATAATTTTAATTTGCCACTAAACTATAGTATCATTAAAAATATAGTGAAAATTTTTGGCACCGTTGCCGGGGATTGTTTAGAATAATCTTGTTACTGAATCTGTTCTAGGGTTATTGATTTGAGTTGTAATTTTAATTTCGCTTTCAATTTTCGCAAGATTTTCTTCTATTTTCCTTTAAAATTTTCGCATGTTTTTTTCTCCTTATTTTAGCTTTTGAATCGAACGACAGGGACGATTTTGATCAACACAGCCGTTGCATCTGTGTCGATCGACATATGGCCTGTCGACCGACACAGAAGTGAGTTTTGAAAATTTTTCTGTTTTCTTATTTGTTTAAGTTGTTATTTAATTTCCTTTCTTTATTTTGCTGTTTTCGTGATTACTCACCCTTCCCTTTTATTTCTTTTCAGGTAGTTTATGAACTCGATGAGGAGTGGTAAAGCACCAGTCTCAATCGATCCAGAAATTGAGGCCACGTGTAGAAAAAACAACAGAAGGAGAAACCGAGAGGAAAAAGTTTCAAGCAGTCAGACTGTCAATATGGCTGAAGGGAATCCACAGAATGTCCCTGACCTTACTCCAGAGCAGACAACTGAGCTTTTGAGAAGAGATGCACACCATGCGGGAGCGCATGAGGGTACTGGAGCAGGAAAGGGCCAACAACAGAAATCCTCAGGGCAATAACCCACCAGAAGACCCCTCAAAGGACAAAGAGGACGAGGCTGAGCCTCAATTTGATGCTAATAAGGATGATGATGCTATCTAGAAATGATACAAGCCGAAGTTCCAAGAGACAGATTTCAGAATTGACATCAATGCTAATAATTTTGAGTTGAAGACTTGTCTGGTGCAGATGGTTCAACAGAACCAATTCGAAGGCCGAGGTGTTGAGGACCCCTATGCCCATCTTGATAAGTTCATTATGCTCTGCAACACAGTCAAAATCAATGGAGTAAGTCAGAGTGCCATCCGGATGAGGCTCTTTGCCTTTTATCTACGAGACAAGGCTCAATCATGGTTCTCTGTTTTGGACAAGAGCAGTTTCCACACTTGGGCAGAATTGAGGAATGAGTTTCTGATCAACTACTTTCCCCCCAGTGTCATCAGATAGAGGAGGAAGGACATCACCAGATTTGCTCAATGGCACGATGAGAACTTTTATGAGGCCTGTGAGAGATACAAAGAGTTGCTGAGAGTTTGTCCTGGCCATGGTTTATCTATGGGGGAGCAAGTTGAGACCTTCTATGAAGGACTGAATGAAAGGGCTGTCGTACTGGTGGATTCTACATTGGGGGACTCTATCATGACGAAGGGTCCCAAGAGAGCCATGGATTTCTTTTAGAAGATGGCAAACAACAGTCAAAGATGGTCTAATGTTCGCAAGGAACTAGTCAAAGTTGTGGAGAAGGTGGCAACCCCTGAGGTAGATTTATTAGGAGAGATTAAGAAGCTGAGAGAGGACTTCGCTAAAATAGAAGCTGGACAAATCGTTGCTGCTGTCGATCCAGTTCCATCTTTTTCTTGTGATGGTGATGCTGCAGATGTCAATTTTGTCCAACGAGGTGGCTATCAGAATAACTCCCGAGAAGGATATTCACAAAATCAGAACTACAATCAGAACTACAACAATCAAACCTACAATCCCAACAATGCAAGGAACCATCCTGGTTTCTCATATTCAAATCCTGCTGCTGCCGAGCAACTGCCTGCTGGATTCAATGTGCAGAATGGGGCTGTTGTGGAGCCTAAGAAGCTGAACCTCGAGGAGATCCTAACCAAGTTCATGCAAGGGTCTGATCAAAGAGTTGGAAAGTTGGAGCAGGATGTACAAGGAATTAACAACAAGGTGGACCGGGTGGAGAAACATGTTCAGATGATTGAGGCCCAGATAAGTCAGATTGCCACTTCCCTTGGAACTCAACACAAACAAGGAAAGTTACCAAGCAACACTAAGGTGAACCCGAAGAATCAGAAAAATTAGGTTAATGCCATCACCTTGAGGGGTGGCAAGTCTTACAAAGGACCCGAAAAGAAAGGAGCCAGTTCTGAGGCTGAAGAAGGGAGTAAGAAGAGGAGGAGCCCGCGGCTGATGCCTCTTTTTTGATCGACAACACAGGGTGTTGATCAACATAGATTCAACCAAGCCACACTCGACATTGATGATGGTGTGTCGATCGACACACCTCCATGTCGACCGACACAACTGCCAGGCCTTGGTGAAAAGCCACCCCTATGCCGTTTCCACTACTATTTGCCAAGGAAGATGAATGAGAGGTATGCACGGTTTTTAGAGAATACGAAAGAGGTGCACATCAACGTCCCTCTCGTGGAAGCTTTGCAGGAGATGCCGGGGTACATCAAGTTCCTGAAGGATATGGTCTCTCAGAAGAGCTCAATGCTGCAGCACGAGACAATGAACATGTTTTAGGAGTGTAGTGTTGTTATTCAGAAGAAGATGTCTCTGAAAAGAGAAGATCCAGGTTCATTCACTTTCTTGTGTGATTGGTGGTGAGACATTCGGCAAGGTGCTTTGCGATTCTGGAGCAAGCATCAATCTAATGCCGCTGTTGATTTTCAAGAGACTGGAGATATCAAGCCGACTACCATTACTTTTCAGATGGATGATAGATCAATCTCATATCCTAGAGGAATTGTGGAGGATGTCTTGGTGATCGCACTAAAAACTCACACGGATTGTCAATGCAATTCAAGAATTAATTATCAATCCAGGATCTTACTTCGTTCGCCCACTAGATTACCGTGTACTAATATGAAGGCTAATAGCTAGGACATAAACAATCGTTGAATAGTATTTTTCTACCTAGGCAATTGAATTAAACTAAATGTTAACAACAAGTAATAAAGCAATTAACAAAACTAGCAACCATCATAATTCACTCTTCAAACTTTCGACTCAATGATCTCCACAAGCGTGTAGAAGCAAGACAAACAAATATTCAATATGAGAAAGTTAGGATGTTGAAATGAACTTGGTAGTGATCCAATTAGGTTGTGCAATGATGTAAACTATCTTTTAATCTCTCAATAGATGATCAATTCACCCTAGATTAGTCAATTCCCTTTGTACCGGCAAATCAACCATAGATGCAATAGAGTCATTAAACCGTCACATTATCAAACTCTATAATAATCCTAAAGGCACGTGAATTATCAATCTACACACTTCCTCTGCATAGGGATTGGATCGAGACGTGTATAAGGACATACTAATCACGACACTCAAATCTACGTACTGGCTGCAATCTTCGTGTCAACTATCAAATGATTGGCTCTTTCCTACATCAATTGAATGAAATCTAGCTCTAGCATGCCTTAATCTTAAAGAGAGAAGTAAACATTCAATCAATCAACCCAATCTTCACACTACTTTGCTCAATTCAACATCCAATGGAAGTTTAGAACCACATACCTTTCAATTATCTCAAAACAAAGTAAATACAAGATCTATCCATTACAAAAGAAAGGTAAGGAAATGATTCTCCCCCAATTGACTTTGCTTGTGCTTGATCTACACTCTAATCCTTCAATCTTTCACCAATTTGGAGTAGATTTGCCTTTGGAACCCTTGGATTGATGTTGGAGATGGATGGGATGTGGAATTTAGGTGAGAAACTGTCTCAATTTTGCCAAAAGTTCTCAACATTTGTGATTTTCCCCCTCTTATAATAAGTTGACAACACTAGAGATCGCCCCGTCTGAGATTGGATCACCCAGGATGGTTTGAAACTGAAAAACTGCCAAATCTGCCCATCTGGGATTGCCCCATCTGATTTGGGATTGACCAAAATCTGCTCTGAAGAGCAGAGATCGGTCGATCACTGCAGGGATTGGTTGATGTGAGCCGGACAGAGGCAAATGTCGACTGATCCTGAATTGTGTAGGTCGAATTTAGCTCTGTAATCTTCCCTGCTTCATCCGGGTCGATATTCCCAACACATGGAACTCGGATCAGTCAATTTTTCACCAAAACTTAGCAAAAAATGATGAATTATGCTCAATCATGATGCTACACAACACAAACAACACCAAACACGAAAACAATTAAAAAACACACGAAAAACATATTATATGGGTGTAAAATGGACACAAAGAAGCATGCACACATCGAATAATAGGTCATTTTATGCACATATCACTTGGTAAAGGTGAAAGACTTCATACTCCCTGTTGATTTCGTTGTTTTGGACATGGAGAAGGATCACAATATCCTGCTGATTCAGGGGAGACCGTTTTCTGAGGACCGGAGGAGCCCTGATCGATATTTGAGATGGGAAGCTGACATTTCGAGTCAATGATGAGTCTGTGACCTTCTCGATCTACAAATCCATGTAGAAACACGATGATGGGAGCTACCAGGAGGAATCCCATGCCATTGATTGCTTTGATTTAGTCTTTTCTTCTCCTATGTTTTCTATTGAAACTAACCCTGATTTTCTTGAAAAATGTCTGCACCATTCTTTGTTTTCTCATACAACATTAGATGAAGCTTGTGATGAACTCCTAGACTTTACTATGGAGCTTGATGTGAAGGAGGAGTTACCCAGGGCAAAGGAGAACAAAAGGGAGCCCCTGCCAAGCCAATATATGGAAGATGGAAGAAAAATTAAGAAAACACCTCTGTTTCGCTCGACATGGCAGCCATGTCGATTGCTGGAGTTTTACCTTCGTGGCGATCGACAGGCCGCCTGTCGATCGACACGGCCACCAAAAGTCACCCGGTCAACATGCAGTCATGGAAGAAGAAGAAGTAACTTGCTTCTGTTTCGGTCGACACAACGGCTGTGCCGGTTGACACAACCGCACAGGGGGCGGAAAAAGGGCCTGAACCACCTGTTTTAGAGTTGAAACCTTTTCCCTCTCATTTACAATATGCTTTCTTGGGTCCTGACAATACATATCTTGTAATTGTGTCATCTTTTCTTACTTCTACAGAGTTGGAGAAGCTGCTACGAGTTTTGAGGGACCACAAGTCAGCTATTGGATGGACACTAGCAGATATCAAAGGAATCAGTCCAACTGTATGCCAGCACAGGATCATTCTGGAAGAAGAGGCTAAGCTGAAGAGACAAGCTCAGATAAGACTCAACCCTACAATGCAAGAAGTCGTAAAGAAGGAAGTACTGAAGCTTCTAGACAACGAGATGATCTATCCCATCTCTGATAGTCAATGGGTGAGTCCGACACAGGTTGTGGCCAAGAAATGGGGGATACAGATTGTGAAGAATGAGGATGGCAAAGAGGTGGCGATGAGACCAGTCACAGGATGACGGTTTTGCATCGACTACCGAGCTCTGAATGCCACCACATGCAAAGATCACTTCCCTCTACCATTCATCGATCAAATTCTCGACAGATTGGCAAGTTATCCCTACTATTATTTTTTGATGGGTATTTTGGTTATAACCAAATTGCAGTGGCCCCGGAGGATCAGCATAAGACAACTTTCACTTGCTCATATGGAGTCTTTGCTTACCGAAGGATGCCTTTTGGTTTGTGTAATGCACCTGCTACTTTTCAGTGGTGTATGATGTCTATCTTCCATGATTTTATTGAAAATATTATGGAGGTTTTTATGGATGACTTTTCTGTCTTTGGTAGCTCTTATGATAATTGCTTGCAGAATTTAGCTACTGTGATGGAGAGGTTTGCTGAGACGAATTTGTGCCTGAACTGGGAGAAGTGCCACTTCATGGTGAAAGATGGGACTGTACTAGGACACCGTGTGTCCTCTGAAGGTTTGGAAGTGGACAAGGCCTAGATCACGACGATTGAGAAGATGTCGCCACCACTAAATGTGAAGAGAGTCCGGAGTTTCCTAGGCCATGCCGGGTTCTACCAAAGATTCATACATGATTTCTCTAAACTCTCTAGACCCCTTTGTAATCTACTAGAAAAAGATGTCTCTTTTGTATTTGATGCATATTGTCTGAAGGCCTTCGAGCAGCTGAAGAACGCATTGGTGACTGCTCCAGTCCTCACTTCTCCGAATTGGGATGAGCCCTTCATGCTCATGTGTGATGCTAGTGACTATACAGTTGGAGTGGTTCTAAGGCAACTGAAAGGGAACCTCTTCCATGTCATCCATTATGCCAGCAAGACCATGAATCCTGCCCAATGCAACTACACCACCATCGAGAAGGAGATGCTTGCTGTGGTTTTTGCTTTTGATAAATTTCGGTCCTACTTAATAGGGTCAAATACTATTGTTTATACTAACCATGTTGCTATTATGTTTTTGTTTGCTAACCAGGATGCTAAGCCTAGGTTGATCAGATGGATCCTGTTGCTTCAGGAGTTCAATTTGGAGATCAAGGACAGAAAGGGCTGTGAGAATGTGATAGCTGACCACCTTTCCAAGTTGGAGTATCCAGTTGAGGGGGATGATCAGAAGTTGAGAATCCAGGAGTCTTTCCCAGATGAACAGGTTTATGCATGCAAGGATAGGGATCTCAAGGAGTACTATGACAACAAGTCTCCATGGTATGCCGACTATGCCAACTACTTGGTGAGCGGAGTCCCCCCTCCAGAGTCTACCCCCCAAGAAAGGAAGTGGTTCATGAAGGAAGTGCAGTTCTACTATTGGGAGGATCCTTATCTGTGGCGCCCATGTGCCAATTCTATTATCCACCGGTGTGTTCCTCAGACCGAGTTTTTCCAGATTATTGAGGCATGCCATTCCTCTCCAAGTGGTGGTCACTTTGCTGCTAACCGGACCGCCTTCAAGGTCCTTTCTAGTGGATTCTACCGGCCGACTATTCATGGAGATTGGAAAGCCTATGTGTCCAAGTGTGACAGATGCCAAAGGATGGGCAACATTTCAAAGAAGGCTGAGATGCCCACTACCCTAATGATTGAGGTTGAGATCTTTGACGTTTGGGGGATAGACTTCATGGGACCCTTCCCACCTTCAGGAGGTTACACTTACATTCTTTTAGCTGTTGATTATATCTCCAAATGGGTGGAAGCCATTCCTACCACCACCAGTGACTCCAAAGTTGTGGTGAACTTTCTCAAGAAACATGTGGTGACTCGTTATGGCACTCCGAGAGCTTTGGTAAGCGATGGTGGTTCTCACTTTTGCAACCGTACTATAACTGCTCTACTTGCTCGATATGGTGTCAAGCACAGGGTTACCACTCCATACCATTCTCAAGAGAATAGCCTCACTGAGTTGTCCAATAGGGAGATCCAAGGAATCCTTGAGAACACTGTCAAGATGAAGAAGGATTGGGCATTCAAGCTCGATGACGCACTGTGGGCTTACCGTACTGCATTCAAAACTCCGATTGGGATGTCTCCGTTCCAGTTGGTCTTTGGTAAGTCTTGTCATCTTCCTGTGGAGCTTGAGCACAAGGCATGGAGGACTATAAAGGAATTGAACCTGAATTGGAAGACTGCTGCTGAAAGCCGAGCTATGTAGTTGAATGAGATGGATGAGTTCCGAGAACAGGCTTATGAGAACTCCATGATCTACAAGCTCCAAGCAAAGAGGTTCAATGACCAAGGACTCAAGAGGCAACAATTCTACAAGGGGGATAGAGTCCTAGTATTCAACTCTCGCCTCCGTTTCATGCCAGGAAAGCTGTAGTCCAAGTGGCCTGGACCATATATTGTGGTCAACATTGCCAGCAATGGAGTGGTGGAGTTAGCTTGTCAGGATGGCACAATTTTCAGAGTCAATGGACATCGCGTCAAGCGCTACTACAGCCCGCTGCAAATTGGAGCTGTGGAGGTGCATTACCTGGACCAACCATGATCTGAGGTATCATCGAGCAAACAACGTAAAATTAAGCACTTGTTGGGAGGTAACACATCAATTTATTGTTTTATTTCAGTTTTAGAGTTATTTTTTGAGTCTAGGTTGAATTTAGATGTTTCCATGCCTTAGAAAAATCTTCAGCTTTAAAATTTCGTTTTAACAATTTCCTCTGTTTTGGTCGACATACTGTATGTCGATCAACACACTTTTCAAAAAAAAAAAATTGTGTCGATCGACACGAGTGTCAATCCCTAACCCTTGTGTCGATCCGTTGTGCTTTTGTTTTTGTGACAAATTGTAGCATGTGTCGATCGACATCCGGCTTGTCGATCGACACACCTGTGTCGGTCGAACTAGCTGGTCAATCCAGTTTTAAGGTTTTAATTTTCATATTTAATTATTTTTAAAAAAATCAAAATTGCGTGTGCATCTATCGACACCCCCGGTGTTGATCGAAACAGACGCACGCGGGCTACTTGCTTTTAAACACTAAATCAGAATTTTTTCCTCACTTCTCTTTTCACCCACGAACACACACGCACAGGCCCTTCTTCCCCTACTCTCCCAACTCGATTTCTTGCTCTAATCTTCCATTCCACACAAGGTAAACACTCTCTTCCTCTCTCCTTTCGTTTCTTTCATCCCTTTTTACTTGTTTTTGTGATTTATTTTAGTTTTTGTGCCCTAAATCTCTCTATTTTGTATTAATGATTATTGTTCGATTTCTATGCATATATTGGGTTATATTGGTTCGTTATAGGTTGTAGGAGAGTCGATATGAGTTCCTCTATGCTTAATTGTTCATATTTGTGGAGATTTGTGGATTTTTGGATTCCAATTGAACCCCCTTTACTGTTGCTCGAATTATACCTTCCCAAATTGCAAATTATGCTTAAATTGACTGTTGCTAGATGTTTTGCACTTGGTTTTAGTGTTAATTGCATGATTGGGTGGTCAATTGGAATAGGCATGTCTTAATTGTGGAGAATTTGGAATTTTGGATTCATATTACAACCCCCTTTACTGTTGCTTGATTTATACCCTTCCAAATTGCTAATTGTGGTTATCTTGGCTTTTGATTGATGTTTAGCACTTAGGTTTGGTATGAATTGCATGATTTGGTGGTTCATTTGATATGGGCATGTATAATTTGGTTGGAATGTTGGTTTTACTTGCACTAGGCAAGTTTGGGGGAGTTTATTGTTGTTCCTAATTTCTTTGTGCTTAATATGTTCTTTATTGGTTTTGTAGATCTTAGGAGGATGCCTTCTTCTTCTAATGAGGATTATATCCCGGGGGATGATGAGGAGATATATGATGATGCCAAGGGAGATGATGCAGTAGACTCCGAGTTTGAGGCAGATGAGGAGGAGCAGGTTTTAGTCCCTGAGGAGTTGCCAGGATGGGTTCCTTAGTTTGCCATGCCCGACCACAATAGACGTTTTGCTTACTTCCAGGGATTTTGCATAAAGCCGACACAGTATCCCGATGCCGAGGCCATGGGTAAGTTGGGGATCGCCGATGATGTTCAGAGCCTTATTGAGAGATGTGGCTGGGGGTACTTCATCCAGCAGTTCTGGCCCACCATTTGGCATCCGGTGGAATCAAATGAAATCCAGTTTTAGCTTCGTGGGCAGCGGTACACTCTTTCCCGCACCCAGTTGGGTAAGCCAAGGGGTTTATACCACGAGCCAGACGAGTTCCACATAGAGACATTCTGGCCATCTATTGCTGCTAAGGCCGATCCTGCCCACTTTGATAAGGGCCGCATGAAAGTCACTTCCATTGACAATCCCGTCTTGAGATAATCCAGAAGCTGTTTGGGGTTTCTGTCTTTGTCCGGAACGAGAGCGGGAAGGCCCACTCGAGTGAGATCTTCTGCCTATGGTCCATGCTCAACGGAGTTCATCTCAGCCTCACCACGTTCGTCATGGAGAACTGGAAGCGACAGATGATTGCTGTCCCAGGTGATTTCTGGTGCGGGGGCTTTGTGACCCCCATCACTGATTATGTGGGGATTCCAGTCCACGCCTTCACCTCGATTGGTGGGGACCGAACTTTGGTCACCGGCCACTTAGAGCAGTATTAATTCCTCATCATACATCAGGGTGATTTTTACCTGTGCCTTTCTAACGACGACAGGTTCCTTCTGCTTGCACCGGAGATGACTTATGTCACGAACTTTGATTTTTGTGACAACTGGTTTATGCACATGCAGGCACACTTGGACCGGACCCAGAGTTCCCGAGGAGGAGACCTCACATCTAGATTGGCGCACCACCTAGACACACCGCCAGATCAACGGGTCTGGACCTGCGAGGAGAAGGCCGCTCTATGGGAGGAGCACCAACGTTGGGCACAACGGCAGACTACCGAGAATCAGCCTCGAGATGAGGCCCCCCCTTTCAGATCGCACAGCCCTTCAGCACGGGGGGGCTGGGGTAACGCTTCCACTTCCTATGGTGGAGCCGGAGCTTCTACTTCCTACGGTGGTCGGTGGTGCCAGATCTTCGAGCACTGTCCCCGACTGGGGGCTGTTTCTTCATCTGATGCAGGAGCAGGCCACCGCCTCCGCCAGCTTGAGGGATCAGCTACAATAGGTGCACAAGCATCAGCAGCAGCATGATGTCACTCTTCTGGGCATCCAGACCACCTTGTAGGGCGTTCAGACTCAGCAGGCTTAGCACACCACCGCGATGGGACAACTGACTCAATGGATGGAGGACTTATTTTCTCATTATGATCCAGCGATTCGATACGGCAGGTGGCGAGAGCGGATGACTGATCGACATAGGTGCCCACGACATGATTGAGGTCCAGATTCCCTTCATACAAGCTGACTTTAAAACTTATTCCTTCATTCGTATTGAATAAGTTTGGGGGGATGATGACTTGTGGGAATGGAATCCTTTATCATTTATCTTGTATTATTTCTTTATTTCCGTTTTTGATGTATTTCAGTTATTTCCGTGTATTTCAGTTCTTTCTGTGTATTTCATTGCCTTTCAGTTGTATTTGTTCTAGTTTTAGTTATTTTCGATGTATTTGCTTTCAGTTGTATTTGTTTCTAGGTTCGAAGTTTGTTAAAGTGCAACTTGAGATTATGTACTCTTTCTCCCTTATCTATGAAATTTGTTGATTGATGACTGGTCTAGACTGAGATTGAGATAATTAGGATTGCATGATGAGTAGCCAATGATAGGAGAATACCGCATGATAAGTTGCTCTCTGATTCTTGATTTTGCTTGATTTATTTGGTTTGGATTTGATACTGTTAGGGAAGAACAAAATAACCCAAGTGAGATTTGTGCCTGATTTTCTTTCATGTGTGATTAAGTTTGCAGTTGGATTCTAGAATTTGGCTTATTTCTCTCTCAAGAATGTATTGATGTAAAACATGGTAAAAATGATCTTAGACATCTCTTTTCTTAGCCTTATCCGAAACACTAACCCCACATATGACCACTTGTAGCCACTTTGAGCCTGAAAAGTATTTTCTTGATATAATTAGTGTTCTGGTGAGTCAGTTGTGGTTTGAATTGAAAAAAATGAGAAGGGTAGCTTGAATAAGAGTTTTGTGGATTATTTGAATATTCGAATACTCATGGACTTGAGTTGACTTGAAAAAAAAAAAGAAAGAGAAAGAAAAGTTTACCCCCTTGTTGATTTTAGGTTTTGTTTGTGTTTTGAAGAAAAAAAAAAGAGATTATTGAGAAATAAGTTCACAAGGTGAACATGTGTTGAAAAGATGTATATAAGTGAAGAGAAGAGGAAGTTGATAAATAGATGTGATGTGGGTTGATAGTTAGGAAGTTGTGAAAATTATAAGTGTGTTAGTCACTCAGCCTAAAACAACCTACCTTCTAAGGAAACCCTCATTACAACCAAATTAAAGACCTTTTTGATTCACCGAGTCATTTTACTTTCTAAGCAGTGAAGAGATGATAAATTTTCCAAACTTATGGTTAAGAAAACTGTATTACTTTGAATTGAGTGAAACACATGTCCTAAACACTTGAGCCATGAGTGATGGTGAAAATTCTTTATATCCGTGAGGTTCTTCCCAAAACTGTTGATGATTTGGATTGGATTTTGATTGCATTATCTTTTGGATAAAAAATTATTTAGATTATGATGAATCTTGTGAGGCATTGCACATCTCTATTTGCATGACTTTGAATTTCTTCTGGTGATTTGATCAAGGACGATCAATAGTTCAAGTTTGGGGGAGTTGATAAGTGCGTTATTTCGTTCACTTATCAATGGATTTTTAGGTTGTTTTGATGATGTTATTGTGTGTTAACTTTATTTTCTTTGCATCATACTAGTTTTATGTTTGGTTTGCTTGTCATGGTGGAAAATGCAGGTTTTTGAGTGCAAAATCGACGAAGTATGGAGATTGCAGTTTTCCATCGTGCGCTCTATTTTGACCGACATGTAGGGTGTTGGTCGAAACAGAAATCAAGGAGATGTTGGTGTTGAGTGCTGATCTTAGATCGACATGCAACGTGCATGTTGATTGACACCCACAGTGTCGATCGACATGGCGCCTGAGAAGAGCCGATCGACAGGGAGAACAAAACCTTTCGAAGTGGAAGTCGTGTGTCGATCGACACATGCCCTGTTGATCGACATATGGGCTAAATAGGCGGATTTCCTTAAGCTGTCACTTATTTCCGTGTTTAATTAATTAGACTTAGTATATATAGTTGTATTTTGGTGATTTTTGACATTCATGCCACTTTTTAGACCTAGACATATTGTTTTTATCATTCTTCAAGTATTCTTGCTGTGGATAGAAGATTGAGATCAAAATTTCTCAAGACTGGATTCAATTCAAGACTTATTTTATTTATGAAGAACATTTACAGGTTCTATCCTTTCATATATTTGATCAACATGGATATGTGAAGGTAATCCTTTATTCAGATTCTAGGGTTTATGTGAATATCTTGGATGCATGTTTAGGTTATTAAATCGATCAAAACTTAAATTGGTTTATCAATTCTTGTGCTTTCTTAATCTGATTAAATTGACCATTTGATTAGGTTTTCATAATTAATTAATTTGAGACTTAAAAGTAAAAATTAATTAATGGAATTAAGAATTGATAATATGGATTTTTATTACGTTTGAAAAGAAGAATTTAATCCATAGGAATAAATTTGATATTTTTGGGAGTTGTTAATTTTTCTAGAGACCGAAAGGATATAGGAAATTGATAATCCACTTTATGAATTGCCAAACCCTGAAATTTGTAATACTTTTATGATGTTCCACCTTAATCTATATTTTTAATTGATCGACATTTACTTGCATGTTATCCAAGATATGAACTTGCCCTGGAATCTGAACGTTTCTCTACTGTCTGAAAACTTGGTTTAATCTCTGTTTTAATTTAAATTCTTGCAAAATTAGTTTTAAGTTCCAAAACCCTTTTCAAAATTCTGATTTACTTGGAAAATAAACTGAAAAACAAATGTTTCAATATATAGGATGTTCATTTATACAATATCCGTGGGATCAATAATTTTAATTTGCCACTAAACTATAGCCACTATTGCTCAGTTGGCTTATTGTTAGGTATTGATGTAGAAATCCCACCTTAATTTGATGTTTTGATGTGTTAAAACTATATACCAAAGTCTGGGCCTTAGAGTTATTACCTCATGTAATCCTTGTATAGGATGATCTAGTTGTAATAGTCTGGGAAGAAGGAAACCATCAAAACTGTGGAACAGTTTTGAAGAAGACGCCATTCAGACGAGATAACTGTCGAACATACAAGACGAAGACAAGCACAACAGAGCATAGCAAAGGTTACAAAAACTGCGCAGACAGTTTGTCCTGTCAAAGCTTAGATATTCAAGAAAACTGTGGACATAGTCTTCACATAGAAATTGTTGAGAGGCGCTCACAGTTTCAGACCAAGACAGTTTTGCATCAAGGAATGCGTACATAGCAAGATGTCGAACAAGTCGCAGGAGAACTTCATGGAAGTCAATGATAAAAGACAGACAGATACTCAGTTGCGACTGGCGTACAACGTTGTTCGACGTCTAACACAACAAGTACAAACTGCTCAGAAAAGCAGAACGTTGTAGCAGAAAAAGCAGAGAGGCAAGCGACTTTTTCAGAGAAGGATGAACTATGATTGGACATCCTTCTCAATGTCTCTACCGGCTATTTCTGGTTTCCCACCTATAAATAGCAGGAACAACAAAGACATAAAAACCTTTGCATCTTTGAATCTCGACACATTTATTCTTGCCTATCTGCAAAAATTAGCGCTCAGAGCATTTAACGCTCTCAAGCAAGAAGCCATTAACTCCGTGGTTCATTTATTGAACACGAGGCATTTACTGCTCAAAGAGTCCTTCGAGATTCACCATGTGACCTTGAGTACACGAGGATTAAGTCAGCTGACTTAATCTACTTTCTTGGTGTTCTTACTTTTCGAGTAAGAACACAACAACCTACTCTTGCAAAGGAAGAGAAGGTTATGACGGGCAACTGCCAAACTGTGTACGTTCTGGAAAGAACTCAACCATCTAACCTACCGGAGAAGGAAAATGGAGGTTTGTCCTCAGTCCAACTTCGAGCCGGTCCACAAAGAAGACGCAGAGCCTTCGACGGTCTGAAGAAGGAGTGAAGTACAACTGCCTGGACGAGTGATCCATTGTGCTGTTGATGGAGGTTTCTACAGCAACTGGCTATAGATCGTGAGATTGTATCTTCATAACTTAGTGAATTACCGAATCAGATATCAGAAGAGTGGACGTAGGACTTAAGGCTCCAAATCACTATAAATATCCTGTGTCGTTTACAGCTTTACTTACTTTACGCACTTTACAGTTTTCAAATATATCTTGAAACCTTCAACACTTATTTGGGAGAAATTCCGATTAAGAGGATTTTTAATTAAATTAAATTAAAATGAGTTTATTTATGAAGTATAATTTGAATTTAGATTTGAGTATGTTTGTCTTATTTGCGAAGCATCATATGTGTATATTTGCGTTACTTGTGTGAAGGATATAATTCGGGGCAAGCAAAGGTATAATTTCATTGGTTACGCAATGTACTCAACGTACCCTTGCATATTTATGAAGTATAATTTGAATAAAGATATAAAATTTTCCAGAGCATAGTCCTGAGATATGCATCTCCATATGCATATCTCTGCCACGTAATATTCTGCTACACGAACCTCTGATTTCAAACTCTTCCCTGCTGTTCATGTATTTTTAATCTTGAAAGCTTGTAAATTAAAATTTTATTTTTTTATTAGTGTTTAGATATTTTGCTTAATGGCATGATTTTCAATGCTAAGATCTTGTTTAATTTCTAGTATTGTTTTAAAATTTCGAACTACAATATAATTTTAAAATTTGTCACGCTCTCATAATTAGAGAAGTAAAATGGGGACGTGATAGATCATTTTAATAAGATCAAATATATATATATATATATATATATATATATATATATATATATATATATGATAATATTAATAAAATACTACTTAATATAATGCTTAAATATCCATCATATTGATGTAATCGAGGTCCAAATTTAAATTATTTTCTATTGTACCTTAAATATAGATATCACTTCCATTACTAATTTGAAATGAAAGACACGTGAAATATGTACATTCACATTATTTATCAAACCATTGGAATCAAATATTTTAATATGATGTAACTAATTTGATTTGAAAGAATTACTTAACCCAAATCATTGGTAAAAATCTTCAAACAATATCTATGAATATTCGATTCACATAAAAACGAAAATAATCTTAATGCAATAAGCAAACCAACTTTTGGAACAATGTAGGGGTGCTTTTATGTAAGCTAATGCCAAGCAATTTAGTTTTTTTCTCTTGTCGTCTATAAACCTAACCAAATTGGTAAAAACTTGTGTTAGGCAGGCCTAAACGGTTTAGGCGAGTTTTATCCATTAACCCAAACCCAAATCCATATAATATATCCTATTTGGGATGGGTGAACCCATTTGAGTAGGATAAAACCCGCCTAAACCGTTTAGGCCTGCCTAACCCAAGACCTTCCCAACCAAATTTATTATAGCTACTTAAAAAGTGGAAAGGTATTAGACGTATTACATTTTATTGATATGAGTAAGTAAATATTTTTTATTTTATTTAAGAATACAAAATTTAAATTACACAAATATTATTATATGATTCAAATTTATGATCTACTGGACATATATGCAATATGTTTTAATTACTTTGGTAAAGAGATAATCACGTTCCAGTGCCACTCAAATCGGTCGATTTATATTTAAAATTGACCGATTCATATTTCTTCATAAAAAATTATTGATTATACATATATAAATTTGTTGATCAGTTCTCATAATGTAAAAATGAGAATCAATCAATTATATCCTCCCCATATAAATAAGATTTGGAAGACGATCTCATTCAAAAATAATGCTTCGGTAAATAGTTACGTGAGCATTGCGGGCAAAGGTTGATATAAAATTTCCAACTTGATGTGGAAAAAAGATGATAGGGAATTTAGACACGAGAATATTAAATCCAAATAAAATTATTTTTTAAGTTCAAATATAACAAGTATCCAAATTAGATTAAATCCATAAAATATAATCTGATCATTACTCAACATTTTTTTTTTCATCAACACTAGTCTAGGACCTGGATTACGTTCCTTAATTGTGATTATTTACCGTGATTGTTTCATTATAAAACTTGGCATCAATATTTATTATAGAATCGATCCCCAACTTCAAAAGTGATGAGGGTTTCATTCGAGTTATATTAGAACATTCCTTTTCATTTAAATAATTCACATCAATTAAAAAAATGCAATCGAATTTTCATAAATTATTCTTATGTTCAAATTATATATTGAAATCTCATTTAGATTATTTCGGTACCACACAAGGTCGAGATTAACTTTGATGTGTTTGTTAGGAATTATATTAGTTTTGAAGACGGTCGAAAATCATCATCAATCAGTTGATACATTTGTATAGAGCTGATTAAATTATATATGATTTTATTTAAGATTGTAAATCTTGTATAGTTCTAAGAGTTACAGTAGTTTAGGATAGAAGATCTAGTTCAACTAATAGCGATAACTAGTCATTTGCAACTGACAGTTATGCGAAACTTGGCAACTGTTGGTTAGAAGAGAAAGTTGGCAAGCTGTTAAGATGGTATCGAGAGTGGGATTGACTGCCGGGAAGATCTCAGAGCCGTTGGGACTACAATAACCGTTTATGGTTGGATAAAGTGTTGAAAAGGCAGAGACAACTACATGAACAAACATCTTCGTCCAATAATTGAAACCTTCAAAAGTATGGGTCAACTCACCAGCATCCGACAGCTACTATTTCAAATGATGTCTATAAATACCCCTTCAAAGAGGAGAGCAAAGACTACTTGAACCCTGAGCATTCTACACTCAAGCTCTCTGCAATCACTTATCTTACTTCAAGCTTTTTGTATTTCTTAACACGATACCACCAGAGGCCAACCGGTTGATCTTCAGCAAAGGCTTCAAGATCTTTCCAACTCGCTGAGAAGAAACTAACATGATCAACATTTTTTGTAGAGAACTCAAATCTACAACCCACAGCTAATGAAACCTAGCATGTGGAGTGTGGTAAAGCAAAGTTCAGCTGCAATACCTGTAACTAAAAGTAGAAAAATACTTTCGTTAGAGAAGAAGGAAGGTTATAACTTGTATTCAAGTAACATGTACAACTAAAAATAGTGAATTCCATTCAATGCGACCGAACATGAGCATAGGAACATTTGGCTTACGAACTACTAGAAGCTTTTTTTCTCTTTTAACTTGCTTTCAGTTATTTACTTTACACTCACTTATCAACTCAGTGAAAGTTGTTGTAGCATAAATGGAATTAAATTATTAACTTGCTCAGCTTAAGTTAAACATTTCAAATGAAAGCTTAGTTGAGGACTTAATAGGCACCCACACACACATTTACAAATCGCTTCCATACGCGTTATAATTTTGATCTGGAAACCAATAGTGTTTGAGATTGTTTGTGTAAATTTTATAGAATATAGTGTGGGCAATATTTAAGAGTTTAAAAATAATTTAGGTTAAAAATAATTCATATTAGTTTTTGATAACTTAAGATTTTTACAAACTTTTGGTCCAAAATATACAATTAACTAAAAGACACGCAGTCAGCTAATTGAACATAGTAGATGTAAAATAAAAATAGAGTGTGGGAAGCGTGTGTGTAACTAGGTGGATCCAAATTTAGTTATAAGTTGTTTTGTCATTAAGAGAATAGTTAAGAAGTTGTTAGGCAATTTTAAGATACACTACACCAGTTGAAGACTAGTGGGTCTTAAACCTCAAAACAAAACAAATAGAGAAACGAAAAACAATAATTCAACATAAAGAATTATAGTGGTTCAGGATCTTAATAACCATACGTCTGATGGATTTATATACTGAAAGCATTATGATTGGTATATTATGTACAAAGTCGATTGGTTAATATACTGGGAATCATAAATGTTGTATGTTCATCTCCTGTCTGAATTAACAAACATGTGTCGCAAACGCAATTATCCTCTTATCTCGTCGATAGGGAGATCATACGGTGTGTAGAAGATCACGGAAGATCGTATGGATCGTTTGACCTAGCGAGATATAAATAGTTATCACAGCTGAGACAGTTCCAGGATAAACTGTCGGTGTAGGCTGCAGCATACGCAGTAATAAGCATCTTATCTTGGATGGCTTGGTTGCTGGTGTGGGGCACACATTGATAAGGACCTAAGTCGAGATCGATTCTTTTATCTAACATTAAAAGAATCTAGATCTCTATGGCTTGACGAGATCCTAAGCCTAAATGAAGGTACAAAAGTATATGCAGATTGTGTATTACTTTGAGTTGCAGTGAAAGGCTCTAGTTAAGCTTGTATATCTGTATCTTGGGTAATAGCAGTTTGTGTATGACTGTCTGGTACTTGAACTAGGTAACCTTATCCAGTATAGGATGGTGACATTCCCTGAACAGCTCAAAAGGTTCGTTATGCTAAGTCCTGCAGGCTGATTAAGTTCAAGCATAAGTGAAAATGTTTAAGTGGATTGATTCAAGAATATAAGATGTTAATTAATTAAATAGCTTGTCAGAGCTTAAATTAATTAACCAATGTCTGTAACCTTAAATGTGGGGATATACCGAGCCCATGCAACCCGTACCTCAAAACGTGGTAGCAAATAGGTTGGACAGTAATGATTCTCTGGTGGAATGAATCAATATTAATTAATTAATTATATTCTGGGTTGAATATGGGAATTGATTAATTGATAGGCCTTATTTGCTATTTGCATTTTGGTCCCTGGTCTGGCCCATGAAACTCAAGCCCAATAGGAGTCCAGTAATTTCCTATAAATAGGCCTCAGTTCCTCAGATCTCAACACACCACAAGATCATAAGTTGCACACAGCAAACCAGAATTTGGGAGCTGTGGTGATCGACTAAGATCTGAGAACGAGGAGGAAATTCTGCTTCTCAACCGGGCAAGGGATCTGATAGAGAATCTTCACCGGATTTTCAGATCGAGTTGGGATACAGATCAGAAGATCAAATCAGGAGGATTTTTTCTTCTTCTCTCTCTCCTCTTTATTTTTGAAAATAATTGCATTATTTTCATAGATTTATTTCCTCAATCTGTTAGGAAATTAAATCCTTGTGCGTGGGAAAGATCAAAGGGCATCTCCACGCACGCGTTCTTCAGAGTTCATCGATCCAGGTATTCCGCATAAACCTTCTTATGCTTAATAATATAGGAGCATGCTAGGATTGTTCATAGACATAGCAATTTATTTTTGATATTCCAATTAATGATCCTTGGCAAACGGACTTCGTGATTCAGTTCACGAATCCCTTCAATTGGTATCAAAGCCAGGTTAATTAATTGGCTCTATCGGAAAAAATAATATTGCCTATGATCATGCATGATTATTATTATTGATTGCATGCAATGGATGGTTTTTGGATTGATTGTATGTTTTTTTTCGTCCTCGTGGTTCTCGGGTTAATCCACCCTTTTATATGGATTCGTTTTTCACCCACGAGATAAATCCGTGGTTAGATTTAGATTTTTAAATTGTAATTAGGATTATTCCATGTAATCTTTTATTTCAAAAATTAAATCTGTAAAATGAAGAACGAAGAACGCGAAGAACACGAAGAACGAAGAACACGAAGAACGAAGGCTGCACGATGCGTGACAGCACCGACACGGCGGGAACGCCATGCACGGCGGTCAGACACGGCGGGGCACGGCAGCAGGGGGCGCGGCCAGGTGCAGCGACGGCACAGCCGCGCGCGGCGCGCGCACGCACGCAGGCGGACAACTGCGCGGCCCAGGCCGGCCAAGCACGGTGTGGCGGCTCCAGGCTGGGACCGGCGACGCGAGGGGTGGCAGGCGAAGGCGGCAGGGCGGCGGTGTGCGGCCAGGGGCGCGGGCGCGCGCGCGGCAGGCCTGCACGACCCTGCGCGCGCCGGCGGCCGCCTTCCCTCCCTCGGTCGACATAGGCAGGCAGAGCAGGTGGTGGCGGCGGTGGCTAGGGTGGCCGGCGATGCGGGCTGGGGCGGCAACGGGCTGGGTGTGTGATCGGAACACGAGAAAAACCCTAGGGTTTTTCGTGTGGTTCGCGCGAGCCTAATTCCGTCCTTGCGCAATTCCGACGAGTCACGAACGCCGACGATGGAGAAGAAGAGTGAACGGTGGTTTGGGCGACGGTCGGGGCAAGCCGGGGCGGCGGCATGCGAAATGGTCAACGGCCGGAGGAGGCTGATCGCGTGCTACAACCATGCACGTACGTGCATGGCTGTTGCGTGACGGCGGCGAGTCGCCGGCGGCGGTGGTTCGCCGTTGGTGGCTCATCGGGCTAAGTTCTCGCGGACCATTGGGCTTGCAATGTTTGCCTAGGTCCGCGATTTGGTTAACTGGCCCAGTTGTCCAATTTTCCGATAAATTAAATCTTGGAGGCCCAAATTCGGAAAATGAATTCAGATCTCAATCCAAGTAGTGGGAGCCCAGTCGAAGATCTGTATTATTAATTCCAACTTGTAATAGTTAGAATTAATTTTTATTTCGTATCATGGGGCCACGAGGACATTTTTTATTTGCTTTATTATTTTTCTTCGCATGATATACGTGTTTAATTTAATTGCGCAGCATACAAGCATGTTGTAGATAATAGGAGCACGTTTACTGCTTTTATTTACAGCTTTAAAGCATGCTATGTGATTTATTTTATGTAATTAATTATAACTATAAATTTGGGGTTCATGCCTTGCATGATAGAATTTTAGCAATGTTATAATTATGGCTACATAAAATAATCTGTGCAATTGAACCTTATGAACTAAAAATTACTAAGCTCATAATTTAGTAAGACCTCCACAAAGCGATCCTTTATTGGAAGTGGGTAATTTATTAGGTAAACGTCTACATGTGTAGCTTACTTAATTTATTATTCATAAGTTCTAATAGATAGGATTTCTTAAAACAAACATTTATTTCATGTGAGAAGTGGGAGTTCATGCGTAAACGTCTACATGTGTAGCTCGCGTATTGAATTTTCATAAGTTCTCTAGGGATTGAATTAAATGAGACAACCTTATTATAGGGATCGGGTGTGTTCTAATAGATCCTTATATGGGAGGGTTGGCTTTGGTGGTAAGCTAGCTTAGATGTTATCCAGAGTATAACTCATTTGTGATGTCCCTGCTCAGTAGGATAATATGGTCTTAAGTTAGTCTCCAATTATTAATTCCATTTGTCTAAGGAACCCGGGCATGGATTGGAATTAAAGGACTGGAATTGAAAGATGCAGTCTGGTTAAGTGTTTTGGTGTAAACGTCCACATGTGTGGCTTGCAATAGTAATACTTAGGTAAATTGGAGGAAACATTAATATTGCTTTATCATAAGGTTTCAATATTTAATTGTTTCAATAGTTTGCGACTATGTTTTAATTTATTGTTTTCAGACATGTCTTTACTGAATGTAATCAATATCTTAGCACAAAACCAATTAACCGGTCCCAATTTCCAAGAATGGAAACGCAACTTGGATTACATCATTGTCGCAGAGGAGCACAAGTTTGTCCTTAATAAGCCTCGTCCGGCTGAACTCACTAATGCATCAACTGATGAGGAAAGGAGCTACTATAATAAGTGGCTCAAGTCAAACAATATAGTGAAATGCTATATGATGACTACTATGTCCAAGGTACTTGCACTGCAGCATCATTCATATGATAATGCTAGTGACATAATGGATAGCCTCACAGCGACCTATGGTGAGTCAGACCGAGCAGTCAGATTCAATCTCATGAGGGAAATCGTGGGAAAGAAAATGGCAGAAGGTAGCTCGGTAAGAGAGCACGTGGTCGGCATGACTCACCTCATGGATGAGCTCACGCTGTACGGAGGTGGTATCGATGCGGAAGCGCAGGTTGATATCATCCTCAACTCTCTGCCAAAGTCCTATGAGAACTTTAGACTGAATGCTGTCATGAACAAGAAAGAGTACACTCTTAACGAGCTACTCAATGACTTGATGGAAGCGGAATCAGTTATGCAGCCAAAAAAGGTTGCTTTGGCTACTTCTAGTAATCGTCCTGTTGCGCTGGTTGGCAAGAGGCGCAAAGGAACGTTTAAGAAGAAAGCCTAATGTTGGTCCCGGATATCAGGGTATACTTTGGCAGCGGAAATTACGTAAGTTCGTTTCTTGCACTCTGCTGGTTACACAGCTGACTGGGACCTTGTCAGCTGGTAAGTCAACTGGCAACTGAGTATTCAGCTGGCTGGCAACTGGCTGGTCAGCTGATGACTCAGGACTTAGAAACTTTTAGAGTCGAGTTTGCACAGTTATAAACTGGTTTCAGTTATACTCCAGCACTTGGGTGCTGGGTTTTAAGTCAGTAATCAAATGCTGAAAGCAGTAAATAACAAGGATATTTTATAGTGGTTCGATCAACTGATCTACGTCCACTCTCCAGTCGAAGCACTGGAAATTCACTAAAGAGTGCAATCTGGTACAAGAGATCCTACGATCTATTTCCAGCTGGTAGATGCCTCGTCTACCAGTTCACTGGATCAACCGCTCCCGGTCCTTGTCCTTCTTCAACTCTTGTCAGCTGGATGGAGTGCGAGTACGTCACTTCAACCTCCACCGGTACCACTGACGACGTGGGTGTTTAGTTCTCCCAAGAACTTGACTCTTGCTGGCGGCAAAACTGCCCGTAATAACTCTGGAGCTGGCTGGCTCAAGAGCTGCTATGTTCTTCCTCGGAACGAGAAAGAACACCAAATGAGATCAATAACTCACAAGCTCGAAGCTTGGAGTCTCGTGTTTGAATAAATCAACACACGGATAAGCTTTATGAAAAGCCTCGAAAGACTGCTTGTTCGCTGATATGAATGCGTTTGAGCTTTCGGTAGGTCAAGAGTGTTAAGAGTGGGCAAGAGTATTGAATGCTGTTGGATCTCACGTATTTATAGACGTGAGATTCAGATTCAAATACTAGCCGTTTGGACACATCCGAAAAAGTCTCTGTCCTCGCATGTCCTTCTGCAGGCGGCAGGTAGGAATTTCCGGAAAGCGTCATACCTTTGGTCGCTTTATCTGACACAGATCTCTTTGTGTCAGAACGACTCTATTCGTCAGTACGAGGAATCGGAACTGGTAGTCTTGAACTGATAGACTTTAAGGTATCCTCCTTAAAGTCATACTCTGTCAGTTACTTCCTCAGACGAATCTTCTTTTTGTCTCTAAGTCTTCGGGAGAGCGAATCTTCAATTCTGCTGATAACCTCCGACTGGTAGATCATACTGGTGATCTTGTGCTGGCAGTCTCTGCTGGTGACTTTCCTTAGCACAATCAAGGTCTACCAATTCGTCTGATGTTATCTCTTGGAATCTCCCGTGACTGGTGGCTTCACCGCTGGTGAATAGTGTCAGCCAGAACACATATTCTGCTGGTAAGATCTCTCAGCCTCCTGCTGGTGAAATCTTCCCAACTGGTGAATAGTGACCAGTCAATAGCTCAACTCTATGCTGATGAACAGTGTCAGCATGAGTCTTCGTCAGCCGCTTGCTGGTGAGACTTCTCTCAACTGGTAAGCACATCTCATGCTGGTGAACAGTAGCCAGCATGAGTCTTGATCAGCTGCGACTTACAACTCAAAATACCTATACAGGACTTTACATTTGAAACTAGAGCTATTCTAGAGACAAACTGACGCTGGTTGGACTTAGGATTTGATCCACTAAAACACCAAACTAGAATCTAAGCAAGTAGCTACTGGGGAAGGGAAACTTAGCCAAATTTCCCAACAATTTCCCCCTTTTTGGTGCGATCAAAGCCTAACCAGCGAGCACTCAGCTGATGAGGAAAGAATTACACAGTATTTCAGGGTTTTACAAATAAACCTATCAGATCTAAACCCATGAAACTACTTCCTCACATCAGCTCTAACCTAAAAATCTTCCCCCTCAAACTGGGAGAGATATTGCTCGATTAATTTATGAAGTAAAATCAGAGCCAGGTTAGAATCAACAAAGTACCAAATTGAGTGCTGGTGCTGATTACACTGAATGTGTAAGTTCAGCTGGTAAGTAAAAAGTTGACATTAGTTGGACAATGAGAAATTGTCGTCAACCCGTCAGTAATCAATCCATTAATGATGTTACAATTACAAGTACAGGATTAAAAACTGACTAGTCCAACTGATACAAAAAATTACTTACACAAAAAAATGAAGAGTACAAGACCTATGGCCGAGATGAGGATCCAGGTGATTGATTGCGATTAGCTAAATTCCTCAAGATCTCTGTAAGAGCCGCCATGTCTTGTTCCCTCTTCAAGCGCTCCTCAGCAGCAATCCGGCGTTCTTCCGCAGCAAGCCGAGCCCTCTCCTCATCAGCGACTGCTCGCGTCCTTTCCCCCTCTTGGATCCGCGCCAAAAAGGAGTTCACCCCAGATGTGAAAGCCTCCATTTGTTGCGCCATCTCTGCTCGGTAGGAAGAAAAGCGCTGGTCCATCCTGGCATCAATGAGAGCAACCAGTTGCGCAGGCGGATGGACCTCGGAAAGAGGCTCTGCTGACAGGGCCAACGAAGTGGGGGGCTCAACAGATGAGGCTTCAGCCATCACTATATCAGCGCCAGATGCCCCATCCACAACTTGCTCTGCAGCGGCTGATGCTTCTGCTGGGACTGCAGCGGCTGCTGGTGCATCTGCTGGGACTGCTGATGCTGCTGCTGCGGCTGACTCATCTTCTGCGGCTGACTCCTCCACCAGCATCGCAGCTGATGCTGGCGGGACTTGTTCAGAAACTTCTTCCACCACCTGCCAGTCGATGTGCTCCAGCTCCACAACAATTGGAACAGCAGCGATGGCAGGGATCAGCCACAGACCACGCGAGGGATCCTCCTCCACAATATGGTCTACCATCAGAGCGCAGGCAGCCATGTCGAATAGAATAGCATGGTAGGGAGGGATCCTCGGGAGGGTAACCAGCACTTTGAGGCGACTGAGCGCGTACGTCAGCTGATACCCTCGGCTGGTTTGTCGGAACTGGAGGAAGGGTAACTTGTGCTTCTTCGGTGGTGGGAGGCCGGAGCTTCCAGTCAGCTGCCTAAACTGAGCAATCTTCAACAAGCGACGCTCGATCCTCCTTGAAGACAGCTGCTGGGGGCAATCAGGATCCGTGCCCATGAAGGCATTGGCCCACTCCTCCTCTGCTCTCCAGTATCCTAGACCCAGCCTGGCATAAAGCACTGCCCGCTTCTCCACCGTCAGCAGGCGCTGGCATCTGTCAAAAATCTTCCATCTCCGGAACTCTTGAAACAGCTCCGGGTCCACTCTCCAGAGTCTACGATAGCTGGCCATCATCTCGTCATTGACGGCATTCTCGACCTCAGCTGTGATGTTTTCAGCATACTCGTAGAGAGTGGAGTTGAAATATTCAACTGGCTGCAGGGGCAGACACCAGTCAGTGATTCTGGAGGCGTAAAAAGACTGGTGGGGGAGGCCGCTGGTCGGGATTAGGTAGAATGCAGATGGCTCTGGCACTCTTGAATTTTCAAATGCAATTCTCCCGCGGTGCTCCCACCGATGTACCCCTGTGATGAGCGACTGGAAGTCGTCCTCATCAATCAGTTGATGCTCGTGGATGCAGAGCATGTACTGTCGCCTGGCTGAGCGCGCACGCTTAGCTGGTGGTGTTGAGGATGCTGCTGGTCGCCCAGAAGTTGATGTCGAAGCATCTGTAGATCGGGGGCGACTGGAAGAAACTTGGGCCTTATCTTCAAAATCTGGGAACAAGTCCCTTGGCCTCATCCTCTGCACCATGGAGTGAGAAACCACCTCCTCAGCTGGCTCCTGCTCTGGCTCTTCAGCCATCTCCTCTGCATCCTCCTCTGCCTCCTCGGATTCAGAACTGACATCCAAGAAGCTCGCCTTCTCCTCCGCCAGTTTTTCCGGGGTGGTCGCCCGCTCATCAACTCTTCCGCTGGCAACCCCTTGCACTGCCAGCGGGCCTTCTTCAGCAACTCCGCTTCCGCTGGCATCCCCTTGCGCAGCCAGCGGATCCTCATCCTTTGCATCAGCACCGCTGGCATCCCCTTGCGCAGCCAGCGGGCTCCCAGCCTCTTCCTCATCTGGCTGGTAGTGCTCGACTATGGACATGATGTCCTCGTCGACTCCCATCACCAGCAGGCGCTGATAAGTATCTTCTGGTAAAAGTTCGCCTGGTGGTGGGGAAGCTGGTGGGCTGGCACTTGGACTTTCATCAGCCTTCCCTTTTCCCTTATTTGCCAGCCTCAGCTGTTCAGCCAGCTCCTCCTGGCGCCTGGCTTCATGCTCAGCCTGCACCTTGGCATAGGCTTCATCGCGGGCTGCCAGCTCAGCCTCTAATTTTCGCTGGGCTGCCAAGGCCTTCAGCCTTGCCTTGGCTTGCTTCCTCCTGACAATGGAGGCACTTCTCTCCTTCTTAGCCTGCTCCATCACCAGCTGAGCTCTGGTTTGGACCCTCTTCCTCTTCCGGGTCATAATCTCCAGCTGCTCCTCCTGGGTCTGTCCCAGTATGTTCCTTGGAGCGGGACCAAGAACCAGTGCCTGATGCGGCTGCTGATGCTGAGAAGTCTTAGGCTTCTTGCGGGAGGTCTTCTTGGACTTTTTCTGGGATGGCTCGTCAGTAGGGACGATGCGGATGTCCCGGGGATGGATGCCAGTGGCTGCTTCCACTGCATCTCCCAGCTGGGCGAAAAGATGCTCAGTCTCTCGCTGGCGCTTGAGCGTAACCCTTTCTTCTTCAGTCAGCGGGCGAGCCAAAACTGGCAGTTGCTCGCCCTCATCCACCTCATCATCCTCAGAAACACCCTCAGAAGGGTTCACTGAGGTCTTCCCCTTCAGCCTCCTGGGCTTCTTGTAGTCTGGGCGGGGGAGTTTGGCTTGCTCCTTGGTCGGAGGGATGAAGTCCGAACTGACCAATTGTTCACCCTGGTCCACCCCATCACCCAACTCCATCTCCAGTAGGCGGCTTATTCTCAGCCCGAAAGATACGGCGTGAGCAAAACTCCCTTTAGTCGGAACGTCGATGTTTCTGTCGACGTTTTCCAGGAGCCGGCCGTAAAGGAAATCGGCCCAGTTCCCTTGAATCCCATCAGCAAGGGCACTCATCACGGAGAACTTCCGGATGCTCAGCTCTGCGTACGACCCCACTTCGCACTGCAGCATTCGTACGACTATGTCGCACACCATCTGCCAAAACTCGTCCATCTCAGACTTTCTCATTCCAGTCCGGAAGGTGGTCACCTCCGCCTTCTTCCACTGTGTCCAGCGCTTCTGGAACTCGACGGTGTTGTTCTGAAGGTAGGTATCCACATCCTCGCCTTCGTTCCTTAGCCCGAACATCTCGGCGAGGTATTCGGGGGAGACGGTGATCAGGTGTCCAAACACCGAAGTGGTGAAGGACCGTCTGCCGTCGGCGATCACCGCCCGTGCGTAGAACTCCGCCACCAGGTGCGGATGGAAAGTCTGGGGCGCCGCCGTCAGATACTGTCTGAGGCCTTCATGATCGATCATCTCGATCAGCTCCTCCCCATAGTCCTTTCTGGCCAGTTTCTCGTTCAGAATCTTTTCTTTCTGAACTTGCGCCGCCCTCATTTGCGCGTTCGAGAGCTGAGCCCTGGTCGCCGGCTTGTACAGCTGAACCAGTCGAGCGAACGGATAAGTATAGTCAATATCCTCAACCTTCACAATGCCGGTGTACGTCGGCATGTGCTGCTCGGCAACTGGTAGTCTGGGCTCACCAGACGATGAAGATGTGGAAGGTGGGTTGTCTTCCGGGGGATTATCAGTTGGGGGGCGTGAAGATGAAGCCATAATCTCTGAAGAAAAACTTAAGGAAGGCTTGAGATTGGGAGAGATTAGGGCTGGAAAAACTTGAAAGATCGTAAAGGTTTTTCCGATGAAGAGTCTCGAGTATTTATACTCGAGTCCATGCAAGATCAGACGACCAGGATCAACGCTCAGCAAGCGGGAATCGACGGTCATCAGCAGGCCCGTTTCCCTGTGCGACGTGCGCGGTCGTGCTGACGTGGGGCGCGCCGTGTAGCTGACGTGGCGCTCAGCGATTTGTGGAAACCAAAAGTCGGACTGCGCAGCCACTGTGCACATTAAATGTGGCATTAAATGCCGCATTAAATTCGGAGATCCGCATACGCTATCGGATTCGAATGATCCCGCCATTTCTGCGACAGCTGGCTTGGCTGGGCATCACCAGCATACGCCAGTCGCATACTTCCCCCTAACTGGTTGGCCTCTTCATCAGTTGGCAACTGATACCACATGCTTATAATACATTCTACTGGCAAACTCATCAGTTAGCAACTGATACCACTTATTGAAGAGCCATTTCTCCACTTGATGATAATTTCTTCAGTTAGCGGCTGATACTCCCTTGTAGATATACATCATCAGTTATCAACTGAGACCACTTGAGAAATCAACCACTTGCTGGTAGCACGTCCTGCTGGCAAACTCATCAGTTACGACTGATATCACATGATGATCAGACTGGCGACCTAAACCAAATTGAGAGCTTGGACTCAATTTTCGCCAGTCGTGGGAATGACCACCAGTTATCTGCTGGCAAATGGAAGTGGATCCATTTCTTCAACACTGCTAGAAGGTGGCAGCTGGGACCCAATTTCGCTTCAGCAGAAAATAAAAGCTGGCAAGATGAAATGAGAGCTGGGACTCATTTCCTTGGACAATTTAGGGATAAAGTCCGCCAGTAGATATCGTCTGTGGTTGAAAGACACCACTAGTTGAGAAACAACATACGAGGAAAGTGAAACGACTAAGAGCTTGGACTCAGTCGTAATCAGCATCCACCAGAGGATCAAGAACAGAATGAGAGCTTGGACTCATTCTTCCTCATCATTAAGGCTCGCATCAATCTCCATAAGACCGAGTTTGATGCACAACTCCTTGAATCTTGCTTCTGGCAGGGGCTTTGTGAAGATGTCAGCCAGTTGATCTTCAGTACGAATGTAGTCCACGCTGACATCCTTCTTCTCGACATGATCACGAATGAAGTGATGTCGAATGTCTATGTGCTTGGTTCTGGAGTGATGAACCGGATTCTTCGTGATGCACATAGCACTGTTGTTGTCGCAATAAATAGGAACACAGCCAGTGTCCACTTCATAATCAGCCAGTTGTTGCTTGAGCCAAATAATTTGAGCACAGCAACTGGCAGCGGCAACATACTCAGCCTCAGTGGTAGAAGTAGCTACAGAGTGCTGCTTCTTGCTGAACCAGCTAATCAGCTTGTGTCCGAGAAACTGACACGTACCACTGGTACTCTTGCGGTCAATACGGCATCCAGCGAAATCTGAATCTGAATATCCGATAAGCGTAAGCTCATCATTTCTGGGATACCATATTCCAAGAGATTCTGTCCCCTTCAGATATTTCACAATCCGTTTAGCAGCTTCCATGTGTGACTTCTTAGGATTAGCTTGAAATCTGGCACACACTCCGACTGAATACGAAATGTCGGGTCTGCTGGCAGTGAGATAGAGGAGTGATCCAATAATTCCTCGGTAAACAGTAGGATCAATTGATTCCCCTTGCTCATCAAGAAATATCTGGCAGCTGGTACTCATCGGGATCCTTAGAGACTTAGTCTTCTCTGGGCAATATTTCTGAATTAGATCCTTGGTATACTTCCGCTGGCTGATAAATATACCATCAGCTGACTGCTGGACCTGGAGTCCTAGGAAGTATGTTAACTTGCCCATCATACTCATCTGGAATGAGGTCTGCATCAGTTGAGAAAACTTCTCACAAAGAGTAATATTCTTCGACCCGAAAATAATGTCATCGACATAGATCTGCACCATCAGCATGTCAGCTCCATCGTTGAGAAGAAAGAGAGTCCGATCGATCTTCCCTTTTCGAAATCCATTGCTGGTGAGGAACTGAGATAGTGTATCATACCAAGCCCTGGGCGCCTGTTTCAATCCATACAGGGCCTTCCTTAGCTTGTACACTTTGGTGCCAATTTCAAATCCAGGAGGTTGCTCTACATATACCTCCTCCTTTAGCTCGCCATTCAAGAATGCGCTCTTCACGTCCATCTGGAACACCGTGAAGCCGTGATACGCTGCATAGGCCAAAAACAGTCGTATCGCCTCCATTCTTGCAACTGGTGCAAAGGTCTCATCAAAATCGATGCCTTCACACTGTCTATAGCCCTTGGCGACTAAACGAGCCTTGTTCCGGACCACAATGCCATCTTCATCTCGCTTGTTCTTGAAAACCCACTTGGTGCCGATCACTGATTGGTGTGATGGTCTCTCTACCAAGTCCCAAACGTTGTTGCGAGTGAACTCCGCAAGCTCTTCGTGCATGGCATTGATCCAATCGGCAGATTCGAGCGCATCTTTGATGGACGTAGGTTCCATCTGAGATATAAAGCAACTCAAAAGCGCACTGCCGTGCCTGGTCTGGACAGAACCTTCCGGATCACCGAGAATAGCATCAGATGGATGATCCCTCAGCCATTTGGGAGGACCAGCGACCGCTGGTGCCGGCTGGGAAACAGGTTCTTCTGTCCTGGCGACTGGTGCTTCCACATTTCCACCAGTCGGAGCTGCAACATCAGCTGGTGCTGGACCTTCACCAGTTGGAACAACTTCATCAGCATCACCGTCTGACTGGTTGTCTGAATCTCCACCAATGTTGTCAGCATCAGCTGGAACATCCTCTCCAGCTGGTCCATCACTGCCTTCTTCTTCAAAAAGGCCAGTAGGGATTCCCCCTAGATTGTTACTGGGTCCACTCAGGGAGATTGAGTGTAAGGTCTCAGCAAGGTCATTTGCATCACCGACCCTCTCAGGTTGCTGATGGGCACCTGAGGGAACTGGTTGTGAAGATGATCCAGTCATAGGTCTAGTCGAACCAGTTGGTTGAGCATCGGAAGAATTCCTGCCCAACTGGTCGCTGACATCCTCGACCTCAGGAACATCTTCAGCCAGTTGGCGTAAGGTCCTGCGCACTAAAGTAGCTTCATCAAAAACAACATTGCATGTTATTTCCACAAGCTGGGTCGTCTTGTTAAATACTCTATAGCCCTTGTGAGAGGGGTGTCCATATCCGACAAACACACCCTCATCAGCTTTAGGCGAGAAAGCATTTAAGTTCGACTTCCCATTATTATGGATATAACATGGAGAACCGAATGCACGAAGATGAGCTAAAGTAGGCTTACGACCAAAGTACACTTCGTAGGGAGTTTTCTGAAGTCTGTCGTTGATCCCGCTCCTATTCTGAGTATAGCAAGCAGTCACCAACGCCTCTCCCCAGAAACTCTGACCCAAACCAGACTCAGCCAGCATGGATCGGACTGCTTCCTTCAGCGTCCTGTTCCTACGTTCTGCCAGTCCATTCTGCTGTGGTTGCCTTGGAGTAGATCTCTCATGCTTGATCCCGGCCTCCGCGCAGAAATCCATCAGCGGACCATTGCAGAATTCAGTCCCATTGTCCGAACGAATTCGCTTCACAACAGCTTCTCTCTGCTTCTGAGCTTGGATGATCAACTCTGGAAGAATCACCTTCACCTCATCCTTTGTTCTGAGAAGCTTCACCCATGTATAGCGCGAGTAGTCATCGACTACCACCAGCGAATATCGTCTTCCTCCAATGGTTTGCGGCGTTACTGGTCCAAACAGGTCCATATGTAACAGCTCGAGTACCTGACTGGTACTAGGGTGAACTGGCGACTGGATCTTGAAGGATTTCTTGGTCTGTTTGCCTTGCTGGCAGGCCTTGCAAATCCCTTCCTTCTTGAACCCGCCCTTGGGAAGACCATCTACAAGATCATGCTTGGTTAGATAATTAATAGTTTTGAAATTCAAATGACTTAACCTTTTGTGCCACAGCCAGTTGGTCTCCATGGAACTGGTGGCAACAAAGCATGTATCAGTCTTCCCGCTTTGCCAGTCAACGACATACAACCCTCCTTTGCGGACACCTTTCAGCTTGGTCTCGCCAGATTCTTCATTCTTGATCTGGCACCCGGATTTGTCAAACACAATGGTGTAACCATTGTCGCACAGCTGGCTGATGCTCAGGAGGTTGTGCTTCAGGTTGGTAACAAGGGACACGTTGACAATACGCACATCATCCTTCTCTATGCATCCCTTGCTGATAACTCTGCCCTTGGAGTTATCACCAAAAATAACTGGAGGTCCTCTGACCTTGGTGAGCTCCGAAAACAAGAACTCCTCACCAGTCATATGAGCGGAGCAACCACTGTCAATGATCCACTCGCTCGACCTCTGAAGCTGATATGCATGATCCTGTTCCTGCAAGAAAAATGAAATCATTTAGGTCCCCGATCATCAGCGGGTCCTGCAGGGTTAGATCTCTGGAACATTCCTTTCGGAATCCAGATTTGAGTAATCTTCAGCTCAGTGTTACCCTTGCTGACATTACTTGTAGCCTTTCCCTTCCTCTTAAAATAATGCATGGAATTGTTTTTGGAAGGTGTGGCTGTGTGTGCAGTTCCTCTAGAAGTATTCTTCTTTTGAGGAGATCGGAAATTTCTTTCCGACCGCTTGTGCTGCCTTGGTGGTCTTTGGAACTGTGGACCACGGTGGTTAGCCTTCCTAGCCCTTGATGAAAACATTTGATTGGGCTCAGGCCTCCGATAGGTATTCCTCCTATCGGGAATTGTCCTTCTCTCAGTATTCTGCTGAGAGTGGGACCCCTTGTAAGTATGCTGGCAACTGGCATACTTATAAGGTTGTGTGTGGTACCTCTGGACAGCTGGTGCTGGCTGTAGGGTTCCACTGGCTGCTGGTGCTGACTTCCTTGCCTTGGAATATTTTGGCTTAGTCAGCTTCTTAGGGTGTGCTGGCGTCTTGTCAGCAGAGGAATTTGCCAGTCGAGGTTGTTGTCGTGATGACTCACCTCTATATCTGGGCTGATGATTCCTTTGCTGATAAGCCATACGAGGTATGCTGGCAGCACCAGCTGGTGCTGACTCATTTACCATTCTGCCCTTACCCTTTCCAGCATTGATTTGTTCGGGTTGATTTTTGCTCAAATCATTTGAAAATCCCAACCCGGACTTATCACAGGGCTTTCTCCAATGACTTAGAGCTGCCTCTAAATCTCTGGAACCCTTGTTCAGAAAATTGATCTTATTTTCTTGCTCCAGAACAAGATTGTGAAAGTTATCTCGCTCAGTTTTAGCAACTTGGAAATCTTGGAGCAATTCGAAATGAGCCTTTTTCAAAGTTTCTAGCTCTTCGCTGAGTGACCTAGATTTTTCAATCTCACTGGTCAAAATGGAAACTTGATTTTTCAGCGAAGTGTTTTCGCCAGCTAAAACATTTTTCATTTCATAAAATTTTAAGAACTCATTCTGAAGAACATCTAAAGTGACATCTTCTGAGTCGGAGCAATGCGACTCAGAATCGTCTATGATTTGAACAGGCATGATATGCAATTGAGGATCTGATTGTACCTCATCATCAGCAGTCAATGCCAGATGTTCTTCCTTGTCAGCATCTTCTTCAGCTGACACTTCTCCTAGAGCAGCCATGAATGCCAGAAGAGCTTCTTCTTCAGACTCTCCATCTGACTCGTATTCCCCATCATCATGGTCGGGGATATCAGGAACTTCAGTCCTCGTCAGCATGGCTTTGGCAACTGCCCTGGAGGCACGCTCTTCAAAGAGCTTCTTCAGCCGTTCCCTCTCAGTTTTGTCCACCTGCGGACATTCAAATTTTAAATGGTCAGGGGATTGGCATTGATAGCAAGCACGAGGAGCTCTTTTGACGAATTTCCCGTCAGTTGAGCTTGAAGAGACTCCCTGCTTTGACTTAGCCTTTTCCAGTAGAACGGCCAGTCGTTTCATTTGCTGCTCAAGTTCAGCGATAGAGCTCTCGCCACTTTTGGAGTAAGATCCTGACGTGGATGGGATCTCCTTTGGCTGGTTGGTCTGCCCAGCAGGTCTGTCAGCATGGAAGGGCTTCTTGGGCATCCGCTTGAAGTCCTTCTTGACGAAGTAAGCTTCGTCCTGAGCCTTAACGCTGGGGGATCCAACATTCCTGATAGCCTCGTTTTTATTCACTATCTGGATATCCCATTCATGTGCCTGCAACTGAGCAAACACTTCTTTAGGAGTTAGTTTGGATAAATCTTTCTCCTTTAGTGCGGTGGTTTTCACAAACCAATCCTCCTTCGGCATCTTGGACAGGATCTTGGAATTAAGATCTTCATTTGAATACACCCTGTCCAGAGACTTCAGCTCGCTGACAATGGCATTGAACCTTGCCTCCATCTCCTTGATGGTTTCTCCGGTCAGCATTTGGAAGGACTCGTATTTGTCAACTGCCACCTGCAATTTATTACGTTTCATTTGGTCAGTTTCTTGACAAAGACTGTCGAGATAATCCCATACTCCCTTGGCATTATCAAACTGGAGGGCTTCCTCCATCAGCGACTTAGGAAGAGAAGTCAGGATTAGCTCGTGAGCAATGGAATCCAACTGATTCCGCTTCCTGTCCTCAGCAGTCCATTCTTCTTGGGGCTTTGGGATCACAGCAGCTGGACGATCTCCTAGCTGGTGCTGAATCTTGGTGATCTCAATCGGCCCTGTTTCCAGCACATCTTTCATCTCAGGATGGATGCTCTTTAGAGTGATGAGCGACCTCTTTCGCCATATCTCATGCTTCACAGTCCCGTAGTCAAGTAGCTTTGGATTGTTCATCTTGAAGTACCTGAGCTAGACAAACAGACAAACAAACAGGAGTGCAAGGAAACGTGGATCACGGTCCTAAGCGACACAGAAACGAACGGTCTGTAAGAACCGTCCGCTCTGATACCACTTGTTGGTCCCGGATATCAGGGTATACTTTGGCAGCGGAAA
>JAPKLW010001217.1:219670-240031 GCA_026898455.1 Plectranthus barbatus
TTCATCTTGAAGTACCTGAGCTAGACAAACAGACAAACAAACAGGAGTGCAAGGAAACGTGGATCACGGTCCTAAGCGACACAGAAACGAACGGTCTGTAAGAACCGTCCGCTCTGATACCACTTGTTGGTCCCGGATATCAGGGTATACTTTGGCAGCGGAAATTACGTAAGTTCGTTTCTTGCACTCTGCTGGTTACACAGCTGACTGGGACCTTGTCAGCTGGTAAGTCAACTGGCAACTGAGTATTCAGCTGGCTGGCAACTGGCTGGTCAGCTGATGACTCAGGACTTAGAAACTTTTAGAGTCGAGTTTGCACAGTTATAAACTGGTTTCAGTTATACTCCAGCACTTGGGTGCTGGGTTTTAAGTCAGTAATCAAATGCTGAAAGCAGTAAATAACAAGGATATTTTATAGTGGTTCGATCAACTGATCTACGTCCACTCTCCAGTCGAAGCACTGGAAATTCACTAAAGAGTGCAATCTGGTACAAGAGATCCTACGATCTATTTCCAGCTGGTAGATGCCTCGTCTACCAGTTCACTGGATCAACCGCTCCCGGTCCTTGTCCTTCTTCAACTCTTGTCAGCTGGATGGAGTGCGAGTACGTCACTTCAACCTCCACCGGTACCACTGACGACGTGGGTGTTTAGTTCTCCCAAGAACTTGACTCTTGCTGGCGGCAAAACTGCCCGTAATAACTCTGGAGCTGGCTGGCTCAAGAGCTGCTATGTTCTTCCTCGGAACGAGAAAGAACACCAAATGAGATCAATAACTCACAAGCTCGAAGCTTGGAGTCTCGTGTTTGAATAAATCAACACACGGATAAGCTTTATGAAAAGCCTCGAAAGACTGCTTGTTCGCTGATATGAATGCGTTTGAGCTTTCGGTAGGTCAAGAGTGTTAAGAGTGGGCAAGAGTATTGAATGCTGTTGGATCTCACGTATTTATAGACGTGAGATTCAGATTCAAATACTAGCCGTTTGGACACATCCGGAAAAGTCTCTGTCCTCGCATGTCCTTCTGCAGGCGGCAGGTAGGAATTTCCGGAAAGCGTCATACCTTTGGTCGCTTTATCTGACACAGATCTCTTTGTGTCAGAACGACTCTATTCGTCAGTACGAGGAATCGGAACTGGTAGTCTTGAACTGATAGACTTTAAGGTATCCTCCTTAAAGTCATACTCTGTCAGTTACTTCCTCAGACGAATCTTCTTTTTGTCTCTAAGTCTTCGGGAGAGCGAATCTTCAATTCTGCTGATAACCTCCGACTGGTAGATCATACTGGTGATCTTGTGCTGGCAGTCTCTGCTGGTGACTTTCCTTAGCACAATCAAGGTCTACCAATTCGTCTGATGTTATCTCTTGGAATCTCCCGTGACTGGTGGCTTCACCGCTGGTGAATAGTGTCAGCCAGAACACATATTCTGCTGGTAAGATCTCTCAGCCTCCTGCTGGTGAAATCTTCCCAACTGGTGAATAGTGACCAGTCAATAGCTCAACTCTATGCTGATGAACAGTGTCAGCATGAGTCTTCGTCAGCCGCTTGCTGGTGAGACTTCTCTCAACTGGTAAGCACATCTCATGCTGGTGAACAGTAGCCAGCATGAGTCTTGATCAGCTGCGACTTACAACTCAAAATACCTATACAGGACTTTACATTTGAAACTAGAGCTATTCTAGAGACAAACTGACGCTGGTTGGACTTAGGATTTGATCCACTAAAACACCAAACTAGAATCTAAGCAAGTAGCTACTGGGGAAGGGAAACTTAGCCAAATTTCCCAACACCTAAGGTACAACTTCTGGTAGAAAGTCAAGAAGGACACCGGGCATGCCTGCTAAAAGAGACAAGTGTTTCAGGTGTGGCAAGGCTGGTCACTGGAAGAAAGATTGTCAAGTCAGGAAGACTGGAAAAGGTATGTCATGTGCATTTATAACGGAAACATGTTTAGCATCGGTTTCTACCCATTCTTGGGTAGTGGATACTGGAGCTACTAATCATGTTTGTTATACTTTGCAGGGGTTCAGGCCGACAAGGCAGCTGAAGCATGACGAGATTACCATCTCAATAGGCAGCGGAGAGCGAGTCTCAGCAGTAGCCATTGGAGATTTTACTTTATGCTTTGAAAACAATGTTTTGACTTTGAGAGATGTTTTATATGTGCCGGTTTTTCGGCGGAACTTAATTTCAGTTTCCAAGTTATTTTGTGATGGATATTCAGTTATTTTTGATAGTGGAGTTTCTATCATTGGTAATAACGGTGTTATCTGTCATGGCAAACTGATTGACTCTCTCTATATAATTGATTGTATGCATAAATCTTCCGTGAATGTTGCAAACTTATCCAATAATAATAATCATTTAAAGAGAAAGTTTTCTTCCGATGAGGATCAAACATATCTCTGGCACTTGAGACTAGATCACATCAATCTAAAGAGGATCAAAAGATTAGCATGCGATGGGCTCTTGGATTCTTTCCAAGTGGTACCGCATCAAATCTGTGAGTCCTGTATAGAAGGAAAGATGACGACCAGGCCTTTTAAGGCAATTCAGTCTCGAGCAGAGAATGTGTTGGAATTGATCCACTCTGACTTATGTGGACCAATGTCCACGCAAGCTCGTGGAGGTTATGAGTATTTCGCCACATTCATTGACAATTACTCAAGATTCGGATATGTCTATTTGCTTCGCCATAAGTCTGAATGCTTTGAGAAATTCAAAGAGTTTAGGACTGAGGTAGAAAAGAAGCTTGGTAAGACTATCAAGACACTACGATCAGATCGTGGTGGAGAATACCTCAGTAACGAGTTCTTGCAGTACTTGTCAGATAACGGGATTACATCCCAGTGGACTGCACCAGGAACCCCTCAACAAAATGGTGTAGCGGAAAGAAGAAATAGAACTCTCTTGGAAATGGTCAGGTCGATGATGAGTTATGCAAGCTTGCCGATTTCATTTTGGGGATATGCCTTGGAGACAACTACCTATTTGCTTAACCTGGTACCTTCTAAATCAGTTCCTAAAACACCTCTGGAACTCTGGTATGGGCGAAAGCCAAGTTTGAACAGAGTGAGGGTTTGGGGTTGTCCGACATATGTGCTGACAAAGGAACCTGATAAGTTAGAAAGTAGGTGTAAGCTGCTGCTGTTTGTAGGGTATCCCAGGCAAACGAAATGTGGTTACTTCTATTGTCCTGAGAATCAGAAAGTCGTTGTCAGTACCAACGCGAGATTCTTGGAGGACGAATATGTAAGAAACCACAGATCCAAGAGCGAAATTGTAATGGTAAATCCACCTACAACAGGTGAGGCTATACCAACACTGCCACTATTGCAAGGTATGGGACCAACGCGTACTGTGCCAACTACTGACACGGTTCAGATGCCTCGTCGCAGTGGGAGGGTTGTCCACCAACCCGAAAGGTACATGTTCGTGGGAGAGTCTTCTGACTTGATCCCAGAAAATGGACTAGATGATACCGATCCCTGGACATATGATGAGGCGGTATCTGATAAGGATGCAGACAAATGGCTGATCGCCATGGATTCTGAAATAGAATCCATTACGGCTATGGATGTATACCAAAAAACTGATTTGCCAAATGGCTGTCGAGCCATAGGATGCAAATGGGTATACAAAAGAAAGAAAGGAGCGAATGGTGAAATTATAGCTTTCAAAGCAAGGCTGGTGGCGAAGGGTTATAGTCAGAAAGAAGGTGTAGACTATGACGAGACCTTCTCACCGGTAGCCATGCTTAAGTCCATTCGTATACTCCTAGCCATAGCAGCACATAAGGACCTAGAAATCTGGCAGATGGATGTCAAAACTGCGTTTCTAAACGGGTACCTTGAAGAAGGTAGGGACATCTATATGCAACAGCCATAAGGTTATGTGCAGAAGGGTGAAGAACATTTGGTCTGGAAGCTAAGGAAGTCGCTGTATGGACTTAAACAAGCTTCACGGTCATGGAATCTGCGTTTTGATGAAGTGATTAAATCCTATGGATTTTCACAATGCTCAAACGAGAGTTGCGTGTACCGTCTATGTGTCAGCGGAAGCGTGGTGTTCCTTGCACTTTATGTAGATGATATTCTCCTATTTGGCGACAATGTGGAAGTATTGTCGGGCATAAAGGGGTGGTTATCCGAGCAGTTTCATATGAAGGACCTTGGGGAGGCAGGATACATCCTAGGGGTAAAAGTATTGCGGGAGCGCAATAAAAGGATGCTGACCTTGTCTCAAGGATCATATGTGGATACTGTGATTGCCCGTTTCAGCATGCAAACTGCCAAGAAAGGTCTGTTACCCTTCAGACATGGCATATATCTTTCCAAGGATCAGTGTCCGGTGACACAAAGGGAGAAAGATGAAATGAGGAACGTGCCGTATGCATCAGCCGTGGGGAGCCTCATGTATGCAATGCTATGTACGAGTCCAGATATCTGCTTTGTTGTAGGCATGGTAGCGAGATACCAGTCTAACCCTGGACAGGCGCATTGGACCGCGGTAAAGCACATACTCAAATACCTGAAAAGGACTAGAGACTACTGTCTCGTCTATCAGTGTAAGGAGTTGTGCCCTGTGGGTTATACTGATTCGGATTTCCAGGCAGACCGAGACGAAAAGAAGTCCACCTCTGGCTATGTGTTTACATTGGGAGGTGGGGCCATATCATGGAGGAGTGCAAAGCTGAAGTGCATTGCGGACTCCACCATGGAAGCAGAATATGTGGCAGCTTCTGAAGCTTCGAAAGAAGCGGTATGGTTTCGAAACTTCCTTCTGGAGTTGGACGTGATTCCTAAGCTGCCCAAGTCAATCACGATATACTGTGATAATTCGGGAGCTGTGGCTAATTCAAAGGAACCACGAACTCACAGAGCAACAAAACACATTGAAAGGAAGTACCATATTATACGAGAAATCGTAGCAAGGGGTGATGTGTTAGTAGAGAAGATTGATACAAGAAATAATCTAGCGGATCCATTCACAAAGGCTCTGCCTCAGAAGGTCTACGAGATGCATGTACGTAACCTTGGGCTGAGGGCAAAGCTATCCACGTAGAATGTTTGATGTAATAGCTAGATTAGTTTAGACGCGTTGTACTCTGGAAAGCACCTGTATAATGCTTTGAGTATAAGTGGGAGATTGATGGATTTATATACTGAAAGCATTATGATTGGTATATTATGTACAAGGTCGATTGGTTAATATACTGAGAATCATAAATGTTGTATGTTCATCTCCTGTCTGAATTAACAAACATGTGTCGCAAACACAATTATCCTCTTATCTCGTCGATAGGGAGATCATACGGTGTGTAGAAGATCACGGAAGATCGTATGGATCGTTTGACCTAGCGAGATATAAATAGTTATCACAGCTGAGACAGTTCCAGGATAAACTATCGGTGTAGGCTGCAGCATACGCAGTAATAAGCATCTTATCTTGGATGGCTTGGTATGCTGGTGTGGGGCACACATTGATAAGGACCTAAGTCGAGATCGATTCTTTTATCTAACATTAAAAGAATCTAGATCTCTATGGCTTGACGAGATCCTAAGCCTAAATGAAGGTACATAAGTATATGCAGATTGTGTATTACTTTGAGTTGCAGTGAAAAGCTCTAGTTGAGCTTGTATATCTGTATCTTAGGTAATAGCAGTTTGTGTATGACTGTCTGGTACTGGAACTAGGTAACCACATCCAGTATAGGATGGTGACATTCCCTGAACAACTCAAAAGGTTCGTTATGCTAAGTCCTGCAGGCTGATTAAGTTCAAGCATAAGTGAAAATGTTTGAGTGGATTGATTCAGGAATATATGATGTTAATTAATTTAATAGCTTGTCAGAGCTTAAATTAATTAACCAATGTCTGTAACCTTAAATGTGGGGATATACCGAACCCATGCAACCCGTACCTCAAAACGTGGTAGCAAATAGGTTGGACAGTATTGATTCTCTGGTGGAATGAATCAATATTAATTAATTAATTATATTCTGGGTTGAATATGGGAATTGATTAATTGATAGGCCTTATTTGCTATTTGCATTTTGGTCCCTGGTCTGGCCCATGAAACTCAAGCCCAATAGGAGTCCAATAATTTCCTATAAATAGGCCTCAGTTCCTCAGATCTCAACACACCACAAGATCATAAGTTGCACACAACAAACCAGAATTTGGGAGCTGTAGTGATCGACTAAGATCTGAGAACGAGGAGGAAATTCTGCTTCTCAACCGGGCAAGGGATCTGATAGAGAATCTTCACCGGATTTTCAGATCGAGTTGGGATACAGATCAGAAGATCAAATCAGGAGGATTTTTTCTTCTTCTCTCTCTCCTCTTTATTTTCGAAAATAATTGTATTATTTTCATAGATTTATTTCCTCAATCTGTTAGGAAATTAAATCCTTGTGCGTGGGAAAGTCAAAGGGCATCTCCGCGCACGCGTTCTTCAGAGTTCATCGATCCAGGTATTCCGCATAAACCTTCTTATGCATAATAATATAGGAGCATGCTAGGATTGTTCATAGGCATAGCAATTTATTTTTGATATTCCAATTAATGATCCTTGGCAAACGGACTTCGTGATTCAGTTCAAGAATCCCTTCAACGTCGACTCTTTTTCCCATTAGTAGGAAGAAAATCCACTATTCACGTTATACATACATTACAACTTGAACCATTTTACTACAAAATAATAAGCAATTTGCGACGGACAGAGTGGTCGCAAACTTGTCAAATTACGACCAATTTGCACTTATGTTAGTCATAAATAAACTTGTCGCTAAATATTTGCGACCACAAACATTATTCGTTGCAAAAAAAATGCGACGGTTTTGCGATTGCAATCTGTCACAAAATTTTGCGACTAGAGTTTGTCGCAGAAGTCGTCATAAAATCTAGAGACGAGATTTTAGTCGCAAATCCGTCGCAAACTGATATTAGTTTTTTGCGACGTCTTTTTGGTCGCTAAATGGTCACGAACTGAAATTAGTTTTTCGCGACGAGAAACCCATCGCAAAGTTGTTGCAAATTCTATTTTTTATTATTATTATTTTTGTTTTTTTATTTTTCCCCTTATTTATTTATCAACAAATGAACAACAATATCAATTCCCTAACAAATATTAAATCATAATCTATGATTCCATTTCAAATAAAAAAAGCCAAATCACAATCCATAATAAAAATAATCCATCATCTTGAACCATCCAAAAAGCCAAATGACAATCCATAATAAAAATAATCCATCATCCTAAACCATCAAAAAGCAAAATCACAATCCATAATAAAAATAATCCATCATCCTGAACCATCTAAATGTATCAAAGTTTAACATACAAAATATATCGTCTAATAACATTAAAAAACAAGTATCATTGTAATTAGAACGAGGCATCATAACCACAAAAGCATCATTGGCCACTAAAAATGGAGATCACTGCAATGGACACAAATTAAATAATAATTAGTGAATCATACAATGACATACACATTTAATTAATAATTAAATAAACTAACCTGCGGTGAATGTGGTGGCTTACCATCCTGTGGAGGCTGCTGAAATGGAAGAATCAAATTAATCTCCTCTCTAATCATGACACGTATACGCGCTTTATACTGAGGGAGCATCTCGTCATATGAAGTGGGTGGAGGCTGATTCCTGGACGTAGAGGTAATGTTCTTTCTTATAGACCCCAGTCCAAATACTTTATGCTTTTTAAACACCCCAACAACAACTGAATGAAATAGCTAGTTTTGGATTGAGCAAAGGCCGTTGAGGAAGCAGTTTCTAACTGGGATTTCTGCTGCCTTCTCTGATACTCCCCCTACATTATTAAATGTTAATATTTAGTAAAATGTTAAATTAATAAGAAAATTTTTAAGTATTTATGTATTTGCATACTTACAACGACTTCTTTTGTTCTCTGACTGTAGAAATCAGAAGCATTTCCTCGATGCATTGCATCGAATACTTTATAGTAGGGCACATCTTCAACACGAATGCTTCTTTGAGAAGCCTATGTTGTTTTATATTAAAAAAAACAAGTTTAGAATAAATATATATTAAATTAAAAGAAACAAACATATGATTAATTACATACTAGGATAATTGCGCAGTCATGGAATGATCGTGAGTCGGCCCTGTGTGTGGAGGGCACCGGCTCTCCCTCCGCCACCCCTGCCTTCCTATTTTTTGTTCCTTTGACACTATCAGCTTTGAAATCTTCTATATTCCAATGTTGTTGCCACACGACCCACTCATCCGCATCTATATGTGGTGGCCTTTCCTTAACATGCTTGTTGCAAAATATCTTTATATCTTTTTTGCCCTTTGTTCATAAATAATCGCAACACATCATTCTCCAGCTATGGCTCCCATTAAAACTCTTTATGTCAAGTTGAAAAATATCATTATTAAGTATATGCAAAATCGAACATTAATAAAAAAGTGACATAAATTTAAACATACCTTCAACTTGTTAAATCATAGCATCTTGTGGTTATCTGGGATCTTGGAGTATGTAAAACCTCGGGGATACATAGCTCGTCTAAATATTTTAGTAATTGACCTTGAAATATCATTAGATGGATCTAAGACTTGACATTTGATGGTCAATTGAGCTCGATTGCCACGGTCTACAACAAAATATGTAATTATACAATGATTAATAATATATATATATATATATATATATATATATATATATATATTAAAGCTATGAAAAGAATTAAGATTATTACCTCTATTCTGAGCATCACCATCTGAGGTCTCCCCAACTCTATCAAAAGCCTCTGAGTAGGCTTGTCCTCTCAACATTTTTCTGATTTGAGATTAAAAGAATAAAAAACATACAATAGGATTAAATCTTAGATTATAACATTGTATGGTATAATTAGACTTATTATATAAAATCTTACATTGTAATCATTATAATAAAAGTCTTTATCAAAGTAAAAAAAACTTTATTCGCTTTTTGAATCCTCATTACTTTTTGAATCAACATATTGATCTTGATCACTATCATTCTCATATTCCTCATTTGTGTCTAATCTTCATCAACAATACTCACAAGTTCACCAATTGCATGAACTGGGTCAGGATCGATGTCTATTGCTATATGTCTAGAAGCTTTAGCCTCATTCTCTTGAAAAGATGGAGGAATATGTTGTGGAATTGTTGGTCCCCGATCAGAGTATTTGTATATGCAGTGGAAGTCTTAGTAACCATCTTGCACTTATCTTGCTAATGTTACGACTTAGCAAGTGTTTATCAAATGTGTCTAAGCTCGACTATTCATTAGATTTATTGCAGATTATACTTCAACATTTGGTGTGTTGAGTTTCAAACTAAGCAATATGCAACGTAACGAAATAAAAGCAGTAAAAGGACATGATATTTATAGTGGTTCGAACAATTATTCTACGTCCACTCTTCAGTCCTCCTGACTGAAAATTCACTATAGATTGATTACAAGGTCAGGCTTGATCTCTAACGTTGAGCAACTCCTCCGTCTGGTCAGCGCGCACCTTCAAGCACCCCGGTCTTCAATCTTCACTTTTGACACTTCCTTAGAGTCAGGATAAACCTCCCTTCTCCTCGGACGTCGACCTTGGGAGTTTTATAGTTCTTCCCAGAACCTTTCCTTGGTTGGCTGTAGCCTATGATAATCACGCTTGCAGGGCAAAGTGACTGCTAGATTCTTTCTTTGATAGAAAGAATCCCAATGATGACCTAAGAAGAAACTTGAAAGGTCTCGAGCTTGAATGTATAAGCTCATGTAAAGCTTCAATCAAGTATAAGCTCGGATGTGAGTTTGCGTGGGATTGATTTTATTAAGATCTCTTCTGTTTTCTCTGTTGTTCAATTTTCACAAATCTCAGAATCTCTCTTTGATGACACCTATTTATAGATGAAGACTCAAACGGCTGTTTGAATCTTATTCGTTAGACTCGGAGTGTTTGCTCGCCGATCTCCGTCCTTCTTTTTCTATGAAGCATAGAGATTCTTCAGGTCTCCTTTATCTCTGATTGGCGATCTCCTTAATTTAGACGTCTTTGTCAGAACGGACCTTTTAGTTTGAATTTAGAAACCTTCCTTGTGTCTGTTGATTATCCTTTGCTCTGATTTGTTAGGTTTCCTTGTGAATTGGATCCTTCTGATTCAGAACTTTGTATTGTGTGTTGATTGCTGATATGTGTTTGTTGGCAGTTGGTAGTCTGCGGATATCTCAGCAGTCTTGCTGAGATTTCAGCAACATATTTGCTTTAATCCTTCAGCATTCTTTTAGGCGTGACCAACATTCTTCAGAGTTTTCTAGCCTTTTACTAGCGTCTTCAGCAATCTTCAAATATGCTGATTCCTTCTGCATTCATTGATCTTCTATGATCTTCTATTCTAGTTCTATTACAACTCGAGTAATCCTATACAGGACTTTTACAATGAGACTCCATACTAAGTTGCTAGAAACTAGATTGACTTGAGCTTTGATGCACCAAAACTAATATACATACAATTAAGACCAAGGGGTTACAATATTTCTATAACAATATTCCGATCAATTTCCCAATTTTTGGCGCGATCAAAGCCTCAAATCTAAGCATCAATTATAACTAACTGATCATGGGAAAGCTGATTACTGAGATTACAAAATATTCCTATCAGTTGTATTCTGAGCGTATCAAATCCCTTAGACTCAGTATGATTCCTAAATGTTCCCCCTAAAAAATATCAAGGGTATTGCTCGATTAAAAATTCGTTTCAAGTAAATGGCTTTCAAATCATTAATCAGATAAGCATATATCACATTCACACATAAATATAGAGCAACATACAAGAACTAATCACACACCCAACAATCCAAGCAATTTTTGCTTATTACACTGAATGTGTAAGTTTAGCTGTGGCAATTAATTCAACGTTGGACAATGAGGTGTTGTCTTCATCATGGGTTAGTTTCTATTAAGAACTTCGCAGTAAGATACATGAAACATCTACCAAAATTTAAAAACAAAAGATTTTACCGGAAGACTTGTGAGATTTGGAAGGATTACTTCTTGGTTGTTGAGGAGTCCGAATTAGCATCTTTGACACTTGAGGAGCCTGTGGGCTTCTTTAGATTTATGAGGGTCTCGGTTGTCACCTTCATGAAATTATCCACGAAAGCTTCTCTTTCTTATCTTCTGATTCCCCCCTTTCTTCTTTCTTCCTCTGTTCCTCCTTCTCTTCTTCAGCTTGTTGTCTCCTTAATTCTTCTTCCAGTTTTCCACGTGCTTCAAGACGTCGGAGTCTTTCTTCTTCTTCTTTTCGCCGCTCTGCTTCTTCTGCCAATCTCTTCTCTTCCCCCTCTTTGATTGCCGCCAAAAGGTCGGTGGAGAAGGTCTCAAAGTTGTCCTGCAAAGTCTGGTGAAGTTCCTCCTTGGCCTCAACCACTTGGGTTCGCACTTCAGCTCACACAATCGGCACAACCTGCTCTCCAATGCTCCTTTATACCACAACATGGATGAATGTTTGGAGATCCCTGTTATAGGTACTAGAGCTCAATGGCTCAATTGTCATTACCGGGGGCTCCATGGATATCACCATTTAATTGGAGGTGGTAGGGATGTCAACAGTGGTTGTCATTGTCTGAGATGGATAAGCAGTAGGATCAATATCTTCTGCTGCAGTGGGTTCATCTTCTTGAGCTTGTTCTTCTTCAGCAACAACTGGAGACAGAGGCCTAAAACTATCCACTTGAGATGGGATATTGGCCAATGTAGTGAGTATCCGCTCCTTAAACTTCATCATCTTCTGGTGATCCTCTGCTTTCTTCTGTGCAATTTTCTCTTCTACAAGTCTGGCATGCAACTCACCAGCTCCAGTCATCTGTCGTCTTGTTGCTGGGGATTTAAACTTATGGGTGAATGGATGTGAATCAGAAATGGCATATTCAGAGGCTAGTAGTGAGCGATCTCCTGTGATTTCTCGGTGGGCCTTGATCTTCTACAGCCTGGCAGGTACTTGCTTCTTGATGTACTGCCGCTTGGATGTCTGGTCCATCCAACCATCTACCCATTCTTTTCGCTTCTCCAAAAGCTTAGACCCATTTGTGCCATCATGATTTCGCGGTCTTCATAGTGTAGTTCGTGGGTGGCAAAGTCGAAGAATCTCCACCTCTGAAACTCTATCTTCAACCATTCAAGATCAGTAGACCCGTCCATAAATTCAGAGGCATATGTGGTCTCAAGCTCATCAGCAACTTGCGCTTCAATGAATACACAGATTTCTTTCGCCCACAAGATGAGGTCATCATTCTTCTAATCCTTCACAGTGACTGGAGGGCACCATTTGGCAATCCTCTTCGCCTTAAACATCCTATGAAATTGTCCTTCCATTAGTACTCTCAACGTCTCCGCTCTGAAAATAGAGTTACCTTCAGCAAGCATCAAGACCCCTTGGGCAGCTTCTGCACTCCCTGTCATTTCCTCTTCGTCATCACTCGGGATTTCACTGAATGAAATACCTAAGACATGATAGCGTATTTTGCAACACACTATTCTGCAAGTGTACAGACCATTATAGAGGCAAGTAATAAATTATCGAACTCAAGGATTGCAGGCTCGAAGTATACTCAAACACTAAAACGTAGTTATTTTATTAGTATCTAGACAAACCTAATAAAGAGTTTTGTTTATCTAACCCTAGGCAATATTAAAAACAATAATTAAAAGATAACTAAATTTGTAGATTTGAGAGAAAATGAGAAAACAAGGATTCCAGGGTTATCTACTTTGAAGAACAATTAATCAATTATTTATATAATCCAATTCTAATTTAATTTCCAAAAGTGTGGGTTAATCTCATGAATGTTATCAGGCGATCCTCTCGGACTCTAAACCATAAGTTAGATATAAACGACCTAGTGACACCTCTCGGATGCGTAAAAGGACTTTTACTCTTGATAAAACCTTAGATTTTCAAAACCCTTTAACAGTTCAAATTCCTCTCGAATAATTGACCTATTAAATTTAATAAATCTGCGTCTTAATTGTTAACCTAGACCTCTCGGTTCAAAAACTATCAATTCAAATCACATTCAATGGCCAATATCACGCAATTAGTGAAAAGCTCAGATCTTATTAAAACATCAATGGAAAAGGAAAACTGAATCATATAAACAATCAAGAAATCATTCAACAAATTTCAAAACCCTAGAATCCATAAAGGACTTAGCCAATCATGCTAAGTTCCATAAAAACGAATAAGTAAAGAGTCAAAGAACAGAAAAACATGGAAACCAAAACCCGAGGTCTTCGATCTTCAATCTTCAATCTTGCTCTTATAGTCTCGCTTCGTTTCAGCTCTCTCTAGCTCTAAAATTTTGAAAATAAGGGTAAAGAAATGTTTTTGAGTCTTCGGAGCCTCTATTTATACTTGTCTTCTTCAAAATAACATTGCATGTTATTTCCACAAGTTTGGTGGTCATGTTAAGCACTCTATAACCCTTGTGTGAAGGATGCCTATATCCTATGAACACTCCTTCATCAGCTTTGGGAGAGAGAGTACTTAACTTTGACTTCCCATTATTATGGATATAACATGGTGAACCGAAGCACAAAGATGAGCTAAGGAAGGCTTACGACCATGATAGATTTCGTAGGGATTCTTGTTGAATCGAAGGTTCAAGCCACTTCGGTTCTGCATATAGCATGCGTTCATATCAGCTTCTCCCCAATATCTCTGTCCTAGATCTATATCGGCAAGAATTATTCGCACAACCTCCTTTAGAGTCATGTTCCTCCATTCTGCCTAGCCGTTTCACTAAGGTTTTCTTGTAGTGGACCTTTCATGTCCTATCTCAACGTTGGTGCAGAAGTCCATTTTTGCTCCGTTATTGAAGTCTGTACCATTATCGAACCTTATTCTCTTCACCGTGAGCTCTTTGTCATTTTGGACTTGAAGTAACAACTCCGATAAGACTATCTTCACTTCATCTTTGCTCTTGAGCAGTCTCAGCCATGTGTACCTGGAATAGTCATCAATAACAACTAATGTATAGTGTTTGTTACCTATAGTGGGTGGAGTCACAGGGCCAAATAAATCCATATGCAGCAGCTCAAGGATTTAGTTTGATGTGGCCTTTTCTGGATTGGATCTGAAGGACGTCTTGGCTTGTTTCCCTTGTTGGCAAGCTCTGCATACTCCTTCCTTCTTGAAGGTCTCTTTGGGCAGTCTTGTAACAATCTTATTTTTGGCTATATTATTAATAGTTTTAAAGTTTAAGTGCGTTAGCCTTTTATGCCATAGCCAGTTGGTTTCTTTGTTGAATGTGATGAAGCATGAGGTTTGCTGACCACTTTCCCAATCTACAACATAGAGTCCTCCTTTTTTGGTTCCTCTAAGCTTTATGTCTCCAGTGGTCTTGTCAGCAATCTCGGAACCTGTATCAAAGATATAAACAATATATTCACTTTCACTTAGCTGACTGATGCTCAGTAGATTGTGCTTGAGGTTGTCGACGAGGGCCACATTGATGATGTGCATTCCATTTTGCTCGATGCACCCTCTTCCGATTACTCTAGCCTTTGAGTTGTCACCGAAGGAAACTGAAGGTCCTCTAGTCTTTTGGAGGTCTGTGAATATTTCTTCATCTCCTGTCATGTGATCTGAGCATCCGCTGTCTAAGATCCACTCTTTTAATTTTCTCGATGTCCTTCTTACTGGACCCTGTTCCTGCAAAATAAATAAATTACGTTTTAGGTACCCAATCAACTGTGGGTCCTACCGGATTAGTTCTATGGATTATCCCCTTAGGAATCCAGACTTTTGTGATTTTGACATTTCTCTTGTCATCACTTTTCACTACCCTTCCCTTCCTATTGGAGTAATACATTGAATCAACATGGAAATGTGTAGTGGTGTGCTGAGCCTTCACAATCTTCTGAAAGTGCAATGGTTTAGACTCTGGCCTCAAGTAGGTGTTCCTCCTACTTTGTGTGTATGCTGGCTTCCTTGCAATCTCAGCAGATTGCTTACCCTTGCTAGGTTTTGTATGAACCTTCTTAGCAGATGGAACCGTCTGCTGGGTTACATACTTAGACTTTGCTGGCTTCCTCTCAGCAGATATACATTTCAGTCTCTGCTGAGCAGTCAGCAGGGGATTATTAGTTTGCCAACATTTCTGTTGAGCAACTGTTGCTGATCTAGCATTGTCCCCTTTGTCCTTCCTAGCAGTTTGCTGAACCTTCTCAGTTGCTTGGACAAAAATAATTTTCTTCGATCTACCAGATTCAACATTGCTGATTCTCCTTTTTCAAAACCAATTCCAACATGGTTATTCGTGCTCCTTTGAACACTTAAGATCTCATCTAAATCTCTCGTGCTTTTAGAAAATCTACATTGACAAGTATTTTTCACGGAGTTTTTGTTTTTCAAAACTTCATTCTCTTGTTTTAAACAATGAAAAATTTTACTTAGAGAAGAGAATTCAGTTTTTAGTTTTGAGAGTTCCTCGTCTGCTGACCAAGATTTTTCAATCTCACTGGTCAAAATAGAGAGTTGAGATTTCAGCGAGGAATTTTCTTTTATCAAAACATCTTTTAATGTATGATAATTTGAAAATTCTTTTAAAAGGAATTCAACAGTTATATCATCTGATTCTGAGTAACATGAGTCAGCTGTATCATGCAAATTTTCTTAAGTAGAACCAACATAAATAACAGAATTTGTTACCTGATCTCTCATGACAGCTAGGGCTGATTCTGCTATCTGCTCTTCATTTCTGTCAGCATCTTCATTGGTGTTGGCCATAAATATCATGAGGACATCCTCTTCATCTTTTGATGAATACCTTTCATCGTCGTGATCTGGGATGTCTGGTATTTCTGTCCTGGTCAGCAGAGCTTTGGCAACGGCCTTGGACGCGCGCTTCTCAAAGAGTTTTTTTAGTCGCTCCCTTTCATCTAGATCTACTCGAGGATACTCAAATTTCAGATGATCTGGTGAGTTGCACTCATAGCAAGTTCTCGGCGTCTTCTTAGCTGTCCGACTGTCTGCTGGTTGGCTTTGCTGAGATTATTCCTTTTTGCCTTTAGCTTTCAGTAGCAGCTTCTGTAATCTTTTCATTTTCACCTCCAGCTCACCGACTGAGCATTCTACTTCTTTGGTCAAAGATCCACTGGTTGATGTGATCTCCTTTACTGGGCTGGATTGAGCTGGGTGATTTGAGTGGAATGGCTTCTTAGTTTTCCACTCCTGTACGTCTTTCTTCATGAAAAATGTTGCATCCTTGGGATGATCTTCAATGGATATTGCAGCTCGTACGGCTTCGCTTTTGTTTATTTGCATGATGTCCCATTTGTGTGTCTGATGCTGGGCGAACACATCTTTTGTGCTCATGGTTGATAGATTTTTTATTTTCAAGCTTGTCACTTTGACAAACCAATCTTCCTTTGGCATCTTCGAAAGAATATTTGAATTCATGTCAGGAAGTTCGTACGTTCTTCCCAACTTCTTTAATTCTGCTACGATGGAATTAAATCTGGCTTCCATGTCTTTGATGGTTTCTCCATGATCTGGAACAACTCGTATCGGTCCATGCACTGTTGTAGCTTGTTTCTCTTCATTTGATCCGTCTCTTTGCTCAAGGTGCCAAGAAAGTCCCACATTTCTTTGGCATTCTTGTACTCCAAGACTTCAGCCATTAGAGGTCCTGAAAGAGAATTTAAGATCAAGTCCATGGCTACGTAGTCCATTTGACCACGAACTAGATCTTCCTGAGTCCACTCTGCGTACAGCTTGTGCACCATCTCTTTTGGTCCTTGAACATCTTCGCCGATTCAAGTCTTCACCTTTTGAATCTTGATTGGTCCCTGCTCGATCACTTGCTTCATCTTGGGATGTATATTTATCAACGTGATAAACGACCTCTTTTTCCAGGTGGAGTAGGTTTCTTTAGTGAACTTCCCCAACTTTGCGTTGTTCATCATTATCCTTATCTTGAGCTAAAATTTGCAAGGAAAAAGATCTAGTCCTAAGCGACTCAGAAGCAGCTAGTCTGTAAAGACCAACCGCTCTGATACCACTTGTTGGTCCCCGATCAGAGTATTTGTATATGCAGTGGAAGTTTTAATAAATATCTTGCACTTATCCTGCTAAGGTTACGACTTAACAAGTGTTTATCAAATGTGTTAAGCTCGACTATTCATTAAATTTATTACAGATTATACTTCAACACTTGGTGTGTTGAGTCTCAGACTAAGCAATATGCAACGTAACAAAATAAAAGCAATAAAAGGACACAAGATTTATAGCGGTTCGCACAATTGTTCTACATCCACTCTTTAGTCCTCCTGACTGAAAATTAACTATAGATTGATTATAAGGTCAGACTTGATCTCTAACGTTGAGCAGCTCCTCCGTCTGGTCAACGAGCACCTTCAAGAACCTCGGTCTTCAATCTTTACTTATGATGCTTCCTTAGAGTGAGGACAAACCTCCCTTCTCCTTGAACGTCAGCCTTGGGAGTTTTATAGTTCTTCCCAGAACCTTTCCTTGGTTGGCAGTAGCCCGTGATAAGGTGGCTACTAGATTCTTTTTAGGATAGAAAGAATCCTAATGATGACCTAAGAAGAAACTTCAAAGGTCTCGAGCTTGAATGTATAAGCTTATGTAAAGCTTCAATAAAGTATCAACTCGGATGTGAGTTCGCGTGGGATTGAGAGTATTAAGATCTCTTCTATTTTCTTTGTTGTAGAATCTTCGTGAACCTCTAAATCTCTCTTTGATGACACCTATTTATAGGTGAAGATTCAAACAATTGTTTAAATCTTATCCGTTAGACTTAGAGAGTCTGCTCGCTAATCTCCATCCTTCTTTTTCTGTGAAACACAGAGATTCATTAGGTCTCCCTTCTCTCTGATTGGCGATCTCTTTAATTTAGCCATCTTTGTCAGAATGGATAGTTTGAATCTTGAAACCTTCCCTGTGTCTGTTGATTATCCTTCGCTCTGATTTGTCGGGTTTCTTTGTGAATTGGATCCTTGATAAGCTCATAATTATACTCACTTATCTATATTTTTCTCCATTGTTTCAAGTACATTTTGTTATGTTTTTACTTATTATTGTGTATGAGTCTATTTTGGAGGGTGTTATGCCTTTGATGGGTGATTTTTGCAGGTCTTAGGCCAAATTCATTGGAAACCCGTATCGAAAGCAGATGGTGTTCAAAGGAACAGTCACGAATTCTTCCACATGTGGAATCCGAACTAATGGAGCATGGAATATAAAGATCTTTGAATTAGCTTTTCAACGCAACTGGAATCGGGTCAATCGGAGTTTGGGAGCAAAAGTTATGGCCAAAATCGTGAGACTGCGCAGAAGGGGATCGACGCGTGCATTCCTATCGATTGATAGGATTTGTGTCGATCGAAACAGTGACCCAACTTGAAGAATCGACACAAATTTCAACCCGGATTTCGACTGGATGGTTGTGTCGATCGACAGCCTGCCTGTCGATCGACACGGAGGCCCGAAAAGGCTGTTTTGGGCCTGTTTTGGCAGTTTTTGCTATTTTTACCCAATACTCAAATTAGGTCTTTTCCCCCCTCTATAAATATGAACTCTTAGGCACGAATTTCAGACTTCCTTTATGCATTATTACACTTAGAATAATTGAGCTTTGGAGTTTTTACAAGACATTCAAGATTCTTCTTTATTTGTAAGTTCTTTAATAATATGTTTGCTTTAATTCTAGTCATGTTTTGTGGCTAGAGCCCTAAACAGGTTCTAGGGTTATGATTATCTTTTCTGATGCATGATTAATTGATATCAACTCTTTGGCATGGTTTAATTCTCTGATTTAATTTTATAATCTAGATTAAAAGAAGGACCGAGAGGTGAATTGAGATCTAGGTTTATAGTTAATAATTGATGGATCGAGTGATGAAAATTATTAACGGGAAGAGAGAATTAATTGTGTTTGTTTTCTGTCTCAAAAGGAAGAAACCTACATAGGAATAATTAGATAATTATGAGATTGATTAATTTGGTGTTCTTGAGAACGAGAGGAGATAGTCACTAATTACTAATCTAGAATTTAAATTGCCGGACCAAGGAATTTAATCCACAAAAATCTATGTTTTCCCCATTGCTGAGTTGATTGATATTTACATGTTGATGATTAGATAATCTGCCCTAGGATCTGTGCTCTCTTTAATTGTTTCAAAACCTTTATTTTATTGCACCGTCATCTTTAATTTACAAAACAAAACCCCTTTTCCAATTTCCTCAAACTTCTATGTCCTAGAAATTATAGCTAGTACTTTGGATTTTTCGTTGCACAGTCCCTGTGGGATCGACCACCTTAGGGTGAAAAAAATATATTATTTTCTCGCTGCTTTCTGCAGTTATCAAATTGGCACCATTGCCGGGGACTTGTCAGATCTATCTAATTATTAGTTTATTTTTAGTTCTGATGGATTGAGGCTGTATTTTATTTTAATTTCATTTTTATTGCTTTTGTTGTTTTTAATTTCGTATTTAGTTTGTTGATTGTTTTTGGTGTTTGATTTTCGTGTTTGTTCCTGTTCAGTTTTTCTGGTTTTCGGCCTCTGTCTCAACCGACAGAATCTCTGTTGACTGAAACAGGCACAAAAAACACCCGTGTCGATCGACACAGTGTCTGATTTCCTATTTTTCTTTGTTTTTGGTTGCAGGTTTATGAACACAAGGGCCCAGGGCAAGCCACTTGAAAGTTTTGACCCAGAAATCGAGGCCACCATCAGAAAAAGGAAAGGAAAAGCCAAACAAACCATTGACACCGTCATGGATGAGATGCCACCTTTGGAGGATCCTGACACACAACTCATCACTCAAGAGAGTGCCACCTTACTTGTCCAAGAAGTCACTCAGATGAAGGACATCATCAAGCAACTCATGGCAGAAAGGGAAGCTGATAGGCACGAGGCCGAAAGAAGAGAGAGAGAAAGGCGCCGCACAGCCCGGGAATGAGGGATTTGTTATTAGCATCACCGCCAATAACTTTGAACTCAAGACCGGCTTGATTCAGATGGTTCAGCAGAACCAATTTGGGGGCCGAGCAGTGGAGGATCCGTACACCCACCTCAGGATGTTCGTGGAGGTGTGTGATACCATCAAGCAAGGAGGACTCACCCAGGATGTGATCCGTCTGCGCTTGTTTCCCTTCTCACTTTGGGATCAGGCTAGGACGTGGTTTACAGCCTTGGACTGCAGCAACATTCGTACATGGGCCGATCTCAGAGCCGAGTTCCTCGCCGCCTTCTACCCACCTTCAGTCATCATTCAGAAAAAGATGGAGATCTTGCAGTTCCACCAGAGGATGGATGAGACTCT
>JAPKLW010001218.1:3628-49849 GCA_026898455.1 Plectranthus barbatus
TAGAACAATATTACTATCATTATACGTCATTACTTCCTCTATTATATGTAATATTATTTTTATTTTAGAGAAAAAGTTATATTACCTTCATTATAATGCATATGTTATTACTATATAATAACAAGTGCAAATATAATGATGAACGATGATTTCGCTGAAATAAACATGTTGCATTTTATCTAATATATTCTACATTATAAAATATAACTTCATGCATTATATTGTGCAACTCCGTTCATTATATAAGAATTCGTGTACTGTTACGAGAATTATGCATATAATCACTAATTTTCATTTTTTACGATGATTTTTAAATCGAAACATATGCAAAAGGGAATTCGTTTGAAAGATAATTAAATTACCTTTAATTTGATATATGATACATTAAAAAATAATCTGAATCGAAGGAGATATGATCATTTAAAGATTTAGGATGATTTTAGAGGAGAGAGAAAAAATATTACAAAATTACCCTTTAATGCATGTTTCACTATACTATAATGCAGACGAGATTTATTTAGTCTTGAGCGTTGGATCATCAATTGGATGGCCGAGATTAGTTCTTATTTTCACATGGTAAGGGGAGTTCTCATATGATCACTCCCCTATATATATATATATATATATATAGAGAGAGAGAGAGAGAGTTGTAATCATATGTGAACCACGTCCCAGATAAGAGATAAGACTTAATCTGAGCCATTAATTTTTAAATTTGGATGGTTATGATTAATCTATAGAATTTATTTTTTAATTTTTATTTTCCATATTTAAATGAATCAAAGGGTATTATAGTAAGTTTTTTTTTTGCAGTTTAATAATACCATAACTGATTCCTAATATATCTCCTCCATGATTCTATTTCATGTCACATAATATATTTTATTTTTCATAATTTTTTTCTCACGAGAGAGAAAGAGGGTGGCCCCGTATCCATTGTGATGATTGTGGAAGCGCAGGTGAATTTCACCATTTCTCTCAACCTCAACTCGTCGTCGAAAACAAATCGATCATTAACAATCTTGTAGAGGTCATCAGAGAATTGAGAAAGAGTGGAATTGTTGAAGAGGAGCGAAATTGGGTTGAAGAAACTAGCGGTGTAGAAATTGAAAATATGGTTAGTTGGAAGGTTTGAAGAAAGTTGGTTGATTTTTTAGTCAGAATTTTTTAATGGGTCCAGAATTTGGAGACAGATATTGCGTGTGATGGTGATCGAAATCGAAAGCTCTGATTTATTGTTATTTTTCCCCCAACAATCTGTTCATGCGTCCAATTGTAGGCTCTGTTTGCGGAATTACAGTTATTCCGCCTGTAAACATGCATAAATAGAGCATATTTATTGCAATATAATGTGTTTTTTTTAATGTGGTTTTAGTATATAATTTTATTAAAAAATATGCAGTTGTTCCGCCTGTAAACATGCATAAATAGAGCATATTTATTGCAATAGAATGTGTTTTTTTTCTAGCATTAACAGCGGCAACGCGGTGGTTTGGGGCCGCGACGCAGTGATTTTTTTGCAAGCTTTTTTTTATTCAAGTGGTTTTAGTGTATAATTTCATTTAAAAATATGCAGTTATTCCGCTTGTAAACATGCATAAATAGAGCATATTTATTGCAATTTTTTATGAGTACTGCTTGTATTTGTCGCGTTATATTTCTGTCTTTTTCCTTTTCTTTAGTAAAGTTGTTACTATCACGAAATATGCAATATTTACGCCTGTAATACTGCACATGATTTTCATAATAATAGCAGTTATAGTAATTTGTTTTTAAAAAATTTAAATTTGCTTTTTTGTGTAGTTGTATGGATTTGTGCATTAGATATTTAATTACTGCAAATAATTATATCATTTATTGCAACTAAATTGTATAAAAAATGCAATTTTTTTATTGATAAACAAGTTGAATTTTATTTATGGTCTTTTAAAATTGCTTAATGTTTGAAATCCCAAAGAACATAAAAATTAATTTGAAATTCGAAAATTTAGTGATCCAATCCCATAAAATTAGGAAGTAAAAAAAATATGGTTATTTGCAAATTTACCACCTAAATTCAAGCTAAAAAAATTGTGGGTAAGATATGGTTATTTAATCCATAACTGCTCTTAAATTCAAGCTAAAAAAATTGTGGGTAAAACAGAACCAATCCCATTAAATTAGGAAGCAAATATAATTTAATTTTGAAATTTAGTATTTTAAACTCAAATCCCACAAAATTAGAGGTGAAATTCGTGCATATATATTCCCATTTTTTTAAAAAAAAAAACCCACGTAATGCAACTTATTCCTCTTAATAATGCAACCTTTTTCTCTTAATAATGCAGCAAATTCGATTAAATTTTAAATTTTAAATGCAGCAACTGCCTTCCTTGATTTTCGAAATAAAAATCGTGGGAAGATTTAATTTATGGCTTAAAGACTGAAATACCCTTATATGCAACTTTTTTTGTCTATATATGCAGCGAATTTTTTTAATTTTTTTTTTAAATCTGATCCGTTTATTTAATTAATCAATGATCCAGATTTGGTCTTATTTCTTATCTGGGAGGTGGTTGATACTATAACGCTCCCGTATATATATATATATATATATATATATATATATATATATTATGCTTTATCTCATATTAGTTAGTTTATTCATTTGGTAGCTTATGCTTTATTCCTTTTACATCACTACCCTAATTTTATTTATCATTAATTTGTTTATGCTTATTCATTTGTTAGTTTATACTAATTCATTTATTAACTGCAATACAATATGTGATAAAGCAAAACGTACAATTCAATATTCAAAAAAAAATGAACATATTTTGAAGAAGTATGCATAATTCAAAAAAAATAAAATTCCATGCATTGTATTTATGCAAAACATCATATATCTTTGAACTATAAACATACTAAAACACAAAGCATAATGAAATACACAATTAAGCACATTTTATTAATTCATAAAGCATGATATAAAACTCGAACAAAAAATTAATATAAACATACGATAAAACTCGAGTAAGCATTAAATGATATAAACATAAGCATACATAATCTGGCAATTCATTTATACTTTAAAACAAAAGAGGGTCTTAGGCTTTATATATGGTGTTGATATTAAGTTCCGTAAATGTAATATTTAACATTTTGTTTTCGATTTCAGTAAATTAGTAATTATATTAAGTAGTTCATACTCCACACCTCTTATATTTTCCATATTTTTATATAATTAGTTTTACACCGGACATTGTGCGAATTAAATAAATAATATTTTATATTATAATATAATTAATAGTATTATCTTTTTAAGTACTCCCTCCGTCCCAATCTATTGGTCACTCTTTCCGTTTTCGTCCGTCCCAATCTATTGGTCATCTTTCTAATTTTGGCAAATATTTAATAATTTTTTAATGTTTTAAATTATGTTAATTTAAAAAAAAAACTACAAATACTAAACTACCCCTGTTGCCCTAAGAAAAATTACCCCCCCTACCCCCGCCGTTTGCATCTCTCAAAATATGATTGAGATGGGTTTCATTTCCCTACCTCCTGAACCCTAATTTGTCTCCCTCTCTCTAATTCCTCCGCTGTTGTCTCTTCCCCTCAACTTCGGTCGTTCTTCTCTTTGTCGCTGCCCCTTCGACCGCGTGACGAAGCCCCAGCCCACGTCTGCGTCTTCGATACCCGTTGATTCGCTGCTGGCGAAGCCCACGATGACGAAGCCCCAGCCCGCGATGTCGAAGCCCCAAATGACGAATCCCCTTTCTCCGCAACCAGTCGGCCGCGCAGGTGACGTGTCCTCGACCGAGATCTCTTTCTGTCCTTGCTCTCTTCACTCATTTAGTGAACTTGTCCCTTCTGAATCATGCGCCGACGGAGGCTTGGAGGCGGAGATGGCCAACTGACTCGTCGCTAAACCATTTGATGAAAGCCCAAATGGGCGTATTCTTCCTAGCGGACCATACACCAAGGAGTACTGGGAGTGGCTGGCATATGAAGCTGAGGCGTTGAGGCTTGAAAATGATGAGATCAAGGCAATGGTTCGACAGTTTTGGAAAATTTACTTTCCCAACATCCGGTTATTTCTATTACTCGATCTTGTTCTTTGCATGCCCCTGTCTGGATTTGATTTATGAACTGGTTGTTGGTTGTGGCTGATTTATGAACTACCCGTTGATTCATTCTGTTATTGGTTACTCGATGTAGCGCCCCGATTTTCCTTTCTGATTTGTTTGGGAACGCTACAGTGGCGTTGGTCAATTTTACAATAAAACTTCAATTGGTTGTATGAATTAAACAAAATGAACGAAAATAGTTGTAACCAACGCATTCATGCAAAAAAAAATAACAGAAAGAAATAATCTCCAACAAGTTATTACATGATTAAGGTAAATTCTCAATTTATCAAGAGGAAAGAAATTATAGTTTCAGAGGTTCACTGCAGCGAAAAGTTACGTAGAGGAGATATGCATATGAAGATGCATATCTCAGGATCTTGCTCTTATTTGTATTAGTAATCACTGCTTCAGCGCCTTCACACCTCCTCTTCCTCGCTCTGGCCTTTTAACCTACACATTTTAGAAATAATGCGAGGGGCTGAGTACTAATGTACCCTGTGGAAACATGCCCGAAAATGTACATTTATAAGTATGAAAGCTATACCACACACACAGGAAATTCACGGGTTTTGTTGAAAATAACGTGAATTCCTAAAACATTTATATTTTCCCTGCAGGCAATTTTAGTATGAAGTCATATCTGTTTTACCGTTTTGTAACTGGAAGTTGGCCTACTTCCGAGTTACGATGAACAGCCGAGAATGGTATGATTCCCTCTCACTGTCATCAATTAGTGCACTGATCTCAGGGCGTACCTATGAGACCCGATCGATTTTATAGGTACCTCGTACCTCTCCTTATCACACCTTGAGGTATCAGCACTCCAGCTGAGGGACCTGAGAATTACGGAGCTAATGGCTCGACGTTCATAGGATAACAATCCTCTTCAATATTAATAAGGTTTAGCGCGAGCCTTGGTGCCCGGATCAGACCTCATTAATTATCTCCCCGGGAATTTTAGTCAACCGGAAGTACAGATATGACATCACAAAACATTTTTGGCATAGACAGTCAGTTTAAAAACAAAACATTTTATTTCACACATTTGAAAATGAGCTCACAGCTCGAAAAAGGAATTTTTAGATTTTTACCGAAATAGTCCCCACCTTTTCAAGAGCGTATGAATTTGAGATGAGTTTATAGAGTTGATGAGCGTTGATGATTCCTTGTGATTCCTTCAAACATCAATACGGCATAGAAATACGTTAGAATTTATATTCTAATTAATTAGCTTTTAGTTATTGTGTTAGGATTTCAGGTTTTTGGTTCTACTGACTGGACTTGACTGACAACAGACGTTTCAACACGCACTCCTCGTATATCAAGGCATGCATGAAACTCGATAACCTTTCTAAACAATGTATCACCTTGAAACATGTATGTGACTTCAACCAACACAACTATATAAATTCATGGTCAACGAACTAACTTAAATTTAGTACGGTTGTATATATTAAACAGTTAAACCCATAATCGATAATGCTTTGAACAATTCAAAATAATCTATCGTCGTGTCTAATTTGATTATATAATTTACAACATTTATAAACACTTGAAATGTTGTTAAGTCTAATTGTCATAACCAATTAGCTAATTGAACAAGTTATAAAATAAGTTAATATAACAAATCATAATAATAAAATAATATATATATATATATATATATATATATATTATAGGTGTTCGTGTGTTGTGTGTAATAGTAATAATGTATATATATATGTTTAGTGTGTGCGTGTGTGTAGGATATCATATGTATATATATATATTTTTTTTTATTCTCTCTCTCTCTTCATTGACTTCACACACAGCACACACACACATTACACACACATGTACGTCTATACATATACATATATATATGCAGAACGAAAGAGAAAAAAAATGAATCAGGTGGACGCGACGATCATCTCTGGCCACTCCAATCCCCAAATCCCACCACGATGAGCTAATAGACATTCTAGGACAACATAAACATGGACTGCAATGGAGAAAACTCGCCGGAAAAGCTTGAAGAATAGCTCACCTCGCTGATTCTTTCACAGGGGCGGCGGCGGCGCTCCGGTGGGTGCTTCGACCGGGGATGGGTGTCAAAATGCTCCTGCTTTCATGAGGAACACGTACATATAAGCCAATCTAAGTTTTGTCGACAATTTATCGAGTTATAAATAATGCTGCGGAAATCCCGACTTACCGTCGCAGCAACTTCGGACAGCGATATCTTTCTCGTCTCACGAATGTGACCAGGAAAGATTGGTCTAAGCACCTAGATGATTCACTTTGGGCCTACAGGACTGCTTATAAAACTCCTTAGGGGTTGTCACCTTATAGGTTAGTCTTTGGGAAAGCTTGTCATTTACCTTTGGAGTTGGAACACAAAGCGTATTGGGCAACAAGGAAGTTGAATTTAGATCCAAAATGCAGTGGTGCAAAGAGAATGTTGCAGCTGAATGAGCTTGATGAATTGAGGCTGCAGTCATATGAAAATGCCAAGTTGTACAAAGAGAAGGTTAAGAAATGGCATGACAGCAGGATTTCTAAGAGGAAATTTGAAGAAAGACAGAGAGTCTTGTTGTTCAACTCCAGGTTGAAGTTATTCCCAGGGAAGCTGAAATCTCGGTGGTCAGGACCCTTTGTAGTGGTCAAGGTGTATCCATATGGAGCAGTGGATTTGAAGAATGAGGATACTGGAGAAACATTCAAAGTAAATGGAGCCAGGGTGAAGCATTATCATGGAGGAAGCATAGACAGGGAAAAGGACTCCATTTCCATTGAAGAGCCTTAAACATCGGGGCTCCTGAACCATTGAAAAGAATTTCATCAAAATAGCACAAGATTGGTTCAGGGAGTAATTTCTTTAATTTATTGCATTTTTTTAATTCGATTTTTCTTTTTATTTTCTTTGGTTTAGTAATATTTCTCTTTGTTTGCTACAGCATGTAAATAGCATGATTTTTATATCATAGGTAATTAAATTTTCTGCATTAGATTTAATTTAGAGTTAATTTCATACGATTTAAAATTTATTTTAAGTTTATAGATTAAAAAAAAAGAGAAGGAAAAAGATAGAGAAACGAGTTTTACACTCTAATTTTAAATTCTTATTTCAGAGAAGGACACATGGAAGGCAAATAACCGTCAATGAACTGCTACTGCTGATGTCATCGGAGGTGGAGTTACTTTTGGCAGGTTATTTGTGGTGGTTAAATTTTGAATTTTATAATGTGTCGTTTCACAAGAAGTCGAAGGGTTTTCTAGTTTTGTATATATATTTTCTGCAACTGAGAATTCTGAAAAGGAAAACTTCACTACTTTGGGTAATTGGAAGAAGAAAGTGATAAATTGAACAAGAAAATCCGAAGGTCTGTGAGGATAAAGAGTCATTAAATATCCGTGATGAAAACTAAACAACCCGCAAAAAGAAAGCCTGGTTCAGTAGCAGAAAGTCCAACCCTTAGTCCTGCGAAGAAAGGCAAAACCTCAGGAACGCCAGTGCGAAGGTCCAATCGAACTGCAGTTGCAACTATGGCGAGAAGGAATGCAAAGCTTCCTAAGACGAGTGCAGACAACCCTGTGGAGGTGCAGGATGAGGAAATACCTGTTGCAAGAAAGGAAACACCATCTGAGAAAGCAAAAAGGGAGAAAGAAGGTCTGAAGAAATTGGTTCATGCTGCTGAACAGTTACGACTGATTGAAGTAGAAAGGGAAAAATTAGCAGGAAGTAAGAAGGCTACTCCATCTACCCCAAGCACGAAGAAGAAGGAATCAAGTTTAGCCCAGAAAGAGCAAGGGAAGCCATCATCAAAAGCCCAACCCAAGAAAGCAGTTGCCCCAACAAGAGAATCGAGACAAAAGAAGGTCGAAGATAAGAAACAATCTGAGGAGGAAGTTTCTGAAAATGAAGTGAAGATGCAGAACAAGAGGAAGAAGCAAGTCAAGAGAGTGAGGAAGCTAATGCAGAATCTGAGGATGAACAGAACTCTGAAGAAAGTGATGCTGCTGCATCAGAAGAACAAGAATCAGAGGAAGAGTTGGAAAAGTCAGAAGCTGAAGAAGAGAAATCTGGTGAAAAAGAGGACAAATCAGAGGAAGAAGAGGAGGAACCACCGAAGAAAGTTAACAAGAGAAAGAGGGAAGAAGAAGTTTCAACCAACAAGCAAGAGTTTATCCCAAGAAATCCTAAGACAGGAAGGAGGATCAAAGTGGTGGCAGTGAAAGAAGGAGAGACATCTGGCAAGTCTCAGAAAAGAGAGCAAATCAAGAAAGGAAAAGCAAAAGTGAGTGAAGGAAAGGTTTTGACCCCGGATGAAATTGACAATCTTCCGAAGTTTTCATCCAAGTTGCACAAGGAAAGGATGAAATTTGTCATGCAAAGGCAGCTGTTAAGCGAAAGAGGATTCAAGAACTTGAAAGTTCTACCTGCGGATTTGATGAAGCAGATCGAGCAGCAGGGGTGGGAAAATTTTGTGATACCACCGCCTTTTCCTATCATCGCATTGGTCAAAGAGTTCTATGCAAACTGTGAGCAACCCTCTACTGAGAGGCCTGAAATTGTTGCTATTGTCCGAGGAAAAGAAGTAAGGTTGAATGCTGAAGCTATACATGAGGTGTTTGGAACTCATGCCCCAGAACCCGATGAGTTTATGGAGATCTGTCTTGCACCCACAAAGAAGCAGTTAAGCGACGGCTTGAAGGTGGTAGGACTCCCAGGAGCACATTGGAATGATGAGGCGAAAGATAACAAATATGTGCTTTCCAAGTTCTTGCATTCGGAGGCAAATTTGTGGCTGTAGTTTTTGAAGAACAGGATCAGTCCGACTACACACAACACCAACATCGGTCAGGACCGCATCCTGATGATTGCTGCCATTCTGAAGGGTGAATCGATCAACTACGCACCATTCTTGGTTGATGCTGTTGGTTACTCTGCCTCAAAGGAACGAGGACCCCTTTTTTGTCATTCTTTGATTTCTGAACTGTGCAAGAAGGCTGGAGTTCCATTTCACGATGAAGAACCGCGCAAAACTATGAGAACTCACTTCAATGTCGGATATCTGCGCCAAAGGCATGAGAACTCCCAGAAAAGAGAGCAGGTTTTGCAGGATAAATTGGATGACATTTCCGAGCAAAGCACCCAAATCCTGAAGGAATTTGAGGACCTTCGCACCATGATGATGAAAATGCAGTTTCAGACTGAAGAGTTGGTGAAAAAGGTGGAAGGCAAGAAAGCTGAGAAAGGAATGTCTGTTGTGGGGAAGAAAAAGAAGCCCACTTGAGGCTGTGGTCAACTCTAAACTCTACCCTTTTGAGCAAAAACTATGTTTTAAATTTGTGTTTGTGTGGATGTGTTGGGTGATTGTTTGAACCCGTAGTTTTTTTTTTAGTTCGTTTAGTTTAAGTTGATGTCTTTATTTTGAATGGATGTTTAGTTTGTCTAGTTGGTGTTTTAAGTGAATGTTATGAAGTATTGATAGTGTGTCCATTATCTTGTCTTGAGCTTAATGATGTGGGTGTGTGAGTAATCTCTTTCTCTCGAAATTTCATGAATGATGATTGAGTGAATGAGAGTCAACCCCCAAGATTTTCAAGTTTAATTTTAGTATGATAGACTAGCTTGAGGAACAAAGCTTGTGGTTATTTGGTTTTTGAAAACCTGATATGCTGCGTGCTTTAGTTTAAATGGTACTTTAGTTTTGCTGAGAAAAGAACATGTGAGATGCCACCTACCTGATAATGTTAGGCCTTTGAGGCAAAATTTGAATGAGTATTACATGAAGAAATGATTTAGGCAATCTTTTCATCTTTGTGCCTGCAGAAATTCTTTTCATTGTACATCATTTGCCTTTGCACCTAGATTTGAGCTTTGAGCCTTTTTATTGATTTTGACCATAAAAGGTGTGAGCTATTTTCCCATACATTCACACTGATTTGAGAGGTAGGCTTGCTTAGGTCCTCTCACTTAGCAGTCAGAAAAATAAGAGAAGGATATAGATGCAATAGATTGATTATGTAGGAGTCTGAGAGCTTGTTTGTAAATAAAACATGTTGCAGCCTGTAAGTAGCATGTGTATTTTTTTTTTTTTAAAAGAGAGAGAAAAGAAGAGAAGAAAAACAAAGAAAAAAATTAGATGGGACAAATAACCATCTAGAAAAAAAGCTTTTAAGCATGAGAAGAGTCTGTAGTTCTTCCTATTTTATTTCAAGAATAAACTCTAAGTAGAAGACCTGTAGCATGCCTCTCAAGTCTATTTGTCACTTTTCCCAGAATGTTCCTACCTTAGCCACAGTCTTACATTAGAAGCTCAAAAGACCTTTTGATCTTGATGTGATATAATTTCTTTTAGTGGAAAATGTGCTGAAGTTTGAAGGTAGTCAAAAATAGTGGCATCAATGATCATGAGAGCTGAGATGGAAGTTAAGTTTAAACTTGTAGCACTAGTTAGCTATCTTGCTGAAAAGTTTTGCAGCTTTGGACTGTCAAGCTAGTTTAAATTGCTTTGATTAAACTTACTAAATTGTGGTGGCTGAAGCTTGATTACTTAAAAGTCATGAATGAAAATTTTCTTCTTCATTTCTTTGGTGTGAACTGAAAGCTTCAAGACAAGAATATGTAAATTAAGGTCCCTTTGTTTTGTTTGAGTCTTTGTTGCTTGGGGACAAGCAATATCTTAAGTTTGGGGGAGTGATAACTCTCTCAAAGAGTTATTATTTTGTGTCTAGATTAGTTAATTTAGTGTTAAATTAGGATTGTTTTATAGGATAAATGGTATAATATAGGTAATTTGGTTAGTATATGAAAATTTAGGGTTATTTTGTAGTAATTGTGTTAACTTTGAGTTTTGCGAAGGGAATTGTTTGAATAGTATCACAGGTCTCATCATGCTGGAGCATGACAGAAGCAAGAAAGAGTGATATGATGTCGCAGCATAAGAGTAGCATGGCCAAAACTCCAATAACGATCATCTGGGACCACAGCAGACAGGATTTCAGCACTTTTCAGATCTTGTCCCGGAAGCAGAACACGTGTCGCCCAGAAGAGCCGTCAGAATTGGGAAGCAGATTGAGAAGCCACGTGTAAGGCCTGGATGAAGTTCAGGGGAGACAAAAGAGATATTTTTCAGAAGAAAAAGAACAGAGACAGCGAGAATCGGCATAGGTTTTGGGGAGAGCAAGAAGAAAGAAGAGTTCGTGAGAGGCAGCAGTGGCAGTTGCAAAAAATCACGAATAGTTTATCTTTATCTTGCAAAACTTGTTTGATATTTTTATGTGGATGATGTTCATAGAAATGAACTTGAATGTTATTTTCTTTTTAACTTTTGTAAGCATGAGCTAAACATTTTAAGCTCGGGTTGTTGACTAGTTTATCCTTTCGAATATATGTTGAGCTGTTCTTACATTAAATCTGGTGTTTGATTTCAATTCTGGTTTGTTTGTCTATCTAAACACGACAGTGGCAGATAGAGATCTCGCCTAGTGAGACCGAGAGGAGATCTAGGACGAGGGAAAAGAAATCAATCTAGATATCTAGTGTAGACATACATAGAATCTAAGGCTTGCATAAACCCCTGTTCTTAAATAGATTGTTTGAAGGCAAAGCTTCCAATAGACATATGGAGGTTAGCACAAAAACACAGATCTAGTACTATGATGATAGGCTAGGCAGAAAGGAGAGTGGTTGTGAGGATCAGGGCTGATGTTTGAACGATGCTACAGCATATAGGAGAAAAGATAAACAAAAGTCAATAACCCGAGTGCTTTATCCTTATTGATCTTAACACCATATTTGCTAGTTTATGATTATATTGTGGGAAGAGTTATTATTAATTGCTTTAGCATTGTCTGGTTTAATTTTATATGCTTTCTTGTTTATTTAGTTTAGAGAAATCACAAATTACCCTTATTTTACAAACAATAGAATGTGCACGATTCACTTTCACTCCCTTGGGTACGATATCTGGACTTAGATCTGTATTACTTGTTTGACATACGTGCACTTGCGTATAAATTTCATAGCTACTAGCACAACAACAGTACCCTCCTCATATTTTTCGATGCGGGGCTCGGTATACCGACGCTTAGGGAATGGCACTACCTATACTGCCTTGCTAGGTACGAGGCGGGTTACTTCTTCTTTTCGAAGAGGGATTCTTTGCACAAGCCGATGATCACGAAGTGCGCAAAGAATACCCCTAAGTGGAAGAACCTCTGGATATGGGCTACGATGAGCCATACCGAACCCGAGTTCCTGACGGAGGGCGGAGTGCCTATGAGTGCAAAATTTTCCTTAAGTATGTTCCTCGATTATTGCTCCTCGGTTTCTGACACTCTTTTTCTTTGATTTGTAGGGTACAAGCAGCCTACCCTTACCACCAAGGAGACCAAGCGGATTAACATAGCCTTCTCTCGAATGAATCGTGAGTTTAACGCGGTTCGAGGGAAGAGATCTGTCGGTGCCGAACATTGGACAAACAAGGCAGGGAAGAAAGAGTTGCTTCCTGCGGACATAGCCGGCTTCAGTCCTTCCGACCTCCTCGTGGCGATGCATGCCCAGAAATGGGACAGGGAGGTGAGCTCCTCGGGACCGACCGAGGAGCAGCCTCCAACCAAAAAACAGACGACTGCGGCGACCCGGGTGCCTGCGCATGTGCGTGCTGCGGATGCCTCGAGCTCGGGGCCTGTGGTTCGCCAGACCGAGATGATAACCCCAAGTCGTCCTCCAACCGACCCTATCCCTCCGACCCGCACGTCCCCACAACCGAGGCAGTCTGACCGGAGGAAGAAGAAGCAGTTCGCCGAGGGGGACAACTCCCGAGCTCGATCCGTCTCCTTAGAGCAGAGGAGTCTAGACGTCGTCCTGGGTGGCTCGGGCGCCGCCGCTGACATTGCCTCCTCGACCTCTGCTTATGCCATCCACGTAAAAAAGATGTTGGATGGCGAGATTAAGGCGGAGGATTTTGATAGCGCCTACGCGCGAGAGAACTTCCTGATGGAGGAGAGGCTCCAGGCGGTAAGACTTCGAACTTCAGCTTTGACCTTTTTCCTTAGATTCGTTGTTTATTTAACTCTTTATATTTTGCAGACTACTCGGGAGTTCGCCATCTATGGCGAAAAGCTTGTGAAGTCCCTCGATTCGGCCAGTCAGGGGATCGATCAGTCCAGGAAGGAGCTCGAGGCCGAGAGGAAGAAGAGGGAGGAGCTCGCGGGCCAGCTGACGCAAGTTTCCTCCGAGCTTCACGAGGAGCGCCTCAGGAGCGAGGAGCGGCGCAAAAAGTACGATGAGCTGAAGAAGGACCGCGCCGCTCTATCGACTCGCTGCAAGGTGCTCGACGGCGAGCTGAAGAGGGCCATGGACGAGTTCCAGGCCAAATTCGGGAAGAAAGAGGAGGAGCTGGAGGCCTTCAAGGTCCGGTTTTGAAGGGCCCAGGAGGAGCGGGTAGAAGAACAGAGGCGGCACGATGCTGAGGTCGAGGCATTGAAGGGTGGCACAGGGGTCGACATGGAGATCCTGGTGGCCAATCCCTCCTTCAAGTCCACCTTCGACCTCCTGGTGAACATGGTGACCGGCTCGATCTGTAGCCTTGTTGGCCGGAGGTGCCCGGACTTTGATTTGAGCAATATCACCCGCCCTCCAACTCCTCCGCCAGTCGCCATCGAGGCCGAGACGGTGGAGATTGTACCGCATTGTTACCGAGGCGGTGGTGACTGAGGCTCCGATCGATGACGCCGGCGCCTCGCGGAGCCTCGAGGAGAGGGAGGCCGATAGCTTCCTGAATGTTGAAGGTGGAGATGGCGTTCCGGGGAAGACTGGCGAAGAGGAGGCTGGCGCATGACTTCTTTTTTCTTCTCTTTTGTGATTGAAATCCTACCTTGTATGAAACTTCTAGTATTTTTGTCGTATATTTGTAGAACATTTCTTCTCATTTTGAATGGATTTACGCTTTCCTCATTGCTCGTTATATCGATATCTTGTGCTTCTTTTTCTCGTGTTGTTTATTTATTTCTCCGAGTGGAAAGGTTGGTGTTTAGAGTGGGTAGAGCTTGTGTTCGGCTCCTTTTGTTTTCGAATTCTGATTCGTATGTTGTTTTTAATCGTGCACCCGGGCTCGCTCGCCCTTTCGTTTCCGCGTCAACTTGGCGAGTTTGCTTTTCATTACTGACGGAATGGGTCGACTCCGACGCACAAAGAGGGTCAACTTTGATGAGCGAAAAGGGTCGGCCCCGATCTCTGTACTTTGCTGCAAAGCAAGCCGTAGAGGTCAGGTTGGGCGATGCCTACGCATCGCCCCTCCGACGCTCAAGTTAGTAACGATGATATGAATGAATAATGATAAAGTAAAAGTTAACAAATAAAACTGAAATTGAATATGCGTATCTGTGTACTAGTGATAGTATTTCTTCAAGTGTTTGATGTTCCAGCTGTTCTGCACTCTCCTTCCTTCTAGCGTCTCAAGCTGGTAAGCCCCGTGTCCTACGACTCTGGTTACTTTGTAGGGGCCTTCCCAGTTGGGGGCTAGCTTTCCTGCTCCTAATTCTTTTGAGTTTTGAAACACTTTTCTTAGGACCAGGTCCCCTTCCAGGAAGCTCCTTAGCTTCAACTTCTTGTTGTAGAATCTCTCCACCTGGATTCGCCGTCGTGAGGCCCTGGTTGCTGCGTCTTCTCTTATCTCATCTATGAGTTCCAAGTTTCTCTGCAATAGATCCTGGTTCTCTGCTCTATCCGGGAATTCTACCCTTGGGCTGTGAGCAATGATCTCGACAGGCGCCACAGCTTCAACTCCGTACGCGAGTGAGAATGGTGTGGCCCCGGTGGCGGTCCTTGGGGTGGTTCGGTAGGACCAAAGGACTGCGGGGAGTTCCTCCACCCACCTGTATCCGTGCAGGCTCAGTTTTTTCTTTAGTGTAGCCATTAGCGTTTTGTTAGTGGATTCTGCCAAGCCGTTTGCTTCGGGGTACTGCGGCGTTGAGAACACTAACTTTATGCCGTAGGTATCACAGAAGGCTTGCATTCTTTCACTGGCGAATTGACATCCGTTGTCCGTGTGTATTTATTTAGGGATTTCGAAGCGGCACAGGACGTGCTTCCACAGGAACTTGATTACCTCAAGATCGCGGGTTTTTCCTAGAGCTTCGCCTTCCACCCATTTGGTGAAATAATCCGTTACTATGAGGATATGGTCTTTTTGGCCAGTCCCTTTTGGCAAGGGTCCTACTAAATCCATTCCCCATACCATGAATGGCCACGGGGTAATCGAAGCGTGGAAGGGCTCCGCGTTCTTGTGGGTGGAAGCCTCGAAATGCTAGCAGCTATCACACTTTTTAACGTGGTTGGAGGCGTCTTGCTTCAGAGTAGGCCAGTAGAATCCAGCCGTGATTATTTTGTGGGATAGTGACCGAGCCCCGGCGTGGTTCCCACAGTCGCCTTCGTGCACCTCAGCGAGCACTCTCTCCGTATCGGGAGAGGCGATGCACTGAAGGAGGGGTCCTCCGAATGAATGCCCATACAGACTGCCATTGATGATAATGAAGCGGACGGCAGCCCTTTCGATCTTTGTTACTTCATGCTTATCTCCAGCCGGGGGTTCTCCGCTTAGATACCGTGTGATTGGGGTCCTCCAATCATTTCCGTTCTGATCGACAGGAGCGACGCTGTTCTGGGTTGATACGGAGGGGCGGTTAGCCAAACCTCGGGTACCGGTCGCGAGCCCCTAGGGGAGCTGGTGGTGGCCAGGCTTGCCAGAGCGTCTGCTCTAGCATTCGATTCTCGAGGGACGTGGCGGAGATCCCATTCCTCTATTGATTCCTTAAGTTTTTCGATCATAGAGTGATATAGCTTTAGACGTTCTTCCTTCACGGCATAAGTGCCAGCCAGTTGGTTGACCACTAACTGGGAGACACTTTCAGCGCGGACTCTGCGAGCTCCGAGTTCCACTGCCAGCTGCATACCTTGGACAAGCGCTTCGTATTCTGCCTCATTGTTGGTTGCTGGGAAGTCGAGCCTGATGGCTCGCTCGTAGTTTTCTCCGTGCGGATCTGTGAGGACTATCTCGGCACCATTGCCGTGCATATTACTTGCTCCGTCGACTTTTAAAGACCAGATGTCGGCATCCTCGTCAGCCTTCGTCATGTGAGCTACTTCACGTTCTGCTTTTAGTTGTAAGTCAGTGGAAAAATCAGCAACGAAATCAGCCAGCACTTGCGATTTGATGGACGTTTGTGGCTCGTACTGGATTCCGTAGCCCCTACCTCGATGGCCCACTTAAGTAGGCGTCTGGACAGGTCCAATTTTGATAGTACGGCTCTTATAGGGTAGGCCGTGACTACTTTGATCGAGTGCGCCTCGAAGTAAGGTCGTAGTTTTCTGGCGGCATTTACGAGTGCCAGGGCGAGCTTCTCCAAGGCGGTGTACCGCATTTCTGCGTCTAGCAGAGACTTGCTGGCGTAGTGAACTGGGTGCTGTTTACCGTCCACTTCGCGTACCAAAACGGCTCTGACTGCATGATCGGATACGGAGAGGTAAAGCAACAGGGGTTCGCCATCAACTGGTTTTGACAGCAGTGGCGGACTGGTTAAGTAGGCTTTTAATTCCTCGAGTGCTTTCGCACATTCTTCGGTCCATTCGAATCGTCTTCCTTTCCGTAGCATATTAAAGAAGGAGTGGGTCCTTTCGGAATAGCGCGATATGAAGCGACTGAGAGCGGCAAGCCGCCTGGTCAGTTTTTGCACTTCCTTCGGGGATTTCGGATGCTCTATGCCCTGGATGGCCCTAATCTGTGTGGGGTCTGCTTCTATTCCCCTTTGGATCATGATATGTCCGAGGAATTTGCCGGAAGCTACCCCGAATGAGCACTTGGCCGGATTGAGCTTCATGTTGTATTTTTCTAAAGTTTTGAAAACGTCTTCCAGATGGGCCACGTGGTCTCGAGAACTGAGTGACTTAACGAGCATGTCGTCAATGTAGACTTCCATCATTTTACCGATTTTCTCTTTGAACATTGAGTTAACGAGGCGTTGGTACGTCGAGCCTGCGTTCTTCAGCCCAAACGGCATTACTTTATAGCAGTAAATGCCTTGACTGGTAATGAAGGCTGTCTTTTCTTGGTCGTCAGGGTGCATTTGAATCTGATTATATCCGGAGAATGCGTCCATGAAACTTAACAGCTCGTGCCCAGCTGTCGCGTTGACTATGGCGTCAATATGCGGCAAAGGATATGGGTCCTTTAGACATGCCTTATTTAGATCGGTGAAATCAATGCAAACCCAATTTTTGTCATTTTTCTTCTTAACGACGACGACGTTGGCCAGCCAAGTGGGGTAATGTACTTCCCGCACTGACCCGATGTCGATGAGCTTCTGTACTTCCTCATTGATGGCTTGGTTCTTCTCGGTGGAGAATTTTCGTCGTCGCTGCTGTACCGGCATGCAGCTAGGGTCCACCTGGAGACGGTGCGTGATGATCGATGGATCGTTCCCTGTCATGTCGCGATGCGACCAAGCGAACATATGAACCTTCTTCCGGAGGAATCCTAGGAGGGCGTTCCTGACGTCTGCGGGTAGCTCTGCCCCTACGAAGGTAGTACGGGTTGGATCAGATTCGTTGATGGCCACTTCCTCTAGCTCTTCGGCTTTAGGTCGACCGACGGGGGCCAATATAATGTCGTGCTGTTGAGAACAGACGGCCCGGAAGCTGGCATAGTAGCAATCCCTTGACACTTTCTGCTCGCCCCGGATGGTTTGAATTCCCCAGGGAGTGGGAAATTTAAGCACCTGATGATAGGATGAGGGGACAGCCTTGAGTTCGTGAATCCACGGCCTCCCCAAGATGGCGTTGTGCGCGGAAGTGGCGTCTACGACTTGGAATTTCACGTCCAGGTTCAAACCTCCGCAGTAAATGGGTAGAGTGATCTCCACTATTGTTTGCTGGCCTCCGTTGAAACCGTAAAGGGTCATGGTTAGCGGCTCTATCTTGCTCACAGGGATTTGCATTTCCTTTAATGTTCGGAGGAACATGATATTCGCAGAACTGCCATTATCTACGAGCAGCCTCTTCACTTGACAATTTGATATTAAAAGCGATATCACGAGTGCGTCGTGATGGGGATGTACAAGTCCTGGCGTGTCCTCCGCAGTAAATTCAATCGACTCGTGCTGTTTCGCGGGGCTAACGTGGTGGATCTCATGGTTGAGGATCCTGCGGGCCCTCTTGGCCGTTGAGCGTGATCTTCCGCTAATCTCCGAGCCTCCGACGATTACGTGGATCGTGCGCTCAGTGGGCGGCGGCTTATTTTGAGGTCCCGGGGTCCCCGTAGGGTTGGCCTGCCTGCCCCTCGTCCACGTGTTCTTTCCCTTTGTTTGTTAGATACTCGGTGAGAAATCCATTCTTTAGAAGTTCGAGCACCTCCAGGAGTAGGGCTTGGCATTCCTCGGTCTTGTGGCCGTGATTGTTATGGAAGCCACAGAATTTCTTCATATCCCGCGTCTTGGGGTCGTATTTCATCTTAGCCGGCCATTTTACAGCTCCACCGAGCCCCTTAAGCACGTTGTTGACTAGATAGTTCTGATCGACACAAAGATTGTAGGGCACCTCGCCGGATCTTTGCGTTCGACTGTAGGGGTGATCGCGTCGCGCCCGATGCTCATTTCGGAAGTCCTTGCGCTCCACGTATCTCAACCCCGAAGAGCTTCCTCGATATCGATCCTCTCGCCGCAGACCAACGAGGTCGTAGGCCTTCTGCTCGTTCAAGCGAGCGATGCGGTTCGGTTCGTCCTCTTCCCAATTGATTTCTTCCCAGGCTTGTGATAGGACGGAGTCCATGTCGTAGCAAGGATGGCTGGTCAGATCGCGGTATAGTTTCGAGAACACGTCCAGTCCATTTTTGAACGCGAATACGGCCGTCAAAGGAGGGCAGTTTGGTATGGAGGCGAGTTCCTGATTGAAGCGCCCCACATAAGATCGCAAGGATTCCCCCTTCTGTATACGTATGCTGTTGAGCGCATCCAGATGCTTAGCCACGCGTCTGCAATTAGAGTACTGTTTCCGGAAGGCCATGTGGAGCTCCGAGAAGGTGGAGAATGAGTTCCTTGGCAAATTAACGAACCACTGAAGGGCTGGTCCAGTGAGGCTCGCTCCGAAGCTCTTGCACATACAAGCCTCGCGTAGGTCGCTCAGAACCGAGGTGGGCAGCATCTTCTGTTTGTAGAGGGCGATGTGGTCCTCCGGATCGGTTGTTCCATCGTACAACTGGAAGGATGGTGGCACGAACCTTGCAGGGACATCCATGTTGGTAATATCTGGAGTGAAGGGCGAGTCGGCATAGCTATCCCGTGGGATGAGAGAGTCCGGGGGAATTATCCCTGGGATGCGGCAAATGAGTTTTTCCAACCTAGCCATACGCGCCTCGAGACGCTTCTCATATTCGCCCCGAGGCGGTTTGGTATCGAGGCGTTCAGTCGGATGGTAGGTCTTCGTTCCCGCAGGTCTGTGCCATGGATCTAACGTCGCCGGCGTGTCAAGGTCAACCGCCTCCTCCAGGTCATGGGCCAAGTTCTTGCGGGGATTCATCGATTTCTCGCCAGTGAGGGGCTCCTCGATGAAGGGTTGCTTCTGGAGCGCCTTCTCCTTGCGGAGTTGCTCGTTCTCCCTACGCAAGGCATGGTTGGTGGCGTGCAATTCCATGATTCTGGAGTCCGTCTCCTTCGCATGGCGTCGGTTTTCCTCGGCCTCCTCGGCTAGTCGGGCCAGGATTGTATTCAGCAGTTCCGGAGGCACGGCTTGAGCGCCGCTGGTTTGCAAAGTCTCGCACTAGCTCATCGACAGGGACGAGGTCCTTCGGTACCGATGAGCTCGGTGGGCGAGCCCCAGTCGTCTTCCCCGCTTGATTTCCCGTTTTCCCGCTATTACCTGACATTGAATCAACGAAGAAAAAACGAAAAACAGTCCCAAGGGCCCCACGGTGGGCGCCAAATATTGAGGTTCAATTTTACGAGAAAAGGAGCCCGTAGAACTTCATATAGGCAAAGCAAATAATAACGGCAGATTAAAGGAAATAAATGGGGAAAAGCAATGAACAAAATAAAGGACGTTTCTTTTAGATAAATGAGAGATAGAATATGTAATGATTTTGACAGAGTTTCGGCTTGTTCTTGCTCTGAGAGAATAGATGATCGAAAATGGAGCCCCAGACCTCTATTTATAGAAAGGATAGGGCCTGGGGCGAGGATCCTAACCCTAGCCGTCGTATACCAACGGCTCGCCGCTGATTTCGGAACGGTCACGAACTTCTCGGGGCGGTTAGGGCTGTAACGGTCGAGCGCTGCCATGCTGCTAGGGTTTCCTTCTTCAAGAGCTCCTCGCCACCGACTATCTTGACTCCTCGTTGCCGAGGCTCTTAGCTCCTCGATCTAGAAGTCTGAACTTGGACTTATTTCGCTGCTCCGTCTGGCTCTTGAGGTTGGTCCCTTGTACTGGGCCGTTCGCGTGGGCTGAATTATCTAATAGGCCTGGGCCTCGTGGGCTTGGCCCCAACAATCGTCATTATTGATTATACTATTTCCCTCAACTGAATGATTAATAAAGTAGATTAACTAATATATTATTTATCATATTAAATATTTAAATTACTAATTATTGGATCTAAACAAAAATATAATGAAAAAAGAAGAAACCATTATCAATTTTACATAAATAAATATACATCATTTCATACAACCGAGCCAGAAAAAAGTAAATTAAGGGAAGCTACAACCCTACACAATTCTTGGACGTTGTAACGCCGCCGTCCACCACCAGATTATGGCCGCTTATATACCTCGACTCGTCGCTCGCCAGAAACACCGCCGCCTCCGCTACATCCCTCGCCCTCAACGTCTCCCCCTTCAAATTTCCCAAACCCCTCACGAACTCCTCCATCTTCTCCACCTCCTGCTCCGTAACCTCGCCGCCGCATCCTTCCCCGTCCGTCCGCCACGCGTTCACCAGCATTCTCGTCGCCACACCAAACGGAGAAATGCAGTTCACCCTAATCCCATACCTCCCCAGCTCGCACGCCGCATTCTTCGTCATCCCCACGATCGCATGCTTGGACGCCGTGTACGAATGCGGTCCCATCCCGCCCATCACCCCCGCGACGCTTGCAGTCGAGATTATGCATCCGCCGCCGCCGCAGCGGATCATGGCGCGGGCGGCGTGCTTCATCCCGAGCGCGGCGCCCCTGACGTTGACGGTCATGATCCGGTCGAACTCGTCGGCGTCGAAATCGAGAATGCTCTTGTGCCTTGACTGGTCTCCTAGGATGCCGGCGTTGTTGAAGAGGACGTCAAGCTTCCCGTATTTTGAAACAGTCCGGTCTATTAGGGTTTCGATATCGTTCTCGGAGGTGACGTCGCAGTGAGAGTAGATCACGTGAGTTGGGAGTGAGTTGGCGAGAGAGTTGCCGAGGTTGTCGTCGACGTCAGCAACTATGACTCTGGCGCCGTGGGCGGCAAAGAGGCGAACGGTGGCCTCTCCAATCCCCCCGGCGCCGCCAGTTATGATGGCGACTTTTCCTTCCAGTCTGTGCACGAAATTAGCTAGGATTCGTTTAGATTCAAGGAAAGTAAAATATATAAATTAACATGAATGACTCTAAATCATGTATATGTATATATAGGTTAGGTGCATTATTACCTTCTTCTGATGGTGGTTTCCTTTCCGGGGAATTGGAGTCCCGGAAAGATAAGCTCGGGAATGACTTGGGCCGGCATTTTATGATTATTAATATAAATATACTTAATTAGTCTAAGAGAGAGAGAGGTGTGAATAAATGGAAATGGTGGTGTTAGTGCAGAAGGTCAATGAAATTTATAGCTAGGGGGATGCGTGTTTGGAATTAGCTTATAATTAATCAATTAAGATGAATGCAATTTGCAAGTGTCCATTTTTGACAAGTTGTACCTTATTCAACCAATTAGCTATGAGAGAGAGAGAGAGAGAGAGAGAGAGAGAGCCGTACTAGAAGCTTTAAGGATTATATATTGGAAATTGGGGTTTAAAGAAATCTAGGGCGAAGCAGAGATCCAAGCCAACTGTAAATCACATATCTTCATGTGGCTTAATTAGAATAGCTAATATAAATTCTCCAGCTTTACAGGGATGTGCTTCCATTCCATTGGTTTGGTTAATCTCCAAGATCCACTTCAAACGTTGACCAACTCCATCATTAATATTTTAATTAATCTTCAGTTCATAATATTTTTCTTTTAAGTTATTCTCTATTTTTCTGAGATCAGTAATAGTAGTAGTTCATATATACACATAATTTTTATCATCCAAGAAGCCACACCTTAATATTGCCCAAAATAATAAAAGTTTTACCGGACCAAGAAAACACCTAACGGAAGTAATTAATTAGTTGCTTTAATTCGCCTAAATATAATCTTTGTGTCTTGAAAGCTAAGAATGGGAAAGATTAATTTGTAGAGACAGAAGGTGGATTGGTATTGTATATGGCACCAGTTGAGTTAATTAACGATACAATATTGAGGTAAATATGGGATAATATCCTAAATTATTGACGTTAGTTAAAAATATTTCAATATTTATTTCCATTTATAAATTATACGAAAATAAGTTAACATTGTTAGTCATTGATGATTAAACGTTAATGTTACTTCTAGCTACGTCATAATTGAGGAGAGAGAGAGAGAGGGAATGGGAATATTGATGTTATAGAAGAAAGTAAATGAAATTTATAGGTAATTAGTATAGATATAATTGCAAGTGTGGCTTATATATTTGACAAGTTGTCCCTTAGCTTAATAATGTTCAACTTGGCAAAGAGAGACAACCGTACTAGAAGAAGATTGTAAGGATTCAATATTTCAAATTCACAGACGTTGACCAACTCATTCATTTAATATTCACTATACTTCTCTATTTTTTCTCTATATATATTTTGAAATTATATACAAGAATGAATTTCGATCAAAACTTAATATATCTGGCCTCAAATTAATCAAAGTAGTAAGAATGGGAAAGAGTAATCTATAATTAATTAATTTGTAAAGACTGAAGTTAATTGGACTGGCACCTGCAGTTATATATAAATACATTGAGGATGGAGCTGAGAGATTCCTTAACCTTGTAAATCGTAATGCAATTCCTTTGCCCTTATAAATCCATTGTCCGGAAAGATGAGGTTGAGTGGTATATAATATCATGCATTGACGGTGTGGGAGGAGAAGACCAAAATAAAGAACAAGTTGAGTTTTTTTTTTTTTTTTTTGTTTTATGAAGAATATATAACTAGCTAGATAAAACATTTCTGTCTTTTCCATTATCTATTTAATTTTATAATTATCGTGTCTCAATTCATGAAATGTAAATATGAAATTAGTATTTTCATCACATCAAAGAACATATTCCAATAACCTTCTTACTTTGACAACAATTTAATGAGAGAGAAGAATTACAACCCACCAAACAATGTGAGCGCTAGCTTGATTAATAATTCCATGTGAGTACACTATATATTTACGAATATACTTACAAATTGGCTGTAATTAATGAAGACGTCAATACGGTTTAATAGAACACGTGAAGCCAACAAGCGTGATTATGATTTGGATTTGGTTAATAATTGTGATGCCTAATTAATAAGTAAAAAAGTTTTGCAAGAATTAATGAAGCATGGTCAACTAATGTACTTGATATTTAATTATATGAGATGAGACCACCTCAAACTCAAATTAAATATTAATTAATCAATGTTTGGAGATTTAAGGTATTGCTGGCAAGGATCTTAATTGGGATCTCTTCTATTTAGATTATCACCTTAAATCCTGGACATTATATATTAACAGTCTGGATTTGAGAGATATCTATGTCCAATGAGGTTGGTGAATCTTATCCCACTCATTTTTATTCATTTAACATCTAATTATTTAATTTAATATATATATATATATGTATATAATAAGTTAAGCATGCATCCTTCTCACCTAAATTTACAGATCGACACCAACATAAATTATTAGGGAAGGTCTAAGGTTAGGCACGTCTAAACGGTTTAAGCAGGTTTTATCTATTAATCAAAGTCAAACACATCTAATATACCTTAATTGGGGATTAATAATTAAATCCTATTTGAAATGGGTGAGTCCATTTGAATATGGATAAAATTCATCTAAACCGTTTAGGCTTGCCTAACGCAAGTTTTTGCCAAATTATTTTGAGTTGAACAAGCATTCCAAGAATCCCAAAGTTTTTCCATTTATTTTGGAGAACTCATTTTTACACTTTTGTTATGTGCGGTACCTCTAACGCCCCTCTTCCAAGGACGCCCCTCTTCCCAAGGACCGATAGAGCTCACTCAAAATCGTCCACGTTACTACCCAAACCATTCCTTGCATGCATTATCCCCACTCCATGTACTCTGAAAAATAAATTCAAGGAGTCATACATCTTAGTTCTACTTCAGATTAACACTTAAATTTCACTCTGAGTGAGTGTCAAAAAGATGACACATCATATTGATAAGAGTACCCAATTCATCAATAATGACTCTATCTAGGGCACTACCAAATCAGGATATTTCACTAATCGAGAGAGAGTATTATACAATGTAAGCTATAAAAGATTTAAGCTTAATTATTGGTGCAAGAATAAAGGTGATAAGGGGACCCTATTTATAATTGTAGGCCAAGGCGCATTTTCTTCTTACAACCAATGTGGGACAAAGCCGAAAAGAGAAAAGGTTTCATCCTTAACATAGTCAATATCAATTCATTTATGCTCTATATAGACTTAGAATCTCTCTTATTCGATTTATTCATTTCATTCTTCGCACACTTATTGAAATTTAAATGGAGCTGCTTATCATCCGTGTTTCAATGTATCAGCAATCACTCCCTACTCTGGCGTTGGATTTTTGCCAAAAGAAATTATATTTATCAGTAGTATACTTTCAAATAATTGTTAAATAAATTTTATATATACATATATATATATATATATATATATTCATGGAATATAATAGTTCTTGAATCGTCAAATTCAAATGAGATGTCAAATATATATGCAGGATTAGGGGTGGGTCGGTACGATATACCGAAAATATTGTACCGTACCGTATACCGTACCGAAATTAACGGTATGAAAATTTTCATACCGATACTGTACCAAAACTTTCGGTATACCGAAGTTTGATATACCGAAATCTCGGTATGATGTAAAATGAAAACCGTTATCGTATCAATATTTCGGTATACCGTATCGTACCGAAACTTTATGGTATACCGAATCATACCGAACCAAGATTTTATGATATATCGTATCGTACCGAACCATACCGTACCATACCGAAAAGATTTATTCAAAAGCTGTAATTTTTAATTAATTATAAGTTTATAACTCATATTAATCATTTTCATTCATAATTTAATACTACTATTAATAATGATCTGAAATATAAAATAAATTATAATTATTATATTTTCGGTACGGTATATAGACGGTAAACCCCGATATCTAAATTCTCATACCGTTATCGTACCGTTAATTTTCGGTACGGTATGATACCGTACCGTTAATAACGGTATATCAAAATTTTGGTATTTTCGATATTTTTTTTGATACGATATGCACGGTATATCGATATTTCGGTATTTTTTTCCACCCCTATGCAGGATCATGAAAAACCAGAGCCTTTTTCTGACTATATTTTGAGCAAACCAAAAGCATCTTTGACCTACCAATCATTTTAACTTATTATGGGTTGAAGGGTGAATATGAAATAGTTTGATGCTAGATTAGTGAACACGGTTAATTAAGAATGTGTCATATTTATATATGATAGAAGTCACCAAGTCTATGTTTTATTTTTTGGGGGCCCAACAACTACAAAAAAGCTAAAAATCGATCCATAATGGTTGGATCAAATGTAATTTACTTTAACACATCTAATCATATTATCATTCAATTATACAAACCAATCTCATCTCCTTTTCTAAACAAATAACCTGGTATGAGTTTTATTCTTTGGTTTTTCTTTTATGTGGTTTATTTTTCCTTTCTTGGGAACTTTGTGCCATTTATCTCATTATGATTTTACCTAAATTAGCATCTTTTCATTAAAAATAACACAACACAAAACAATCTAAATGACTTTATCTCACAACTTAGACAATAATTTTAAAATGTAAAGGAAACACACTAATTCATATATTTGAAAAGAAAAGAAATCCCGAAGCCAACTAAAATGTTAGAGGCGGATATATTGCAGCTTTTTTGGAATTGGAATGTATCTTAAAAAAATCAAGATCACATTAAAATTGAGAGATTATTGAAAGTATTAGGTCCTAACTCCTATATTTCATGCTTGTTCTTGATCTATTTCACATGGGGAATGTAAATTCTTGCCAACTGTAGTAGGATTTATGTTAAAATTGGCTCGAATCAGGAATTGACATAGAACCTGGCGGTTGTAAGCTTTAAAAATCTCCTGAAAATAGTTATAATCTGAATTAAAATTACAAATATTTGTGAGCAAAGCATCTATGATGGCACAATGTACGAAAATCTCAGCAAAAGCATTATAATTATTATGATTTGTATTAAAATAATCAACAAAGCATTATACTACTAAATTTGTATTAAAATATTTTAATAACAATCATAATATTCATAACTTATTATTTTGAATGTGAAATACGTTTAAATAAAATCAACAAAAAAAACTCACGAATTTGCGACGGAAAAAATTCATCGCAAAAGGGAACGAATTCGTCACAAATTAGCAATTTGTTACGGATTTGCGATGGATTTTATCCATCGATAAGAAGACTGTTGCTAAGAAATCTGCGACGGAATCATTCCATCATAAAGAACTCTGTGAGCGCTAAATTTAGCGACGGAATTTTCCGTTGCAAATTTTTCTAAAAAATATTTAAAAAATAATTTATATTATTGAACTGGTTTTTTCAGGTCTAACTGCTTCGGCTGGTCCAAGACTTGTCATCCTCGCGAGCGAGAATTCGAACCCTTTACCTTCTAGTGTTGTACCAAGTAAACATAATTTTTTATGTTTTATTGAATATATATTATATATTTATTTTTAAAATATTCAAAATTTAGCGACCGATAATTCCGTCGTAGTCCGTCAAAAATTTTGGTGCCCTTTTTCGCGGGCTAAGTTGCGACGGAATTTCCGCCGCAAAATCTTAAAACGGAAATTCCATCGCAAAACCTTAAAATAATCTCCGTCTCAATTCTGTAGTAAATCTATCACAAAATCTTTTTTTTGGTCCGTCACAAATTTCGTTGAAAAAGTGAATTTTCTTGTAGTGAAAAAAGATAGTATTAATTATAATGCCAATCATAAATAGTAATTATATATCCAATCATAAAATTCAAATGTATATTAGGATATATTTATTAATTCTAAAATAACAAAGCTAAATATCTAATAGAAAATAAATTAGACCGTTTGTACAGGAAACAATTTGTACATAAATATTTTTCTTTGATTAATGAATGTAATCTCCTAATTAATTTCTATATAATTATTAAATGTTTTACTTATTAATTAATTATCTAAATAGTTCAATTAACGAAATGCAACTATAATTTTCATATTTGGAGCTTATCTTTATCCTATAATGCATTCTATAATTAATGAAAAATGCACTGTATTCTGAATTATTTGCACTATATTCGAGATAAAAATAAGGATAAATAGGAGAAAATACCCTAAACTATTGACGTTTTCGGAAAAATACCCCAATTTATTTACATAAGTTAAAAATACCCTAATCTTTACTTCTATTTATGAATTATACCCTGATCTATTAATAATTTGGGAAAATACCCCAACGAATTATTATTAGTTAAAAACACCTCAATCTTTAATTTCGTTTATAAATTATACCAAAGCGAGAAATATTTTTGGCTCACACAAAGATGGCAGTCAAAACAACTATCTTCGTCCCTGTTAAATATAATGTATTAAACAATCAATATTTGCTATATATTCTAAAAAGTATTTAAACTCCATGTTCTACTATTTTCTTTTTGTTTCCTTCGGTTGATATAACATCCAATCCAAACGAAGGCGCATACATTTCGACACAAGATCACACGTCAAAACACGCATTGAGAGAAAAAATAAGGAATTCAAGCAATCGAAAGAAACAAAAAAAAAAGAGCATAACATGAAGCTTTAAATACTTTTCTAAAGATAAAGTGCATTTAAATATATATAGCAAATATTGATTGTTTAGTACATTAAATTTAACACGGACGGTGATAGTAATTTAGACTGTCATCTTTGTGTGAGCCAAAAATATTTCTCGCTTTGGTATAATTCATAAACGAAATTAAAGATTGGAGTATTTTTAACTAATAATAATACATTGGGGTATTTTGCCAAAATATTAATAGATCAGGGTATAATTCATAAATAAAAGTAAAGATAAGGGTATTTTTAACTAATGGAAATAGATTGGGGTATTTTTTCAAAAAGGTCAATAGTTTGGGATATTTTCCCCTATTTACCCTAAAAATAATATTAAAATTTATGAAAATTAGTCTACCAAATAAACGATAAAGAAAAAGGATGCATCTCTATAAAATAAACCAAAAAAATCTAACCACATGGTAAGTTCATTACCAAAAACCCTTCAGTTCATTACAATAATTAATGAAGTAAGAAATAGAAAGAGAATTAATCGTGTGCTAGATCATAATAATTAATATTATGATTAGTTCTTATTTAACATGTGATATAGATATAGATGACAAGTCTGAAAATTGCATCGATTCTTTTTCACTTGGAATTTAATTTCTCAAAAAAAAAAATACATAGAGCAGAAAAGAAATCGGCAAATTCTTTTAAAATTAATAGAATTGTAATCAAAATAGGAAAGTAAAAATTAAATAGCTTACAATTGTAAATTGAAGAATAAATTCGAGACTAAAGAATGTCCAAAATAATTGGGTAAGTGACTAGAGCTTCAAGTTGTTGGCGTGCTTGGATAGGAATAGGATAAAGTTTCCTTGGATGAATGGTGATTTTTTGAAGGGCAGGAGAGCGCTCCAACAAATGCGAAACAAGTTGTAGCTCACATGCTACACCGCCATATCCCACAAACTCTATCTCCTTCAACTCTTTAAACACATCATTCCACTTCCTCTTCCTCCTCTCCTTCTCTTCAATCCTCATTTCACCACACCTCCCACTCACCTGTGCCTGCAATTCTGATTATTATTAAAATCAACTTTACTTTGAGAGCGACTAGTACTGTAGTAGTATTAATTATTACCTTGAGCACAAATTTCTCGAGTCGGGGTGCTGCTTCGATCATCCTAGTAAGTGGAAGCATGCAACGAACTCGACATGGTATACTTGCTTCAGATTCGATAATTCCAGTGGACCACGCTGCCATTGCCATTGCCAAGCAAAAAGGATCAGCAATGAACAACTAGTTAAAAAAACACGTGCTTATATATATATATATATGAATCAATTCAATCTTACCCAACAATCTTCAAGACTACGCATTTCTATATTCAACATCTCTAGCCGCCCAAGAATCCCACTGAACTGCTTAAGAAAACGACACTGCAAGAATCTAATCCATGCTGCTCAACAAGCACAGGAGCATTCTCCACAACAAACTTCACTTTCCCTGCCCCCGAGTACTTCAAACAAACAAGATTCACATCTCGAATCTTCACATATTTGAGGCACATGCACCGCCTTATTTCCAAGAGTTTTAACGATGGAACAGGCCCGACCACCCTAAGAGTCACCAGCTCTCTTGATTGAGAAACACACAAGGTTTCGAGTAAGGGACAGTTGCATAAGAAGAACTCAAGGGCTTCACCACTCACATTCACAGCTTCGAGCGATATTCTTCTGAGTTGCTTGAAATGAATCGATGAGCACTGCAAAAGCCTATATGGGAAAGAACAAGACTCCCCATAACTCAGACGTCCCGGTCCGCTGCTCACTCCAGTGTCTGAGCCTTCCTCTCTAGACCATATCTAACCCATTCATCTATCACTCCTTCGGCTTTGCTCATATACATCCACACTTTAAACTCAACCACACCTGACTCCTTCCGTAATCTTATCACATCATTTACCCATTTCACATAATTTGCTCTTTCCTCACCCTCCAACCTTCTGCCATCAAAACCCAACCTTCCTATTGTCCACAACACAAATATTTAATAATAATTATAGATTTATGCACTAAAATTAATCTCAATATTACATTTATTTCATTAAAAAGTATGCTGCTCGCAATTGCTTCCTTCAATGTCAAGTGCGACAGTATAATTCCCAATAATTCATCCGGAAGCATGCTCATTCGATCCATACAACTCTCTTCTTTTTTACGCTGCAAACTCCAACACAGATTCGCCATCTGCCATGATCAATGGGAAAAAAAAAATTAATGAAAGAACGAAAGAAACAGATCCATCACCATCAATTCATTTGCTTATCATTATTTTATTTTTTTTGGATTTAATACGAATAATTTACAACTCGTTAGTAGATACAAGGGTAGAGAATAAAAAAAAGTTCAAAATTTTTGCCAGACGCGTACCAAATTGCCAGCAGCAGTCAGCCAGATATACAAAACTCTAATTTTCTCAAGAGAATTATGAATAAATATGAGAGAGATGTGTATCAAAAAATTGTGATTTATATAAGAAAAAAATTGTATACTCCTCTTCCTTAAAAGGAACGATATTTGGCCCAATCAGAGATTTCAAATCTTATTTTATTAGATTCGGCTTTATATTTATTTCCAAATTGATTTATTATAATATATTATTCAAATAAATATTGATCTTATTAAATACTAGTTTGACTCTGCGCATGTACTCCGCGTTTAGCGATATAACTTATTGTCAAAAAAAAAAACAAAAACAAATACTCCCTACGTCCCATTATATTAGTCACATATTCATTTTCGGTCCGTCCCATTTATTAGTCTCATTTCCTAAAAAGACAATATTTTTCCCACTCATCAATAAAATATTAATTTTTCTACACTAATGCACATTGATTATTGTGCACACTCCTCCGTCCCTAATATAATGGGACGGAGGGAGTATAAGATATTATTTTAGATGTTATGTGATATTATGCATAATAATGCTAATCACAAAAATTTTAGAATTAAAATCTTAATTAGTCAAATATATTATATGAAAACCGTAAATTGCAATTTTTATATATACATTTATGAAATAACCATTTCTATCAAATTATCCTTATTTTTCAGTTTTGATTTGCACATTTCAAATTTCTTAATTGCTTAATTTATTTTTTTTCAAATCACAAATCATACTTCTCAATTTTTTAATTTTTAATTCGTTTATTTTTCAAATTACAAACAGCACAAAGAAAATTACAAACCATATTGTACTTAATTTTTTAATATTTTTAAATCATTCTTTTTTTAATCACAATGGGATCCATGATTGTGAATCCCAAAAATAACAAATATAATATAACTTTAAAAACATAATCCCAAATTTCATTAAACTTTATTCGACCAAAATTGCAATTTAAATGAAAAATAAATAAATTGCAAATTTTATGTTGGCAATTACAAAAGGGGTAATAATATTGATAATAATTATGTAAATATCTTTTTAATCACTAATTTAAGTAACAATAAAATAATATTGTAAAAATGATTGAAAATATCCAAATCCAGCAAAAAGTAGGTTCAAAGGAGGGATATTATGGAAATTTTGATTAATTTAACCTTTTTTGAATTTTTACATAAAATTGGTTATTTAACATTTTTGTATAATAAATATAGCCATTTTTAAATATTTCCTCAATATTTTAGACCTTGTTAAGACAGAACACACAAAAAAAAGGAAACAAAAAAGTTACCTTATGGGCTAACGGCAGAGGTGCAACGGCGGTGGGAGGGCACGAACGTGCGGCGGCGCAAGGAGAAGGCGAGATGGCGCAGGCGAGCAGCGTTGTGGAGAGGTGGGACGGCGTGGACGGCTGCAGGATGTGGACGACGGCGGGGTGGAGCGGGAAAAGGGTTGTTTACAGGATTTAGAATTGGATTTGGTTTGGGTTATGATCTTATATTTATAAATTACTAGTATTGCACTCACGCGATGCGTGAAAATTTTAATTATTTGTATTGTAAAAATATTAATTTAATATTTTATATATCCATAAACATATGAAATTATTTAAACCATAATACGTCATAAATTAATGAATTACTTATTTGGCATATATATGTAATATTATATTAACATTTATTTATTTATTTTGATTAATTGGTAAAATTATATTTTTATTACCCCATATAAATTTTTGATTCAAAACAATGTTTACGTACTTATATCTTTTAATGTTAAATAATTTTTATTTTTTTAATATGTGATAATATTCACAATTTTTTTTCCTTAAAATCTTTGAATTTTCAACCTTCACTTTTCTTTCTTTCCCTTTTTATTAAATTAAAATATTTCATAAATGATATAATTAAAAAAATCATTTGTTATATATATATATATATATATATATATATATATATATATCTTATTTAATCATATGCACTGATATATATTTTATACACATTAATTTTGAAACTTGAGTTGTTTGATGTCTAACTTGATAATCTATTCTTTTATTGCTTAAGATTTATACACTCACTCAATGTACCTCCTTCATCAACTATTTAATATATTTAATCAAAAGATATACTCCCTCCGTCCCCCTTTAATAGTCTCATTTCTCATTTTCGTGCGTCCCACTTTAATAGTCTCGTTTCTAAAAAGGGTAACTTTTTCACACTCAACAATAAAATATTAATTCCACTCAACTCATTCTACACTCACATGCCTTGGTTATTGTGCCAAAAGCAAATGAGACTATTAATCTGGAACGGAGGGAGTATTTAAAATGACCAGTTTTATAAAACACATAATTATTTTAGTCACTTTTATCAACACATATCAAATATGGCCAAAAGTACATACTTTTAATTGAAATTTGTTAAAATGTCTTAATCAAACAATGATTTTTAGGTTGGTGATGAAATCGAAACATAAAAATATATATTTTAAGTATTTAAATCACACCTGGGGGGTCGCACTTGGTCGCCCTCGGATCGCACCCAGTCCCTCCCTTGTTGACCATTATTTTTTTTACCAGGGTCGCACTCATACTCTCTCACACTACACACTCTGTCACGCACATTACACACACTACATAATATTTAATAAATATTATTTTATTTTATTTTTTAAAATAGTCTAAAAATGTCAGAAATACGTACTTTTGGCTATTTTTGAGATGTATTCATAAGCGTGGCTAAAATCGTTGGATATAATAGTCAAGTTGGTTATTTCATAATTTCTCTCTTTCATTAATACCATAGGCAATCCTCTCAACTAAATAGACATTCATACGATATGATTTGACCATGAATAGTACATATCTTTTAGCAATTCGTTCTATAGTCTTATTATTTATGTATGTTGTGAATTTATGTCTTCCAAGATAAATTTACCACTCACATTCTTTATTATGAACTCATGTTTTCTTGTTGACTACTATAACAATATTAAGTTTCAACTCTCATACATTTGTGTTATTTCATGTTGTCTCGTCTTTATTTTATATGATTGTCAATATATTTTTTTCTTCTTTCTAACTCCATTAATTGCACACTCTAAAACACATTTATTTAATATTGAAATTTGAAATGTTAACAAATTTAAATATTGCTCAAGTTTTTCAAATTTTATACGCAATAAAGAAAAACATTTCTATTTCTTTGTATAGCTTATCACAATAATTTCTTAAAAAGTATCTTCAAAGATAATTATTTTAGTAAATTAATTTTAAGCCATATGAACGGCCAAGTAATTTGAGATAGTGTTTTATTGTCCAATAACTTCATTACATAAATCGATTTCACGACCTCTTTAGTGAGTGATGCTTGTTCACTTGTTATTCACTCCTCTTTCTCCTTCAAATAATATATATATATATATATATATATATATATAATCAATTTCTCTTTTGTTTCTTTTCTTGAAACAATATATAAAAATTCATCAATGAATATTTCTTAAAAAATGTGTGAAAATTCTTGTAGTTTGATATATTAATATTATTTATATTTTTTTTATTTGCACAATAGTATGTATTTTAATGATTTTTTAATTTTATAATATAGTATGATACATTGAATTCTTATTTGCAGTTTGGTATACTAATATTTTTATATTTATTTTACTTTATGCTATATTTTAATATACATTATATTAACTTTGTTTTATTTATTATACATATATTTTTTTATTTTTAGAGATGGTTATAATCTTAATATTTTTACTTTCATCAAGTAAAACGAATTGATTTGTCCTTTTACACGATTATATTTTATTTTTTCTTTAAAATAAAAATTAATTTATAAATATACAGGAATATTAATACTCGAGAATTTCATATATATTTTAAAAAACATAGTTACTTTTATTTTTGTTAAATTTTTATAAGATATTATAATTAATTTATTTTTATAAATATTTTGATTATCCTTTATACTCTTGAATATATTTTAATTATTGTGATAATTAAAAGATATTTCACCTCTTCGAATAATTATTTATAAGATTTTATAATTTTGTTATGTTTTTAATTGATTATAAATTTAAATTAAATTAGGTCAATGATGTCCTACTCGTAGTACTAATAAATATTGTAATGAAATAATAATTTAAGAATACTTAATTTTATAAACTCATTTTTAAAAATATTAGACGCATATGATTTTTTAATTATTTTTTATTGAGACTTGATGCATATTTAATTGAAAATAATTAAATAGTACATTGTTTTACATTCAAATTAAAAAATCAAGAGGATGAAAGTGGTTGGAATATCTATTTCAATATATACCTTTATTTAATAATCAAATTAATTAGTTTCCATTTAAATATTTTAAAAAATTGATTATATATATTTGATATGCATATCTGTACTTATTTGGATAGATTTGTGATATTAATTGTATTTGTTATTTATTTATTCATTTATTTATTATATAATTATTTTTTAATTGTACAAAAATAAATTATTCCAATACATGATTGAGAAATTTAATCATACATATCCATTATTTTTAGGAATATCATAACTTCATGTAATATTAATTTCCATATATAGTATTCAGTTTTGTTATTACATTAACTATATTTTAACTTCAATAGTATTTTACATATATACCCTCCGGTTTTATTTTAATATATATATAGATATAGATAATGGAAAGGTCTTGGGTTAGGCAGGCCTAAACGATTTAGGCGGGTTTCATCCATTAACCCAAGCCCAAATTCATATAATATACCCTAATTGAGATTAATAAACCCTATTTGGGTTGGATCAACCCATTTAGGTAGGATAAAACCCGCCTAAACCGTTTAGGCCTGCCTAACGCAAATTTTTGCCATAGATAATTTATAGATATTCTTTTAAACTCATTTTAATATATTTTTTATATTATATATATATATATATATATTAAAAATAAGATAGCCCACCTAATTCAATTGAATGATTTACCCACACAATTCGAACAAGAGTAATTATCTATCACACATTTTAAGGATTTATGGAATTTTGTTCCCTTTTTTTAAATCTAGAGTTTCATCATACATTTTAAATTGAGAAAATATTCCAAAATAGATACTTCTTTAAAAAGAAAATCTTAAATAGGCATTGCTATGTATATATAGGCAAGAATTAGCCAAAATTATGTAAACTTACATAAATAACCCCACTGTTTGAATTCTAACAATCACTATTTGTAATGAATCGATTTCATTGCACAAATAACTCCACTATTTGCGAGCATGTTAAATTTAATGATAAAAAAATTAAAAAAATATATTTGACATGTTCGATTATTTGCAATTTATAAAAATAAATTGTCCATACTTCAAAATTAAACATATCTCCTATCTTCGCAGATCTTCCCTACCCTGCAAACACAAATTAATTCATTTGAAATATATATTTTTTCTTTGATTTAAAATGAGGAAGAGGGTAGAGCTAGTAGTGTAGAGAATTGAATCTTTTATTTCACTCAATGATTTACAATGTACAAAGAGATATATATAGAAAATAAAATAAATCTAATCTAGGATAATTACAAAAGATATAAAAGATATTCTCTAATGTGATATACAAGATATGAATATATCTCAAGACCCCCCTCAAACGAAGGCGAATGTAGGCGAAGCTTGGAACATAAATACTCGAACAAGGGGCGAGGCAAGCTCTTAGTAAATATGTCTGCGACTTGATCATCTGAAGAGACGAACTTTGTCTGAAGTCGACTTGAGCTGACTAATTCCCGAACAAAATGATAATCAATATCGATGTGCTTTGCGTGTTTATGGGATATAGGATTTTGTGTCAAGAATAAAGCACTGGAGTTGTCTACGTGTAAGTCACGTAGCAAGTTTACAACCCAAAGAAGTTTCGATGTCGTATTTGCGATGGCGCGATATTCTGACTCACAGCTTGATCGAGATACCGTAGGCTGCTTTTTGGCGCTCCAAGATATAACATTTGGTCCAAGAAAGATGGAGTAGCCGTAGGTAGAGCGTCGTGTATCCGAACAACGAGCTCAATCTGCATCGAAGTAGCCAACTAAATTAATAGGGTCGGTAGTGAAAGTGAGACCATAGTGCACTGTTCCTTTGAGATATTGGAGCACTCTTTTCACTGCTTGGAAGTGCTCGATTGTCGGGGCCTGTTGGAACTGACTTAGTGTGTTGACAGAGTACTCAAGATCCGGACCCGTGATAGTAAGATATTGCGCAGCACCGAGGAGAGACCGATATAGTGTAGGATCATCGAATGCTGATCCATCTTTCACAAATGTTACTCCCGGAGCGAGAGATGTAGAAACCGGCTTTGCGTGAATCATATCGGATTGTTTCAGAATATCCAGAGCATACTTTGTTTGAGTAAGGATCAACTTGTCGTCGGCATAAGAGGCCTCCAGATCGAGAAAATAACCTAAACGGCTGAGATTCTTTGTAGAGAATTTCGAGTTGAGGCGAGACATAAGAGAGGCCAGCGCATGAGAGTTGTTTCTGGTGATGATTATGTCGTCAACATAAACCAAAAGATAGATAGTGACCGACTAACGACGTAGGACAAACAAGGAGGTGTCAGCATTACTGCAGAGAAAACCTAGAGACAATAGAAACTGTCGGAAGCAAGAGGAGCCTGACGAAGACCATAAATAGCTTTTTGGAGCCGGCAAACATAAGATGGATGACGTGAATCAATGAATCCCATGGATTGTTTCATGAATATCGGAGTGGACAAAACCCCATTGAGGAAGGCGTTTTTGACATCCAGCTGATGCAGCGGCCAAGAGTTCATTACGGCAATAGATAGAACAATTCGGACTGTCGAAGCCTTGACTATAGGACTGAATGTGTGAGTGAAATCGAACCCAGGGACTTGGCTAAACCCTTGAGCAACCAAGCGCGCTTTGTAGCGATCAACAAAACCATCAGCTAATAATTTGGTGCGATACACCCATTTAGAACCCACCACATTTGCGTTATGCGGTCGCGGAACCAGGACCCAGGTGTTATTTGCGCGAAGAGCTGCCATCTCATCCTTCATGGAATTTGTCCATTCTGGAACCTTAAGTGCGGTTTTAATCCCGCGCGGTTCAGGTAATGCTGTAGAGACAGAATAAACAGAAACCAAGTTAATGTCAACAGGATAACGAGGTTTAAAAATACCCGCTTTGGCGCGTGTCTGCAAGGGATGGTTGTCGTAGATTTAGTCCGGTTGGGGCTGAACTAATTGGGCTGGGTTAGGTTTGTTTTGTGGCGGTGGATGGATAGGTTCGGGTTGATGCTGAGCTGGTTGAGGCAGCGATGGAAGAGCGAGAGCAGCCGACGTGCATATGACACACGGGGAGGTGGAAGAGGGCTGGACTTGAGGCTGAATGTCAGGGGAGGAGACTGAAGGAATTTTGGAACCACCGATATATGACGTGAGGTCAAGTTTAGACAGAGAAGTGGAGCTGGAAATTTTGGCGAAAGGAAAACACGATTCGTCTGACGAGTAATGTAGACTCGAGAAGAGACTGGGTCTAGACAGCTAAAACCTATGAAAACACAGGGAATGCTACGGGGTTGGAGCTTGTGTTTATTGTAGTCACGATGGCAGGGAAAAACGCGACATCCAAAAATTCGGAAGGCGTCGAATGAAGGTGGTTTGTGGAAGAGTAATTCATGAGGAGATTTATTTTGTAAGAGAGGGGATGGGAGACGATTTATAATGTAGACGGCCGTGCTAAAAGCTTCGACCCAAAGTGATGTAGGGATGGCCGAATGAAAGAGAAGGGAGAGACCCATCAGTGATGTGACGATGTTTCCTCTCGGCTCGTCCGTTTTGAGAAGGTGTGTACGGACATGAAATAAGATGATGGATACCGAATTTTTGAAAGTGGGATTTGAGACGTGAGTTTGTAAATTCAGTACCATCATCGCTTTGAAATTTCTTTATTTTGTTGGAAAATTGAGTTTCAACAAACGAATGAAAATGTAAGAAAATATCAAAGAAATCAGATTTAGCTCGCATAGGATAGAACCAAGTGAAACGAGAAAAATCATCTATAAAAATAGCATAGTAGCAAAAACCAAAAGTAGAATTGACGGGGGACGGACCCAAAAGATCACAATGAACAAGTTCTAGGACATGACTCGATCGACTATCAGAAACTGGAAAAGGTAAATGAGAACTCTTGGCTAATTGACATGACGTACAAACGGTAGAAGATGAACTAGAAGTACCAAGGTGACGTTGACTACGAAGGAGATGTATTGTACGAGCAGCAGGATGACCGAGCTGGTAATGCCAAGTATCAAAACTAGCGTGACGACGGCGGGTTTGAGATAAGACAGTGAAGGCCGACACGGGATTTTGCAGCATGTACAACCCATGCTTATGCACGCCTGTTTCGAGTATCTTTCCGTTGTCCCGAGCTTGGATTGTGAATTGCACATTAGTGAACAAGACGTTAACCGGAAAGTCATGAGTAAGTCGAGTGATAGATAATAAGTTCTTAGTAATGTCAAGAACAATAAGAACATTATTAAGTGATAAGTAAGGAGAGAGCCGCAAGGAACTCGTGTGGGTAATGCGAAGACAGTCACCATTACCGACTGCAACATGATCGGAGCCAGAATAGTCGGAGACATTGTCTAGGGTGGAGACATCATTCGATATATGAGCAGTAGCGCCGGTATCCAAATACCAATCTGATACAGAATCTGGAGAAACAGAGCAATTTGCGGAGAAGGCCTCTGCGAGTTGAGCGGTATGCGGAGTGTATGAGCCACGGACAAAAGATTTATCAAAGCGCTTCCGACAATCAAAAGCATCATGATCTGTCTGATGACAGAAAAAACACCAGGGCTGGCGACGCTTCTTATTTCCGCCCTTGGACTTGCCACGGCCACGGGACTGATTTTTGTTGGAGCCAGAATCGTGTGAAGTCGATGATGCATGGAAGGCGACAACAGATATCGAGGTAGCAGAATCAACGGATTTCAAAAATAATTAATGGCTGAGTGCACGAGCGAGGAGAGTGTCGAAGTCCGGAAGAGGTTCCTGTGCCATCTGAGCAGCGGTAAATTTAGAAAAATTCGACCCCAAGCCTCGTAAAAACCAGTGAGATTTGTCCGACGAGTCTATCGGACGGCCGATAGCAAAAAGCTGATCGCATAAGTGCTTGAAGCGACGACCGAAATCTGCAACGGGAAGATCGCCTTGCTTCATGGATAGCAAATCATCTTTTAAACTCAATTCGCGAGCCTTCGAGCGATGACTGAACGAACGAGAGAGGGCAGTCCACACATCGCGAGAGGTTGAACAACCTATAATGATCAACATAGATTCTTCAGTCAAGGTGGAGACGAGGAACAACTTGATTAGTTGATCACGAGAGTACCACTTTGAATATTCCAGATTGGAAGAGACAACACAGGCGGCCGATGTGATGGTGCGCGAAGGAGCAGCCAGCGAACCATCCAGATATGGAAGAAAATTTTGCTTGATCAGTAAAGGCTCGATTTGGGCATGCCATAGCTAGTAATTGGAAGATGTGAGTTTTATGGTCACCATATGTATCATCGTCGATAATGGAAGGGTCGGTAACTCGCCGGGATCGGCGGCAGCGGCTGCGGCCACGATGGTCGACGGAAAAAAAAATTTGGAGGTAATGAGAGAATTGAATCTTTTATTTCACTCAATGATTTACAATATACAAAGAGGTATATATAGAGAAGAAAATAAATCTAATCTAGGATAATTACAAAAGATATAAAAGATATTCTCTAATGTGATATACAAAATATGAATATATCTCAAGAAGTAGGTACCTTGATTCTGGCCTTGAATATGATTTTCTTGGACAAGACGGGCGTCCGCCACTTTTCCTTCCGACCATTACCACCACCAGTCCACTGTCACCACCCTTCAGCCTCTCCGGGAATTACTCTATCTGCCTACGCATCCAATTATATAAAATCTCAATTAATCCACATTAATATTGTGTTTGTATCGTCTGCCTATACCACTCACCTATTTCAATCTTCAACCATCACTATTCAACAAACCCTTCTTTCTGAGGCTTTTTAAATGCTTGTAACAACTGTGTTATTTCTATGGAGAGAGAAAGTTGACATATATTGAAATGAATCACTACTGTTTTCTCCACGTCTACTGAAAAAAATTTTTTGAGAATATTCTAATGTCAAATTGATGTTTTGCTATCGCAAATTATTTGCGATCTCGTTTGAGATCAACATTTTATTAGATTCAAATTTATATTTGTGATTTGGACTACTCATTTACGATCATGTTTGCGATTTAAGTTTTTTCAGATATTTTGTATTTTTAATTAATAATTTTAAATTTAATAAAATATATATGTTTGCGATTTGGTCACGCCTTTTACTATTGAATTTTTTTTAGGTATTTTTGTTATCTTAAAACTTAATGAAATATATTTACGATTTGAATTTTTTAGATTGGATAATAATCTCAATATTTAAGATTTGATTAATATCATTATAATTTTTTAAAAAGGATTTTTGAAAGATCGTGTAATTTCAAATTGCTAAAAAAACAAGAATGCCAACATACAAATATTTTTTGTAGATAATTTTACTTTGTTTGACGTATTGTTACATGTGGAAATCCAAAATTTAAAATATTTCATTATATTTAAAAATATGAGGGCATTTTTGGAAATTAACTATTCTTTAAATATATATATAAAAGTGGTTATTTAAGGTTTTAATAAAGTGAAATAGGTCATTTAAGATTTTAACTCTTTTAAATTCTATTATATAATTTAATCCAACCAACTTAACCCAATGAAGATTGGTTCCTTATTCGGGTGTTTAAGTGATAACGTCTTACTCATCATCAAATAATTATGGGTTCAAACTTCCTTACAGCATCCGTGTGAGACCAGAGCGAAACTTGAGTGAAATCCAATTTTAAAAAATAAAATACTTTAATATTTATTTTAAGTAATAATTTAAAACCATTGTTTGAAATGATTTTTAACAAATTCTCATGCAAAAAATTTGTACTTTGAGTATTTTTGTGATGTTTAAAAAAGTGGGTATTTTTGTAATAAATTTTATAAAAATGAGTTTTTTGAATAACTAAACGATTTTTACATCAAATTTGGAGTTTAAAAAAAATAATGATCTAAGATACTGTAATATAGATTCCTATCTATTTCTATATCTATATTACTATTCCTAGAATCAATATCCCAAAATATTTTTTTTGACATACCTAAAGAAAATTTCTGAATAATAATCACAAGATCATTGACACATGTCGACATATTCGTGTAAATCTCAATTTGATCTTAGTTAGATAATTTCCTAAATTTAGATATTATTTTTTAATGTCTGGGTTTTTTAATTTTATTATTGATAGATAAGATTAAGTATATCCTTTTGACAATCATTTGTAACACCCCGTGTTATTTTCAGCCTTGTAATAGTTGTTTGGATTTAATATAAGGAATTTCTTTTGTCGAGAAGCATTCGAATTTAAATTAATTGAAGTTGGAGAAGTCAATTATGTTATTGAGCTTGGTTATCTTAAGATCTTGATGAAGTTATCAAGCCTAATTTGAAATATTAATGGTGGGAGAATGAAATATAAGATTTCATGTTGGAATTATTATTTTATAAGGTGGAATTAATCATGGATTATAACTAATCTATGATATTATATTAATGAAATGTTATACTATGATATAAGTTATGGAGGAAGGTATAAATAGAAGAAACTATGCATTATAACATTTTTCCACCATATTATATTTTAGAGAGAGAGAGTGTAAACCCTTCCCCTTTCACCAATCCCGTCAGACACCTTCCGACGATTATTCCGGCCAACTCCGGCGACCAACCGACAAACCACCACCACCATTCGATAGCTCTCGCTCCGAGCTTCGATTTGAGTACTCGTGGGTTCTGAGAGGACAAGGAACGAGAGAGATATCGGAGTTTGGAGTTTGAAGTTGAGGTGGGTTTATGTTACGAATTTTGGAATTTTAGAGTTTAATCTTGTTATTCCGGCCGAATTTCGGTGTTTTGACCTCAGATTCGTGTTCTCCATTGTCTAGGGAGTGTTCGCACGTCAAGAACCATCGATTTGGACGCCGGAAAACCTCGACCGCCGCCGTGAACGGAGGAGCTCCGGCGAGGTATTCATGAGTCTTCATTTTTCGATGTATATTCGTGTTTTGTAGCCATATTCGTGTTCCTTACAATCTAGGGAGTTCATATATGTATTTGCATGTGTCATCGGCCGGCGAAATTGCGAGATATAGCAATTTGCAGGTTCTGCTCCGGCGAACCCGCGAGGAAGACGACTCCTGTCGATCGATAGGAATTGTGTCGATCGACAGGGGGTCGATTGATGGCGTGATGTCTGACAAGTCTTGTCGATCGACAGGAGTACTGTCGATCGACAGGGTGATTGAGACCAAGGGGTTGTCGATCGGACATCCTGTCGATCGACAGGATGTATTTCGATCGACACAACGGTTGTCGACAGGAGACATATCGAGCCACCTCTGTCGATCGACAGAAAGCATGTCGATCGACAGGGTCAGTCGATACAACGTGTCGACCCAGTCATGTCGATCGAGTTAAGCCTGTGTCGACCAGGGCTGTGTCGATCGACACAGACCCTGTCGGTCAACACAGAGGCTTGAAGTGTGATGAGATGTTGTTCAATCCTAGTTCTTCCGAGTCTATTTGTTTACAATTAAGATATATTGTCCTAGATATATCGTACTGCCGCGAGAACCTTATTCTCGTGCATCGTTTGAGTTATGGCACAGCCGCTTAGGGCATGTTGCTTTTGATGTTATTTCTCTTTTATGCAAACAAGGGCATATCTCTGTTTCTTCATGTTTGCCTAACCCTACTTTATGCTCTCCATGTCAACTTGCGAAAAGTTCTCGTTTACCTTTTCAAATTAATGAAAAACGTTCTTTGCATGTTTTGGATCTCATCCATTGTGATTTATGGGGGCCGGCGTCTGTACCTTCTACTGCTGATTTCAAATATTTTGTTATTTTCGTTGATGATTACAGTCGCTTCACGTGGTTATATCCATTGACAAAGAAATCTGATCTTTATGCTGTTCTGAAAACCTTTACTTCATTTGTTGAAAATCAATTTTCTGCTACTATTAAGCGTTTCCAAAGTGATGGAGGAACGGAATTTACTAATCATGCTGTACAGGCCTTCTTTCGAGAAAAAGGGATTCATCACACCCGTTCTTGTCCTTACACTCCATCTCAAAATGGACGTGCAAAACGCAAACATCGGCATGTCACGGAAACTGGCCTTGCTTTGCTCTTTCAGTCTCGCCTACCCATGTCTATGTGGGTCGACGCTTTCTGCATGGCAGCTTATATAATTAATCGTCTGCCCTCTGGTATCCTCAATGGCCTCTCTCCATTTGAGGTTCTTTTTCGCTGTGCTCCGAATTACAATAATTTTCATCCATTTGGCTGTCGTGTTTATCCATGTCTTCGTGATTATGCTGCAAATAAGTTCTCTGAGTGGAGTCAACCTTGCATATTCATCGGTTATTCTTCACATTACAAAGGTTATCGTTGTCTGGATCCAACCACTTCTAAAATATATACTACTCGGCATGCTCGCTTTGACGAGCTCTATTTTCCTATGACAAGCTCTGGATCATCCGCGCCTATCTCTCAACTGGATATATCTAAATTCTTCGAGCCTTCAGCTACTATATCTCCACCGACGCCCTCGCAAAGGCCTCTCCCGGCTTCGCCTAGCTCGCCACCCAAACCGGTCTCGAGCCCTTGCTCCTTATGCTCACCTCCTGAGCCTTCGCCTCCTGCTGCGATCGAAGAAATCCAACACGACTCCCCTGTTTCGCAGTCACCACCGCAGCCTGCTGCCGATCCTGTTCAGCCACCGGCAGCCGCGCCCCATCCCATGATCACGCGGGCTAGGGCAGGCATTTTTAAGCCCCGTCATCCTGCGTACTATGCTAATACGGCCATTCACAATGCTCTTTCAGCAGCCTCTGAACCTAAAGGTTATAAATCGGCTGTCAAGAATCCTCTCTGGCTCGCAGCTATGAATGAAGAAATGCACGCGCTTCAAAAGAACGGCACTTGGTCTCTTGTTCCGCGACCTCCTGAGACTAACATTGTAGGATCGAAGTGGGTTTTCCGTACCAAGTATCATTCAGATGGCTCGATCGAACGTCATAAAGCTCGACTTGTTGCTCAAGGTTTCTCACAAATTCCAGGCATGGACTTCGATCATACCTTCAGTCCGGTTATTAAAGCAGCAACCGTCCGTATTGTTCTATCCTTAGCCGTTCATCATGGATGGCCTCTGCATCAACTTGATGTCAAAAATGCATTTCTTAACGGACATCTCTCCACGCCACTTTATATGGAACAGCCTCCCGATTTTATTGATCCCCGCTATCCATCTCACGTCTGTCGACTCTCAAAGGCGTTATATGGCCTTAAACAGGCCCCTCGTGCATGGTTTGAACGGCTAAGCACCTTTCTCACATCCATGGGTTTCTTATGCAGTCAGGCGGATACATCTCTTTTTATCTATTGTCGCCAGTCTATCCGGATTTATCTTCTTGTCTATGTTGATGATATAATTATCACCGGGAACGCCTCTTCTCATATTTCCGCTTTTATTCGTCGCATGAACTCTGAATTTTCTATAAAATACATGGGTCGTCTTAGCTACTTTCTCGGCCTTGAAGTCACTTACACTGAAGATGGTTTTTTCTTATCCCAAGCAAAATATGCACGCGACATTCTCCTTCGCCATGAATTGCTCGATGCAAAGCCGGTTAGTACACCACTACCCGCCGGTCTTGCTCTATCTATTGAAGGAGAATCTTTCTCTGACATCACTCGTTTTCGGTCTATTGTTGGAGCACTTCAATATCTAATAATTACCCGTCCGGACATCTCCTTTGCAGTAAATCACGTTAGTCAGTTTCTTCAAGCGCCCACTACTGAACACTTTCAGGCGGTTAAATGCATTCTGCGTTATGTGAAAGGTTCTCTCTCCCATGGTCTTCTTTTTTTGCGGCATTCTACTTCCAACTTAGTCGCCTATTCTGATGCAGACTGGGCGCGATGCCCGGACTCGAGACGTTCCACCTATGGCTATGCTATTTTCCTGGCTGGAAATTTGGTTTCTTGGAGTTCAAAGAAGCAGCCGACAGTAGCCCGATCTAGCTACGAATCGGAGTACCGCGCGATGGCAAACACAGCAGCCGAAATTCAGTGGATACTTTCGATTTTACATGAACTTCACGTTACATTACCATCTTCGCCTATTTTACACTGTGATAACAACAGTGCAATCTTCATCTCCCAAAATCCAGTTGCTCACAAGCGTGCCAAACACATCGACATAGATTATCATTCTGTTCGTGAACTTACTCAAGATGGCAAGCTCCACACGTCTCACATTC
>JAPKLW010001218.1:84849-129932 GCA_026898455.1 Plectranthus barbatus
TAAGGTGTTAGATGGCATTTAAAGACAAAAGCAAATGTGCACTCATTAATAACAGGAAACAGACTTCATAGGATCTACTGAAACTCTATCCAGGGTCAGGAATGCAGAATAATTTCTCACCTACATTAACTACGGATTCAATAAAATCAATGGGCTACGAGTGTAGGGCTATATCAAATGCAAGCATTAATGGAACTTACACGACCCCCCCCCCCCCCCCACACACACACACAGAGACACAGAGGGGGAAAAAAGTGGAAACAAAGAAGTATATTTGAGCTAAGTAAAGTCCAATTCATGCAATGAAAGGATATTAATACCTGCTCAATTATAGTAGAATAGTCAAATTGATTAGAAGAACTTCCACTGTTTATCTTCCCCAAAGCCACCTGGTCATCACGATGAGTTGCACCTACCAAGACAGTGTCAGTTGTTGTTGTGGGTGGCCTATAGGTGAGAGCCAGGTCTTTAAACTTCATATATACAAGGTCCTTCTCCTTTTCATCAAATTGTTCCCCTGGCTTGCATGCCGCATCCATCAATTCATTGTTTCCACCCAGACAGAGGGAATTATCTGAAGTGGTTGACGTAGAAATAGAATCACCATAGTTGGACAAGTTATCCATCAACTTTGGTGGCTCAGAAGCTCCACTTTCATTTATCTTGTAGTTTGAGGGAAACCTCGTATTTGCTGTCCAAATTGGGGGGTTCTTTGGTATGGACATCCTCGGAGCAACTGCTAAAGAAGAAAGTTGGGACAGCAACTTGTTTGCTTGAGCATGATCCAACTCAAACCGAAAATGACTTTGACCGTAATAGTTGTCAAAAATGGTTAGCTTAAATTGTACTTCGGTAAGGGCTTGGCACTGTAAGCGGACGCGTATTTGGACCTTGATGCAAAAACCATGGTAAACGCATGAACAATATGGTAGAGCAAAGAGACATGAAAAGACTCCTGTATAATACCTGAGCTGGAAACTTTGTTTTTTCTGAACCATCTATTGTCCATGCATATGGATCAATATTCATTTTCCCTGAGCTAGCAGCTTCATAGATACCATGAAGTTTTCTGTCACTGTAGTTGAACAGAAACAGGGGCAAACCTTGCTCAATGTTCTTTACATACGAAAAGTGTTGTCCTGGCAGGCCTATCAACCATGAAACAGGGATGAGTCTCATGATAGGTTAGATTAAACCGGACTATATCATCAAACTATGCATCAAATTGATGCCCGTGTGATAATACATACAATTGGATGTTCATGCAATGCACACTCAAGAAGGTTTCTGACAAAATGGAGTACGACATTAAAGACTAACCAAAGAGTTGTTTGGAAAGGCATTCTTTCATAGTGCTATTTGTGCAACCAAATATGACACCTCCAAGCTGGTTCTTGCTCAAGTTTCTTGACCATGTTGCATTATATGACGCTGGTGGAGCGTGAAAACCCTCTTTGGGATTAAAGGTCTGTCTGTTCCTCCCAGCTACCATTCTGCTGAGGCAATCCAAAAAGCAAGATGAGGAAGATCAAAACTCCAGCTGAAATTCAAGAAAATGATAAAACTGTCAAAACTAATCTAAAAGCACTCAGAAACCAATGCATTGGATGATATAAAACTTTAGTAAAAGAGAAAACCAATGCAGCCATAGATAAGAATGCTAAAGTAAAGGCATGGTCAATACCCACAGAAAACTAGCAAGAACTTGATAAACTGATGTAATATAGCTTATTGGTCCGCCAAAATTTGCTAACATGAAAAACTTGGGAAATAAAAAATAGGCAACCAAACAAATGAGTGTATATCTATGCCCTTCAAACTTGAAAACTCAATAAATGATCTATCTGTAAGAGCCCTAATGTTCCTAAAAATGACAATGACATTGCTAGGCGCCAATTTGTAGTAATGGTTGAATCATACAAGAATACTCAACTATCAGTCAAAAGTTTACTCAAACCTAGTAAGTTGTCTCATTTCTTCCGATGATTGCCATTCCCTAGATATCCTTTTATCCAAAATCTTCTAAATATCCTAAACTAAGAAACGATTCTTCAAAAAGACGGGAACATCATATATATATATATATATATATCACCAAACCTAAACAACGAAGAAGCGAATGCAGATTATGAACCAAACTCATCCCCACTGCCAACCCTTGTTATTCCATAGATTGCGACATTAGGATCAGACAACCTCACTTAAAAGAACAAAAAAAAAAAAAACGCTACGAAAAACCCACCCAAGAATTAATCCATCAACTGAGAATAGAGAGAATCGAAGGCATACAGTGTATAGAGAAAGGGAAATGGAGGAGGGTGTGTGGCATGCAGAAACGCAGAGTGAAAGAGAAGAGTATACCCGCCCAAATGGGAAATGGTAGTGGTGGTGCCAACTGCGAAGATAGAATAGCGCGAAGGGAGGGGGGTAGTGAGTGCGGGTTGTCTTCTCTAATTCTCTTCTCTTCAGTTATTAATTAATTAATAGTTTCTTCATTATTTGTAGAGAGTAGTGAGAAGTGGGTACGATCCAAAATTCCAAACCAAAGGTTTAACAACTTCAAATCTCCATCCTTGGCTTGGCTTGGCTTGATATTCACTTTTTAGAATTATTTATGAATATTCTTTTTCTGTTAAATTCTAGACTAGACTATATGAAAATTATGTTTTTATCATAAGCTATGAATGTATGTACTGTTGTTTATTCCAATTATTTTTTGGAAAACTTTATAGCTCAAACAAACAACCCTTAAATATATCTTTTTCCATTTTTATGTTTACATGGTTCTTTTTGTTGTTAATTCCTATATAGTAAATGCGTGAAAGAAAAAAAAACTCCAATTTCATATTTTTCAAAATTATACATATAAGTGTTTATGTGTTAATATTTTATCCTATATTAAATGAAAAATATGTATTCTATTAATCTAGATTATAAAACTGTGAAAATGCATTATATAGCTAGCTATAAGATTTGGGCTGGGCTCAGAAAATGAGCCTCAGATGTTCTCTAAAGTGAAGAAGTTCCATCATATAGCTAAGTAACCAACAACTTACAAGCCCAAGCCCAACTATAAACGCAACCAGAAAAATAAACTAGTTTCATTTCATACTCAAAAGTTAAAAAATTTGTTCAAATTTGTGAGTTGGACTGGATTTAAAGATTAAAGAAACAACTATACAAATCTATCAATCTGCATCATCGATAGATTTGACGAAATTGTTGGAAATACAATCATTTTATCACCAATGTTTGTCCAACTATTACAAGCTTATTAATTTAAGGATTTTAGTTATTATTAAAAATGATTTATGAGGTATGTTAGGGTTTATAACATATTGAGACCCATAAATATAGTAAGCATAACAATTCAAACCAATTTTTTGTTTATAGTTCTAATATTCATTGTAAGTTTGATTATGAGAAATAACTTGCAATAAGCTCAATATTGTATGTTTATGGGCCGTAATTATATTTTTTATATATTTGGAACAAAGATATAAGTAGACCTTATTAATTTTAAAGCTAAAGAGGTTCGATTAAATCATCTCTCACATAAAATAATATAAATATAGAAAACATCATATGACCCATATTTCTATATGAATGGATGTGGCACTACTTATGTGTGCATGGAATTAAGAATTAAGTTATAGTCAAAAAATGATGCCAAAAAGTCAAAAAGTAGAAAAAAAAGTGGCAATGATTTGGTGAAGTTTTCATGAGTCCGCTAGCTTTTGAACTCGAGAATTACGCGATCACGTTCTTTAATTATTATCTTTCATAACAATATCATAATTTTAAGGATAAACCCAACAAAAAAAGTGAGAGAAAAAGCATCACTTTAATTAGGTTAAAAAAAGTGCATGAAAAAACGAGATTACTTTGTAAATTAGAATAATGGAGAACCTCATTTGCAATATTTTTTTTTGTCCTAGCCATGAAATTTTTACTTTCAGTGAAGAATCAATCAATCCCAATATGTTCCCACTAACAAATTTTATTGTGTATTATTATTATTTTTTTTTTTTGCTCTTCATTTACCAAAATCAAGAACATTAATTTGATCACCCATAATTAATTCCTTGTGGAGTAGGTAAATTCACATGGATTCAAGTTCGTTAGGTTGAGTCTATGCACAAGTAATAAGGACAGTCATGAGAGAGAACAAAGATTAGATTTTGATGATATCAATTCATAGAATTAACTCATTAAGTAGGGGTGTAATCGAACCGAGTCGAAATGAATAGTATCGTGCTCAAGTTTGACTCGTTTAGTATCGAGTCGAATTTCGAGCATTTTTTACCAAATGTTTTGATGTTCACAAACTTTATCAATCCTTGGTCGAGCTTAAACGAACTTTCTAAATTTAGAACATTTTTAAAATGTTCATTGTTATTCTGAAGGAAAAAATTATTAATATCATATTTATGCACTAATTCACATTTTTCTTATTGCTAGAAAGATTTATCATTATTATTACTCTTAAATCATGAAAATATTATTTTTATAAAAGTAATTATTTTATATTTTTACTAATTTCAGCTAACGAGTCTGTTCACGAGTCGAATACTATGGTGCTCAAGTTTGGTTCACTTACTAAACAAGCTCAAACGAGCTTTTATCGAGTCGAAATCCGAGTAGCTCATGAACAGTTTGGTAATAATAGTGTTTGTTTAAGCTAATTATCTGGTGTTTTAGAGAGGGAACATTAATTTAATAACATGGCATAAAGGAATAAAATGAGGCAGATTTCATGAAATATGTTTTTAATCGGAGATAAAAGCGCTTATGAATAGTATTCCACCACCTGACCGGGGGGGGGCCCCCAGTCATTTCATTTTATTGTTCAACATTTGGAATGATTTAATAGATAATTCGAAGGGGCCACCATGCTCTCAAAGATAAGGACAATTAAGCCATAAAAAAAGAAGAATCATTGCTTTTAACTACATTCTAATATATATATTGTTTTAAAAACTCAACCATGCTCTTCACAATCAAAGTAAAGCATCGCAATGACTAAAAAAATTGCATAGGATAGCAGATTAGGAGTGAGCAAAATCGAATCACGAACAATAAAATAAATTAAACCGAAAGATTTTTGACGGGTTTGGATAGAGGTTCGATTTCAAATCTCTAAACCAAAACTATATTTGGTTCGAATCAGTTTGGGATGTTTAAGGGATCGGTTCAACCCAATCTACCTAAAAGCAAAAATTCGGTTCAGTTCAAAAAAACGAGTTGGATTCAATTTGAACCCAAAGTGGTAATTGTACAGCCCTAAACCCTAAGCAAGGCCCCTAAACAAAATTTTTGCTTATTTATTTATTTATGCTTTTGGCTCAAATTAATCAACCCTTATAAATGGTAACATGAAATTCTAAACAAAAATTTGAATTTTATTGCAAAAGTCGAAATATTTGTGCAGAGACATGAAAATATGAAAATACATGCTTTGTCCGATGGCTCTACCCTACACCTGCTCCCAAATTTGAATGGACCCACCCACCCACCTCTGTTCCTTCTTCATATTTCACTTTCAAACACCTCCATTTTTTTGAACACACTCTCCCTCTGTCTCTCTCTCTTTCTCTCTCAACACTGCAACACAAAAACTCTGCTCCAGTGCTCCTTCAAGTTCTCGAAAAACATAAATGGAAGCTGCATCTCCATCTTCAACCAAAGAAGCCCAAGCACCACACTCCTCCCCAAAACCATTGAAGAAAAGCTTCGTCGCTTCATTAATGGAGGCAACCGCGCTCCGCTCCCCTTCCTTCAAAGAAGACACCTACTTCATCTCCCACCTTAAAAACTCCGAGCGCAAGGCCCTCGAAGAGCTCAAACACAAGCTCATGTCTGCCCACGGCCCCGACTCGATGTGGGGCATCCCTCTGTTAGACAATGCGGACGAGCGCGCCGACGTAGTCCTCCTCAAATTCCTCCGCGCCCGCGATTTTAGGGTTCCGGACGCTCTCAGCATGCTGCTCAAGTGCTTGAAGTGGCGGAAGGAGTTCGCGGCCGACGTCGTTTTGGAGGAGGACTTGGGGCTGAAGGAGCTGGAAGGTGCGGTGGCGTATATGCATGGGTTTGATAGATGCGGGCATCCTGTTTGTTATAATGCCTATGGGGTTTTCAAAGATAGGGAAATGTATGATAAGGTTTTTGGGGATGATGAGAAATTGAAGAAGTTTTTGAGGTGGAGGGTTCAAGTTCTTGAGAGAGGGATTAAGCTCCTGCATTTTAAACCCGGCGGCGTTAATTCCATTATTCAGGTTACCGATCTCAAAGATATGCCCAAGAGAGAGCTCAGAGCTGCTTCCAATCACATCCTCTCGCTTTTTCAAGATAATTACCCAGAAATGGTTGCTAGAAAGGTGAAAAAAAACTTGCAAATTTCTTGATTTTCTTTTTCGTTCTCTCTTTCTTCAACGTTTAATGGTGGTTTAATTAATTTGCAGATCTTTATAAACGTGCCATGGTACTTCAGCTTGCTGTATTCGATGTTTAGTCCGTTTCTGACGCAACGGACCAAGAGCAAATTCGTGATATCCAAGGAAGGAAATGCAGCAGAGACGCTTTACAAGTAAGAGTTTTTTCTTTTTTGTTTTTTTTTTTTTAATTGCTGGGAAATTCTCTCAGACATTTTGTCAAACAATTGGCACTCATAAATTCTTCTCTTCAGAAAACAACATCATCAAATCTTTAGCGTAACGTGATTGGCAAAATATTTATTGCTGTTTGAGTTTTTTGTATTCTACGACGTCTATTTATGGATATGTCTTTATTGAGATTTAAGACAGAGACTCATTTCCCTAATTTGTCTGCTTCCCAATAGATTTATTCGGCCCGAGTACGTTCCAACTCAGTACGGGGGACTGAGTCGACCCAGCGATTCCCTCACCGGCCCCCCTAAACCCGCCTCCGAGTTCACCGTTAAAGGTGGTGAAAAAGTGAACATCCAAATCGAAGGCATTGAGGTATAAATTATCTTATAATTAGTTGAGACATTTTAATTTTAGTCCTAAAATTATTTGATTTTGTGAAGGCCGGTGCGACCATAACATGGGACATAGTTGTCGGAGGGTGGGAGCTGGACTACAGCGCTGAGTTTGTCCCGAATGCGGAAGGCAGCTACACGATCGCGGTGGAGAAGCCACGGCGGATGGCGGCGGATGAGGCGGCGGTGCACAACTCGTTCGCGGTGAGGGAAGCCGGGAAGATGGTGCTTTCCGTCGACAACACTGCGTCGCGCAGCCGGAAGGTTGCTGCCTACCGATATGTAGTTCGGAAATCAACATGAATAGTTAATAATTATGTCTTAAATCTGTGGAATTGAGAGTTGATTAATGCTGTTTTTTTTGTTGGGTTTTTCTTGCTTAATTTCTAGGCCTGTCTGTTTACATTATGGAATACATAATTGTATGGGATCATATTTTTAATGTATAATGTTTAGGTTTAGAGAATTTAAGAAGCTTCTTGAATGTAATAATTAATTCCTAATCTTAGAGTTGATCGTCTATTCCATGCTCTCTGCTGCTAAGCTATTTTCTTGTTTTAAAAAATATTTTGCTCTGTCTTAATTATGTGATTACTTTTTTTTCACTTGTTATTATAATCACAAGCGTGGGTAAGAGATGTAGAAATTGAATGATGAAGCATGTGAGGTGGGAAGGAAGACTTTTAGAAGCATGATATTGATGTGTGGCCTAGTGTGGAGGGGACAAACTGAAAAACTCAATTTTCTTACATTAGATATAACTTTTGGGGATCCAATAATAGATTAAATTTAAATTTTTGTTTGGAATATTCTTCTTGATAAACGAGAAAGAAGAAGATGAAAATAAAAAGGTAGAAGATGATATTGAGTGTTGTCTGTGGTGCAGTGCAGACAGTGCTTTGTTTCTGAGAGAGTAGAGAGTGAGTCGTTGTTGTCAAGGTATCATGTTCGTCCATTCTTTTTATTACAATTAGGGGTATTTAAGTTTAACTCGTTGAGTATTTGAGTCGAACTTTGAGCTTTTTTATCGAATACTTTAAAGTTTATGAACTTAATCGAACTCGAACTTAAATTAACTTTCTAAATTTAGAATATATTTAAAATATTTATTATTATTTTAAAAAAATAAATTATTTATTCCGTAATTAATATCATATTCATACTCAAATTCATTTTTTTTCTCGTGACTATAAAGATTTATTATTATTATTATTACTCTTAGATCATGAAAATGTCACTTTTATAAAATTAATTATATTCTTACTAATTTTGACAAACGAGCTTGCTCACAAACTTACGAGTCGAGTACTATAAAACTCAATTTTAGTTCGTTTAGTCAACGAGCTCGAACAAATTTTTATTGAGTCGGGATCAAAGTAACTCACGAACAATTTGACTAGTGTAGAACGCAAAATTTACAACAACAGCATTGGGATTTTGATTTATGTACAAACATGATGAATTCAAAATTTATCCTAGCTAGCAATTGATATATGGTCTTATTAATAATGTCAAATCAGCCAAAAACAAAATATATATAGAATTTTGGTAAATATTAAGCTCTTATTGTAATTGACTAATCCTACCTCGTGTCTCCCCACTACTTCCACACGATCACAAAACAACAAACACACATATACAACACAAAAATACAAATTAAAAACAAAAATTAGGTTAGGGTTGGATTGGATTTGGGAATTAATCCTTCACTCTCCAATCAACTCGATTTTCCTGGTGGTCCTTCTCCTCCTCTGCCGATTCGTCCGCTGCTGCTCGCCTGCTTTCTCTGCATCATCGTCGTTCATGTCGCAATTCAACACGGTTTCCAGTCCGTCGTCTATCTTGCCGCGACCGTTGGCGGCCGCCGCTGGCTCCTTGTAGTTCAAGCTGAGATGAGTGACTTCGGATATGGACTTGTTGAGAGCTGGTGGCCGCGGTCGCTTGAAAAACAAGCACACCACCACGCAGTCGTCTATTTTAGCGCAGGGGAACCTGTATCGCCACGCCTTCTGAGCTTCGTCGATCAGCATTTTTGCCGCCATGGATCGCTTTCTAGCGGATGCCACGATCTTTACCACATCACTGTTTGACAACACGTCCCATATCTGATAGATCGATGGTGAGTGAGTTAAATTTTGTTTTATTAGTTAATTTGATAATAATATATATGGAATGAATTGGGGATTTAGGTTTAGGAAGCGACGTACCCCATCGCTGGCTAAGACGACGAACTCGTCGTCGTCTGTGAGGTGTCGAGAGGTGATTTCGGGGGTGGAGATGAGGCCGTAGTCCTTTAAGCAGAAATCTCCGAAGGCTCTGGCCATGGCAAGCCCAGGGCAATCTTGATCGGGCAACCAAACTCTATGCACATTTGGCTCTTCCTTCATCGGCAACACTCTGCCTCTCCGGCTATTGATTCGCTCCTTTTCAGCTGGGAGATTTGGTTTCAGATCAACGGTGAGCTGTTGGGGAACTAGCTCATTGTTGGAGTCCCTTGTGCAGAGCACCGCACGTGAGTCTCCCAAATTAGCAATCACCAAGTTTCGACCCTACATAAACATACACATGAGATATGAGAATTCAATTCACATGAATTTGTTTTCTCAATTGCGTTTGTGATATCGAAATCCATTTATACCTTCTTAATGATGGTAACTGATGTGCAGCCGCTGGAATAGCTGTCAACCGGAGCCTCAATCTCCAGTTCTTCATCCATTTCATGGAAGCACTTTATCAATCTATGTTTCCACATTAAGAAAAATGGATCGGATTCTTGATCATTATCGTTTTCATGTCCCATCCTCTGCTCGCGAGCTTTGGATTGCTCGTAATATTTGGTGACTTTTGCAGGCAAATAATCGCGGACATAACGCGCCACCAGGTGGCCGTTGGGTCCGTGGCCATCGAATACTGAGCATAAGAATGTATCCTTTTCACCTGAAAAGTTCTGAAAGAGAAGGCATGGCATTCTTTTTCATATTAGTATTTTGTAATTTGTGATATTAATAATAATAATAATGATGATGATCACGTACCTCCCAGACAGTCATAGCATCTTGGTTCAAGCCCTTGGTGCCTTGTTGGGTGTGCATAGCGACATATTTAGAGGAACCCTGGAGGCGGACTCGGGCGCCGCCCTCGCCTTTCAACACGATGTTATCCTCATCGATTTCCCTAGGTTTGGCTTCTTCCTCCACCAAGCAGCTCTCAGATTTGTTGTTGTTGACTCGATGGCACGAGCAACATGCACCCATCTTTAAGTCCCTTCACTTCCTTTCCCAACAGGAATATCAAGGGACCAAAGATGGATGCAGGAAAACGAGACTAAAATATCAGATTGTTTTCGACTATAACAAAACTATCTTATATATGAATGAATGATGTCTTGTTTAAATGGATCGGCAAGGAGGATTCAAAGGATTTCAGATTGAAGAGGTCCTAATCCAATATGAGCAGATTGCTTGATATATGTATATTGTTGGTTGGTTGGAAGGGTGTGAGTTGTGCTAAATTTAGATTTAGATAGAGCGGTAATAAATGGAACAAAATCCTCTTGTCCACTATTCATTTTCTTGTGTAAATCACACTTGTGCCCTTGCTGATGTAGGCCCTTCCCCACAAAAATGGGGTTTTTTCGCCATTACGCATGCTATTGCTATGATTAAAAAGCAAAGAGAACCACAGAATTGAAAATGGCATCTGCTATTCACATAAAAATTGATGGTCTGGCTTAAAATCCCACGTAATTATATTTATCAAATTCTTACACATAAGTATTATGACATTATTAGATGCTAGGAACATATTAGGAGTCATTTTAAGTTTTGGTTAGTTACATATTTTAGCATAATCTTTACTTAATATTAAAATCATTATACTTTTTTAAATCCTAACATTATAACATATGATTTAAGGTTTTTACATCTTTAACACAAATACTTTGAGTTGAAAAATAATATTTATATGAAAAAATGGGTCCCACTTATTACTGGGACCTGACAGCTTGGACATGAACTTGACCACAGGTTCAAGATTTTGGTGTCAGGGCTGGTTAGGGAGTCCAAATTAATCAATAATAGAATTTATAAGTTTTTAATTCCAATTATTATGCGATAATTGGAATTTGGTAAGTATTATAAACTCAAATAAACCTCAATTTCCGACAAATGACGTCATTAATACGCGGCACATGAATAAAACAACGAAGCTGAGTTGAGTTGTAGGAACACTTTTCTCAGTTTCTTGTCTCTCTAAACTTCCTTTTTCTCGCACCTTCATTCATCCCATGACTCAGCCAGATGATCATCCCAAGCCCCAAGACCAACCGCAGACGCTGGTGGTGGCCGTCGATGCGGACAACCAGAGGGCGGCTGCTGCTGGCGGTGGAGTCACCAACATCGTGCACCGCTGGAGGCGCGAAGATCTTCTGAAGAGGACCTCCTTGGCTTGCCGCGCCTTCGGTTTGATTTTTTCCTTGCTGGCTTTCATAATAATGGCTACTAATCAGCATGGTGATTGGAAAGAATTTGATAGATATGAAGAATACAGGTGAATAGTTCAAGAAACCATTTTTATTTATTTATTTTTTGTCTGTTTCTTGTTTTCGTGGGGATTAATGAATTTGACATTGAATTAGGTATGTGTTGGCTATAGCAATTCTTGCTACTTTGTACACGGGGTTTCAGACGTGGAAACAGATTCATGAAATTTACACCAGCAGAGAGATTATTTCCCGGAAGAATGCTGCTGTGATTGATTTCGTTGGTGATCAGGTTTGTTAATTTTCTTTAATTACTGACCAAATACTTGCTTTTTCTGCTTTTCGTTGGCCTTAATCTTTTTGTCTTACTTTGTTAGTATTAGGACTAAGGGCTGTTGATTATGATTGGATGAAATTGCTATGTATAAAGATGAGGTTGATATCTCACTAATTAATCAAGGGTTATAGAGCTTGATGGAAAATGATGATTCATAATTGGTCATGCAAAATGTTACAATGGTTAATGTAAGGTCGAGGAAGTAAGGAAGTTAGATGGAAAAGTTTTACCGTGTCACATTTTGCATCAAAATGCTGGAATCCTTTGCCCATATATGGCTTTAGACATATTAATGAAGGAGCTTTAAGTCTGTTTGGTAATGTAGTACGATGTATCCTCACCTTAAGTTGAATGGATTTGCAGGTTGTGGCATACTTGTTGCTATCTGCAGCTTCATCAGCAGTGCCATTGACAAACAAAATGCGCGAAGGAGCAGATAATATATTTACGGATTCCTCAGCATCAGCAATCAGTATGGAGTTCTTCGCATTCTTTTCATTGGGTTTGTCGGCTCTCATCTCTGGATTCAAACTCTCTAGTCAAAATTACATTTGACCAGCTTCAAGATCTTACCCAATTTTTTATTACTTTGTATTGCTGTTATTTCATTGGTTTGTTGCTATTTGTTCGTGTACATTATATGTGCAAATTCATGTGTTTGAAAGGAGTGCATTAGCTTTTCACAGTGCCATCATTATGTCTTGTAATTGTAAAGCTTCTTTTGTGAATGAAATGAACTATATTAGTCCTTCTGTCTGGATTTGTTTTCGAGTTTGTCGAAGTATTTGCTTGAGTAATATGATGCTTTTGGAACAACTCTTTCAGAAGGCATTAATGGTTATAACTAGTAACTGGTGATATGAATTTTTATTGAAATTGACATAAATAGATAGAACAGAATAAAAGAAAAATTGATCACTATCATGTTTGTTTTTCTTGCTCTAAACCTTATATGAGGCCATTGTTCTTACTTCCAATGGCTCAAAATAAATAAAAAAATGTCTTCTACTTCCTATTACAAGATTACATACACAGCACAGTGTGAATGTCACTGTAAATCTCTTTCATGAACACTAGCTAAGAACTGCCAGCTCTAATGATTCGACCCGGAGAATCCTTCATCTCAGGAAAGAATCATAAAATGGGCTTTCTCTAGGTTCTTGCTTAGCTATGGAGGAGTTATCAGTATGCTGTTGCAACTGATTACTGTACGGCGCACCAGCAGAGTTTCCGAAACCTGAAAATGCATAACTGTTGTTGTCCTGCAACATCTGAAGTGTGTAAGGTGCTTGGTTCTGCATCCTGGTAGGGTTCGAGTAATTCATCCCGTCTGGTTGGTTGCTCATGACAGACGGCCTTATGGCTGTAGGTGCAACGCTGGTAGTCATTGTTGGAGGTCTTGTCGTGGCATAGCCACCACTACCTCGCGCTGCAGGAACATCATGGTTATGTTTCCCCTCGTATGTGGTGATCACCGCCCTCAAGTCGTGGGACGCTCTCTCCACGTGTTTTCTGACCGGACAGCCGTTGTACGTGCATTTGTAGTAGCTCCTGCAACAATGCAAGTACAGTTGAGACTCAAGATTCATTAATTTACATAATACTAACTGAACATGTGTGTCTGTTTATTGTCTGAAAATTTTACCTAGGATTTGGATTGCCCTTTACCACTTTCTGTCCATACTTCCTCCACCTATAGCCATCATCAAGAATGTCGATGTCACTCGTGGTCTGAACCACGATTCTAGGCTCACGAACTGTACGATTTCCAGAAGCTGACACGCCTTCACTGTCATTCTCCCCTTTCCTAATAATAATACCAACATACATAGTCAGGTAAGGTAACCAGATTCAACAAAACTCATATGCACATGATCTCCCACACTTACCATCTCTTGGCTTCAGGTTCATTCTCGTTACTCATGGACGATCCCTGCTCGAAATCATCATCGCCAAAGGAAGCAGACGAGTTCTCCGGGGTTGTGACAGAATCCATCTGCTCATTTTCGTGGCTCTGCATTGCATTAATGTTGTTATAAACAGGATTCTGGAGACAGCTCGATGAAGATCTTCGCGTCGACTGCGGTTTTGGATGATTGTGACTCCCTTTGTAGACAATCTCAGTGATGTGTCCCTCAAGATTGCACTCGACCTTCTTCTTGGTAGGGCAGTTGGGGAAGGTGCACTTGTAATAGCTACGAGGATTCTCACTGCCCTTGACTTGCTTCTGTCCGTATTTTCGCCAGTTGTAGCCGTCGTCGGATTTCTTCTGCTCTCTTACATACTGTGATGATGGCTGAGCATATTGAATCTGGCTAGGTTGCTGCTGTACTACATGTGTGGTTGGGTTTGAATAACCTTGAGAAAAACTATGTTGCTGGGGTTTGGACATGTCATCAGCTGGTTTGTTCATGAATGAAGTCAAGTTTTCATCCTCTTGTTTCCTTACATATGACTGATCCTGCGCATTTAATAAATGTAAATATAAATACCTCAAAATTAATCAATTTTCGAAAGGACACATGTTTGTCTCATATGTACGCTGCAAATTTAGATTCGATTTTCAGACAAAACAAAAACTAGATTGTAATAATATATACACAAGTTACAGATAGATGATGGAAATGAATAAGAATAATTAAAACATTAAAGCCAGCTGTAGGAAATTAATTAATGAGACCATAAAATATAAAAAGAAGACTAATGCAGACACAATACAATAGTAGTTTTATCCAAAATGAAATAAAAATAAAATTGTAGGGTAATAAAAAAAGAGCATAGGATGAAGTGAGACACATCCAAAAGTCTGAACAAGATAGCAAAAGTCAACACGCGTATTGATGAAGAAATTAAGAAGCAAAACACCTACCATGGTGGAAGATGAAAAGAAGGAGCTATTGGATTGAGATTGGAAGGAGAAGTCGGAATACTTGCGCTCCTCCTCCTTCGCTGCAAAGCTCCCGGTCGTCGGCGACGGAAGAACCTGCACCACACAACCTCATTAAGTAACATGGAAGCTCAGCTCATCGTACGTCGATCATTACACACACACACACACAATTAGTATATATATGATGATGATGATGATGATCTTACGTTAGAGGAGGAGAAGAGGACGGGGGAGTCGAGGAGGAGGGAGGGGCTGAGACTGGAAGGGATAGATAGATAGGAGGAAGGGGAGACTGGAGGAGGAGACAAAGGCAGAGAAGATGGTGGGAATGATTTATATTTTGGGATTTCAATGTTTTTGTTGAAGAAGGTGGGATCAGAAGTATTCATTCCCCAATTGTAAGTGAAGCCAGATTTTGGTTGGCTCATGGCTTCTTCTTCTTCATCCTCTGCTTCTTGCTTTCTGGGATTGGGAGAGACAAGATCATGGAAAGAAGTAGACATGAATTGAGATATTGGAGACAGATGACTGCTCGAATTGTTTTTATTATTACCAAAACTGTTTATACTTCCACCTGAAGAAGCCATTTCTTTTTTTTTTTTTTTTGTTCTTTTTTTTCTTTTTGGGGAAATTTGATTTGAATGAATGGAAAAGGGATTTAGAAAGTGTTGGAGGGGGAGGGAGGCAGTGTATATAAATAAATATAAATATAAATATAGAAAGAAAGTGTGACAAGTCTTGAGGAGCTTCTTTCTTAGAAGGTAGCGAGAGGTTTGACCGACGAATATTTCATTTTTTTCCTCTGATTTTTGGGTCAAAACGTGTGGGTTTGACTGGTTCAAGGCTGCTGAACTGATTCACCAATTATATTGACAATCAAAATACTGATAATATTTCACATAATCTTTTGGATTTTTTAAATTAATGAAGATAGCTTAAGTGGGTGTCCCCTACCTCTTTCAAGAAAAGAAAGAAAAAACAAAGAGAGTTATGTTATTTTGATTATATCTCTTAAGATTTGAATATTCTTAAAAGATAATTAGTGCACAATAAATACATTTGTGGGGTTCATAATATATATCTCATGAATAATCACGGATGAGATTTTCGAAGATACTTATATTCAATACTTATCGTAGTTGAGGGGATCTTGGACATTTTTCAACTAGGGGAGGATTGATCACAACAATATATATATACTCCTTCCGTTCTGTATTATTATGCACGTTTGAAAAGTAATAATTTATCAGTGAATTTGGATTAATTTTTCATTTTAAAAAAATATGATTAATATGACGCAAACAAAAAGATGATCGGAACTAATATAATAGAACAGAGGAAATATATAAAAAAAATCCATAAGAGTTACAGTCATTCTCATGCAAAAAGAAAAGAAAAGAAAACACCAGTAGATTGGATTTAATTAAAACTTAATATTAGAATTATATAATTAATAAATAAGTAAAGTATGATGGATTTAATTTCAATCAAATTATTGATATTTGTGGAAATGAGAAATGTAAAAAGTATATTTATTGCAATTTACCCTTATCTTTTCAACCAATTTAATTATGTGATTATCAATTATTGCACAAATATTAGAGTTCTGCATCTATTTTCTCAAAAATATAATAATAATAATAATAATAATAATAATAATAATAATAATAATAATAATAATAATAGTTATTGACTATAGAGTTTGGTCAGAAAAACTCCAATACCCATCATGCACATATGTTATGTACTCACAATTGATATATCAATACATTAGAGGTGATAATAAAAATTAAATCAATTTCACCACCAATATTATATTACCACACGTTCATGTGAACAAAAATGCTAGCCTGATACCTTGGATTCTGTTTTTCCTTCAAGTTTTGTCTCCATTCAACAATCAAAAGATACCTAGGATAGTTGGCAAGATTTAAGGATAATATATATAAATATTTCCAGTAGAACCAACCTATGAGACTTCCTGTCCTGTTTTAAAACAGTATTTCTTCTATTATCTAATTACAAGTTTTTTCAATAACAATTAAAACTAGAGATAAATATCAAGTATGATGAAAATCACAAGAGTAAAAAGAATTAATTATTGCACATGGTCTAATATGTAATAATCCCTTCATCGGATCATTAATTCTATTTTGACCGGGTACTGTAACCAATATTTATGAGTATAGTAAAATTAATATTTTATTGATGTGAGAATTTTTTTTTCTATTTTAAAAAATGAGACGGAATGGAGGGAGTACTAAACATACAAATTGTATTTCCTCAGTGGCATACTTTATCAACCTAAGTCTTGCATGTTTTGAGACATGTTTGATGTTACATTGTAATAAGTGATAATATAGATTCCATGAGTATGTGCAAATCTTATCCAAAAATGCAACATGAAAAACACCATACAAACACATTCAACTCAATTTCTGAACCCAACTTCCATGCAGTTGCTACTTTCATCATCATCATCATCGTCTCTCTCTCTCTCTCTCTCTCTCTCTCTCTCTCTCAATTGAGAAACGCCATGAAATGAATCTCCTCAGAGGCTCAGAGATTAATTTCAATGATGCAGGTTGACTCAACTGCACTGCTTTTCTACTCTATAATTGCATCCAAATCAAGTTTCCAACACTTGGGTTCTAATTCTGCCTGCACATAATTAAACAAAAGCCTATATATATAGATAGATATAAGTGAAATGAAACCAACCAACCAGCCATGGCATGGATTATTACCTGAAATACTTTATCTCTCCACTGGAAACTGCAGCCGCGGGCTTCCAGATGCTTGCAAAGCTGTTTCGGCAGCGACGATTTGAACCAACTCTGAAGCTTCACCTTAGTTAGCCCCCCGCATGCTAACAGTGCAGCCGCAAGCCCTCTGGGAGTCAATCCCCTCAGGTGGAGAACCGTCATGCTTTGCAGACAGCTTATACTTGCTAGGGACAGCAGCCCCACGTCACTCACCGACGTGTACGACAGATTTATCTGCATTTTGGTAAACTCAAAATCATCATACATGCTCCAACCTAAGATGTCTGGATATATAAAAGAACATCCCCACCACACCTGTTTCAGGTTTTGAGAGAAGTGAGCAAGAGATATCATTCCAGCATCATCAATGTTGTGGCATTTTTTTATGTCTAGCTTGGAAAGCTGCTTGCATCCCATGGAAACTGCTTCTAAACCGAAGGAACTGATAAGAGGGCACCCCCGGCTTTCTAATGTGTTCAGTTTCGAGCATTTTGATAAGGACGTCAAGGAACGGTCTGTGATGGAATTGCAATATGCAATGTTGATCATTTCTAGGCCGGGACAACCATTGGCGATTGCTGAAATGCTCGAATCACCAATGCCATCCAATCTGGACAAAAAAGAAACAACTTTGCTGGTGAGAAGTGTGCCATCTCATACAATGTCATGCCAGATATGTCTAACGGTCTAACCTGTATAAATCTAGTTCTCTGAGCTTCGAGCAACCTCTGCCGATATGGATCAGCCCATCATCAGTAATATTCAAGCAGATTCCCAACTTCAAGCTTTTGAGCTGAGAGCACCTGGAGATGGCTTTGAGGCCTGCATGCATATCAATTGAAACGGCGTGATTGGAAATATTCTAAGCTAACTCACAATGCTGACAGCTGAGGCGAAAGAGGCAGTTAGCGTACCTTCATCATCGATTTCATTATCCGTAACATCAAGCTCCTCCAGAAACTGGCATCGCTGCCCAATCAAAACAAAAGCTTCGGGGAGAATCAAGGCGCACGACTCCATCTTGAGGGAAATGAGCGAAGTGCAAGAATTTGTTATGTGGGCAACCGATGCATGAGTTATTTTGCGGCAGCAGGTGATGTCTAGTTTTCTCAAGTCTGTGTGTTTCGTAACAAGGGAGGAAAGCCCTTCATCGGTCACTCCAAGGCACTTACTTAGGCTTAGTTCACTTAGTGATACACACCAGTTTCCGATGGCTTTGAGCCCGGAAGATGTGACCTTGCAACCGTCAAGCTTTATAGATTGCAACATGGAAAGCTTTTGCAAACTATCAGCAAGAGCAAGATCCACCCGAGAACCATATGACAAGATGAGTTGCCTCAAACTTGCAGTAGCACTAGTTAAGGAAGATAAGCCAACGTGACTGACTTTCTGGCAGCTCGACATATCAAGCGTCTGTCAAAAATATACTTTATCAGTTCGTAAAATCAATCATCACATACTATAATGTAAGCTCAGATCCACATAACTAATCATGCTGAATCCAAATAATGTTAAGTAACTATTCATCAAAATAATACCTCGAGTGATTTGCATCCTTGTTTGAGAGCTGCGAGGCTGTCATCATCAATTCCAAAACATCCTTCAAGAACCAAATCTTCAAGGTGTTGCAGCTCTAAGATTTGGGACAAGCATTTATTGGTGATCTACATTGGAGAAAATAAGAGAAGAGGCATTATATCAACCTTGTAGTCTATGAATATTGCTCAATGCAACTACATAGTTTAATGTTCATATGCAGTTTTAACCATGATTAAGCTATACATATTGAACATAAAGCTCTGTATGCGTTTTTCTGGTTCATACAATGGTCTTACAAAATATAGAATAATTAATCCTTTTCTAATTGAAAGAACAGCTCTGGATTAAAAACACTAGTCCATGGCCTGCTCCGTAACCTCATATTAATAATAAAGCTGGTTCTACTAGTCTCTCCTATTCTGCGTGAGCGAAAATTTTGACTAAGGAAGCAATTCTGCCACCAAAGACTAAATAGCACCATTAATCTCTGTGTGGTCACCATTCAGATAGGTATTTCCATATAACTCTCCTTAAATACAGCATAAGAAAAAGGATTGGATTCGGTACAAAACGTTCAGTTTTACAACGAGCGCGTATTATAGTCACAGGAAAGAGCTTACTAGTCATGATCAAGAAGCATTTGCTACCTGCAAGCACACCAATCTTTGAATGGAGAAAAAATGTTTATCCTCTTCTTATTTGAAAAAGGAGAAAACTCTGAAGGTTATGGCCTCAGGCTAATCAATAGATAAGGTCAACTTCAACCAATTAGTATACATAAACTCGAGAGATGTTTAATGCATCATATTCTGAAAAAGGCCACAATTATAACAAACAAGGCTTAACAAAAATCATGGGAAACTCAGTCAAATAGCAATCGACAAACAATGGAACATCAAAAGCAGGATCAGCTAATCTAGTAAACATAGTAAAGTAAAGTAACAGCTGCAATACCGGCAAGTAAGAGAGATCCAAACTGCGAATATCACGGCACTTAACAGCAATCAATCCCACCCCCAAATCACCAACACCCAAACACCATTTCAAGCTGAGCACCTTCAGCTTCTTGCACCCCACAGCAATACAACCTATTCCAATATCAGTAATAGACTTACACCTAACTAACCACAGCCTCTCCAAGTTCTTGGCCTCGGCTATCGCGGCGGCGGCCAAGTCCCTAAGCTCCGTGGCATTCGACAGATCAATCTCCACCAAGTTCCGACAATTCACCACCAAATTTGACAACCCCACATGAGAGAAAAACCTGGACCTAGACAGATTAATCGACCTCAGCCCTTCCTTACAGTAACTCGACAAAACATTAAGAGAAGCATCCGTCACTCTAGGACAGAGCGAAAGATCGATATTCGAGACAGAAGGGTATCTGAGCAAGACTTTCATCAACAGCTCCGAACGAAGGGGTCTCAAGAGCTTCCTATGGCGAGACTCAATGTCGTAAAACGACCGGCAGACGAGGGAAAACGACTTCTTGTCAACGGGGTTGTCGTTTAGGAAATCAAGAACCACGAAAACAATCTCTTCGGACAGAAGATCAAAGCGGCTGAAGGTGGGTTGAGGGGTTGATTTCTGCTTCTTCATCGCCAGAAAAAGATCGAATTCGAAGATGTAAAGGTGGGATCTTTACAGATGAAACTGCAAAACAAGGCTGAATGCTAAATGGGTTTCACCTTTCGGCCTGCTATATTTAATAAGGTGTGAGGGGGCGTCGAAGTTTGAATCAGAAACTACTAGGGGCAGGCGTATTAATTGGGATGGATAATGGATGTTTCAAGATTTAGAAGTAACGGTTAACAGAAAAGACAGGAGGCGGAGTGTGAGGAGTTGAGAGATAGTAATGGGGAGGGTGTGGATTGAGGAAGAAGGATGTACGGAGGTAGAATGCTGCCGTGTTTTATCCTGAATTTGGCGACTTTTGAGAAGGTCCATGGGAGGGGCACATGTGTCATTTGGAAGAGCGTTGACAGTAGCGTACGGGAAAGGACATATGAGAGAGAGAGGGGCAATTCGGGAAAGAGAGAAAAGTCGCAGCAGATGCATTCGGTTGAAAAATGGAGTGGATTTATTCGGTGGAGAAATATGTGAGGAAGGAAAGGAAGGACTTACTTTACTTTTTTTGTGCGGACGGTACGAACACGAACATCTCCACTTTTTCTTTTTCTTATTTTTCTTTTTCAATTTCAAATCAATATTTCATTAAATTTCCATTTCTTTTTCTTTTTTGAAAAATGATAAAATATATTCAAAATTATTTGATACTACTATCATCAAAATCTATCCGCCACTCAAGAGTTTGGTAATAGAAAAATAGCATGTTTTTTTTAGAAAAGTTGTTACAAATCCAAAATATTTATGATATAAAAATGGTAGAGAATAGAATATTTAGAGTATTGTATAGAGTAGCCGCAAACTATACAGGTGGGATGACTTTTTTTTTATTAAAGGATAAGATCATATTATTAGAGTATATACTAAAGTCGGATCCTCTACTATATTAATTCTGATTATAATTATAAATTAACTTTAATTTGTGCTGAAGCTAATTACATAAAAACGAAATTAAAGATAGAAATGAATTTATGATAGTAAAAATAATAAAGAAAAAGAGAGAAAATAGAAGTAGAAAGAAGTATATTCGAGAAGCCAAGCCGTACTTATACTTATTCAATGCTTAACTTTTGCTTGTGATAAGAAAAGGGTGGCTGCCTATTTTCCATTTTCATTTTCATACAGTGACTGGTGAGACAGCAAAGCAAAGCATTATTTTTGTGAGAAACTATAAATATTCGTGTTGTGATTCCAAGTAAAAACAAATCAATCCATATTTATTGGGATGGGATTACAAAATTTTTACACCATATATATTTATTTCACATTTATTAATTTACATAACATTTGCTTTTTATTAAAAATTAATAAAAGAGACAATACGACAAAAGAGAATATTTCCAAAATGGCACATAGTAATATCACTCCCCGTGTGCGGCATTATGTTAAAAATAATCTCCTATTTATGTGATATATTTTCTCCGTCCCATTTTCATTATCTATATTTCTTTTTTTATCCATTTCATTTAATTGTTCAATTGCTTAAAATAAAAGTTAATATACACTCACAAATAAAATACTAATTTCTTCTATCTTTATTTGTATTGGTTATTGTGTCAAAAGCAAAGTAAAAAATTCATCCGGTACGGAGAGAGTAATTTTTTCAATCCTACCATAGTATGATCTCTTACAGAAAAAATCTCAATTGATGTAAATTTGGGATGACCACGGTTCCGGTTACTAAACATTGGTTCGGTAAAAAAAATTTAATTTAATTTTTAAAAAATCTCAATTGAATCCGTCGGTTTCAGTTTGGAACCGTCGGATCGGGGTGACGTAATGCGCTTTAATTTGTCGATTTAAAATTTCAAATTTTCAAATTTTACTGTTAGTTCATCGGTTCAAACGGTTCCGGGCCAGAACTGTCGGTTCGGAGCCATTTTCCAAATTTCTTCTTTTTTTTAATAGATTAAAATTTTGGCGGTTCAACAATTCAGAACCGACGGTTCCGGTTAATTCGTTGAATCTGAATCAGCCTGCTAGAAAAACGGCTAAGGTTCCGATTCCAAATTTTATGTGGCGGTTTCGGTTCGATTTGATCATGTCTAATGTAAATAGAATCAATTAATTTGTCGTCATAATTCACGAAGAATTGTGGAGTGGGGTTTTAATAGATGCCACTTGTGAATGAGAAATGAAAAAAGCATCACGAAAATAATGAAAGAGATAGTTGGGTTAATCCTATAAGTAATCACTAACCAGGAAGGTGGAGACTAATGAAGGTGTGTACTCCTCCAAAATTATTTATGCAATGATTAATATTTTATATTTATTTAATTATTTTAAGATGAAATTATTTAAATATTTATATATAGTACAATTGAATGGAGCGGAGAATCATCATAAGTGAAATAATAGGTAGCTGTCTTACTTATAATTGAGAGGTTATGAGTTCGAGTTTTTACGAGAATATCTGAGTATTGGGCGTTTAATTAATGTGTTATTATTAAAAAAATAATAATAATAGGTAGCTAGTACCTAGGGATACTTCTTAACTAGAGTTGTATTAGAATATGAATCCTTTTCTTTAATTAGGATATTTCCTGAACCAGATAAGCCCTTCACTCTTCCAATTGAATATAGAAATAGCGTAGAATAATAGATTGATAATCTAAAATCAGATATCACCTTTTCCCAACACAATATTCATTATTATTTAATTATTAATCCATCAGTAGTTTATTAATTTGGAATACATTGATTGATTGATTAGGGTGGGTAGAGCTAAATTATTAGATATCGATCCCATATATAAAGCCAATTTCTTCCATGTCTTAATCCTTTCGGAATATGTTCTTCTTTTTCTTCTCTATTTAGGGATTCGTATATAGTATATATTTGTTGGTTTACACAAATTTTGAATACGTATGTACGTGATGTGACAGTATTTGAAAAACAAGATATATATTTATAAATAATTCTTTATATAATAAATAATTCATATGAAAATTAGAGTGTGTGCTTGGTGGAAAAGATAAGGCAAATCTTTGATTTGAAATAGAAGGATTCAGGGACAACATATGATCATGGTCATAATGAGTTCGGTTAAGTATTCACTTGTAGGATTATGATTAATTTAGAAAATAGTTTAAATTAAAGAATAGTGGGGGAGCATGGCATGGTTGTTCAAAAATAAATAATTTGTTATGATATGTTGATTGTAACTAATGGTTGCATGAGTTTGGATATTTAATTAAGGAATCACATATTAAATGAAAATCTTTGAATTAGAATGAGATATGAAATATTCTGCCTGCACTACCACTACTTCATATATTATCTATCAATCAGATTAAATTAGAAAAGAAAAATGATGATTTGATCTGGACCGGATTTATCTATAACAATTGGCATGATATATTTAGCACCAAATATCCCCTACACAAGCAACCACCTAACCTAGAAAAGAGAGAGTCATCAACTAGAGAGGGAGGGAGGGAGTCAGCAGTCTCTTGTTTGAATATAATGTTATAAAATTCAGACATCAAAATCGACAGCGTATTAATTCAAGTACGAGAGAGTAGTACCATCTAATTACGTGCAACACTAGCTAGTTATAATTTACCTACCCTACCTATTATATAAGCCTGCGTGAATTTTTAACCATAAATTTAATTTATTTAATATTCTATTAATCTAAGCACTAGAATTAATATTTTATTTCTATTTGAAATGACAATCAAGAAATTACAAACGCCTGGATTGATTTGGTTTTGGAATTATAAATCCAACCAAAACGAAGTTGTTTAAAAGGAGCAATAATCGGAATCGAACCAAGAGGTATTACAATATTGAGATTCTAAAACAACTCAGTTGGATTGAATAATTTTTGTAGTTGAGAGATTGATTGATTAATATGTAACTAGACAAATATTTTTATAACTAGAGAAGAGAGAGTTGGGTTCACTTCACTTAAGTTATGGTCCACGTATAATATTGAGTTTAGTAAAGAAAAGGTCAATGTTATTATTGATATAAGCAAAAACCAGACAAACTAACTAGTTAATACAGATTCATCATTTATATGGACACTCACACCGTACAATATAATTGTCTTGTACGGCTGGCTATCATGCACGGAACTTGATTTAATTTAATTTAAAGAGACCAATTCAATTTCAACCCAATAATAATAAATTGAATTTCCCAACAAGGGCAGGGCAATCAGTTTTCAAACAACAAATAAATACACTCTGTAACTCGTGGGACTCAATCAGCAAACATTATTATTATTCATAAAACTGGAATCCCTAACTCTCTATTTAAGTTGAGTTTAGCTGAAAATCATATAGGGAGCCACACAATTTATATGAATGATAGTAAATCAACTCATTCCAACGTCTTCTATTAATTATTACATTACATGCTTCAATCACCTTAAAAAAATAGTTCAACATCATCACATCACATCACATGCAAATTGGCACCCACTTTAGCATCAGATGACTACATATGGATGGATCCCCATTCCCCACAAATGAATCAACACCTTCACAACACAACCCTGCAATAGTTCTGGCAAAGCTTATTCAAATCAGAAAATCTAGCAAACGATCAAAGAGTAGTAACACAGAGCCAAGATTACTCCCAACATTCAACCTAATAATACCTACACCTCAAAGACAACCCAGCTTAGCTTAGGCCTGGCCTGGCCTGGCCCCAGAGACACACACTTTCAATAAATAAATAAATAACAACATAATCAAACGAATATAAGCATCTAAGGTTTGCAGAGTGTCGTGAGAATCAAAGGCTAAAGGAAGTGGGTAGCCTGAACAAGTGCAGAGAAAGGTGAAGGAATTGGTGTGGTGAATAGAGGTTGTACTTAGTGTTGTGGCGTGAATAATGAGTTTCATGTTATGGGACTCAGTCTCGAATAACAAAACTCACGCCTCCCTTTATGTTATTTAAATGATGAAACATTTGTTTTAGGCCATAGTTGTTTGCCCATTAGGGATATAACCTAATGTTTGCATAAGACATACAATATCTGTCCCCTACTTGGATCACAATAGTGAAAGTGTCTTGCCTATGATAAAAATTATCGGTTCGAGATATCATGAGACATGTGGGTGTGTGAGTTTTAAACTAATGCATTCTATTTCAAGAGAGAGAGAGAGACAATATTTAATTTCATGAGATATTCACAAAGCAAAACTTTTCTATGAATATTGACACATACAAATAAATCACCAATAACTTCTTAAAAATATTCAATAAATCTAAATGGAGGCACGTATAAAACCAAGTTGTAACACCTAGCTCCTGGACATATTACTCACCGGCGACACAGGTGCCTTAAAGAGTATTTGATTGTACTATTTTTATCATTTCTTCATTCTCTAACCTTTCACTGAGCTACTGCAACGAACAACTGTCACCATCTCTTTTCACTCTATCCCCCCAATGCACCCTTTTCCTCACCCTTTCTCCCCCCATCCACCCTCCTCTTTTTCTCTTCTATCATCTTTTTTTTTTACCCGCTCACTCCGCCTTTATTCTTTATGCATTTCATTTTGTCCCTATATCATATTATCATGTAGTTTCACCTCTCTCTCTTGATACTCTCAGTCATTACCACTTCTCTTCTTAAAAATCACCATCTAAATCATGTGAACAGCAAGCAGAAATCACATCACATCGTCTCAGTTTCAAAACTTAACACCACTGCTGATATCCGCCTAGCTCCATCTACATGGTATAGATTATATTGAATAGAGTAGCACTACAATACATGACATTTTCTTAGTTGAGTTAACTTCTAGAATAGATGAGTCATCTTTGTATAAATATGTGGTTTAAGTTGACGAACAATAAGCATCCCACATATGTTTTGATAACATGCACCCACAAACAATTAATTCAGTCACTCTTGAATTGTAATGAACTTACACATAGACGGTTGATTTAATGTTTTCGAAAATGATAGTGTTCGTTTTAACAATACCCCAACAGGCCTGAAATCTGACAAAGGGCATACTCAGTGATTTCCCAACTACTTCAAAGATTAGATATTCTAAACCACTAAACCAGTATTTTCTTTTCAAGACTACAAAATCCCAATGCTATGATGCTATTGAAACTAAGACATGCTAACAGCTTGGTTCCAGAACTACCATGAAAACCACATGTTCGTTATTGGAAACTTAGTGATGATGAGAATAGCCCCTATTTCTTTCTGCATCATTAGGAGTTTTTGCTTTATTTTGTTTGTTGGGGAATTTAGGATTCTACTTTAAAATCAATCAACTTTACCAGAGAATACATATACACAATACACAAACATCTATATACATATATTTTACACTAAAAACAACTATCATCACTACTAAAGATATAATATATTAAGAGACACAACTAATCTGAATTCTAAAAAACGCATTAAACGAAATCAGCAGAGCACGCACCGAATCTACTACATACAGGCTAAAATAGCAAATAATGAAAATCAGAGACACAAAGTTACAGTCTAAAAACAAATTGAAATCAATAAATTTTGAAACAGTAGGGATAATGATACAAAGTAGAACTTGAAAATACACTCACCTCCAAATTGAATAAGAAAACAAAAGCACCTAACCGATTGAATCAAGAATCACCCACTAATTCATCTGAATCTGAATCACTCGCATTATAACCTGAAACAGTCACAAGTAAGAGACAGAACGAAAGAACCCCTCAAATTCTGGTAACACAACTAACCAGGTCGTTTTTTGCTAACTTTCCACACGGAAGACCTAACTCTTGAAGCCCTAGTTATCCAAGTCCTCCCCTAACGTTGAGAGCTCAAAATTTGAGCAAAAAATCCCAAAAAAACGCGAACAACCATCAATTGAAGAAGGAAAAAAAGTTAGTTAAACCTTGTTAGCATCTTTGGGGACGCCATAGCCACAATAATACATCTGGCCAACAAGCACCTGCATGTTGATATCACCAGTTTTGGCCTCCTTGAGCGTGTCCTGAAACCATCGGTATATGCAGTCGGAAACCACCGCCGACAGCGGCAGCCTACGATGCTCCGCCGCCTGACCGCCGGCTTCATTCTCCATGGCCGGCTTCTGTCTCTTCGAGTTGTCGGAGTTTTCGTCCTTACTTTTACGCCGCCTTCCGCTCAACTGCGAAGATGATTTTCCCATGTAAAATAGCTCTAAATAATTTCCGGATTATTTATATATTTTTTTTTGTTTCTATTTGCAGGGATGTCATGTCAGTTGGGTAATTTATTCGTCCATTTTTTAACTAGCTTTATTGAGTTATGGATTATTCAATTCAAATGAAAATTGAGTTGAGATTTTCTGTTTTTCATTAAAAATTCTTGATCTTAAATTTAATCTTTCAGTTCATAGTGTAGAGGAAAATGAGATTCAGAAAGAAATTAATTGAATTCGAATCCAACATCACAACAATATTCCCTCCTCCGTCCTATCTGATTAGTTAATTTTCCATTTTCATCTATTTTATTATATTAATCTCATTTCATAAAATAGAAAAAAATCCTCTCACATATTACAAACTTTGATTGCGTAAAAAAATAGGATTAATGACTTGAGACAGATAGACTACAATACAATGTGGGCAAGTATTTAGTATTTATTACAATGACAAATTTGAAAAGCTTTATACACTTAACAAAATGTGTTACACCAACAGCAGTATTCATATACACGCCAACTGAATCAGATTGAGCTCTGTCCAAAACATATTTACACCCAATGCGACCCTTGACCGGAGATGCCCATTAACTCGGAGAGAGAGGATGGGGTGCAATGAACCAAGATTCATGGTCCAGAAAGGTACACCAAATCACCTCCCATCATCAATGCCTGAGAAGATTTAGGAATATTATTCATGAATCGCTCCAATTATCCTCATCATCTTCATCACTACCAGCCAAGGCCTGTCAAATAGCATTACTTGTATTAATGAGCACGGCCATCAACACAAAAAACTTGGGTTTGAGGCAGGGAAGAAAGATGTAACCTGGCGAATGGCATTTGCTTTCTCCAAAATTGCAGCTACTCTAAGATTGGTATTGGGAACCTGAATGCTAGGTCTTGACATTGATGTAGGTTTCAAGTTGAAGGACTGGCAAAATAAGGTGGAAGTGAGTGAGTGCTCTGATCAGTAGTAAATACTTGTGTATACACTGTAACCAAAATTAAAAAAAACTATTCATCCCTACCCCTGCTTTTATTTGATCCAGCATAGCATTTCTTTCATCTTGATTTCCTGTTTGAGGTCTGGCTTGTTCAGAAACCTTCCGAAGCTGCAAATAAGTAGCATTATGAATAAAACAAACTGGAGGAAACCAAATGTGCTTTCCACTAAAGGAATGCAAGCATACTTACCCTACTCTTATCAAGAGCAGCAACAGATCCAATAATAGGGTTACATGTCTGAGGCAATTTCATTGTTCGACTCCCATTAGCAACTCTATCTTCCACAGCTGGTAATGTAACTTCAATCACCTGAGTGGGCACAAGAAGCTGCTGCTGCTCTTTTTCTATCTTTTCTGGTGGATCGGCAGCTTGATTCACAGAGTCAAGCTCCAGAGCAGGACAACAAGGCTCTGCATTCTCTTCTTTTAATGTGAACTGAGGGACTATCTGAGTAGGAGATCTCACTGTACTCCCTTCGGCAACTCCAACTTCTTCAGCAGGTGACGGGACATCACTCTCCTTCGCATGAGTGAAGATATGCGGCAGCTCATTTTCGACTTTTTGTGGGAGGCCAATCATCGGATGCAAGGAATCAGTCTCTAAACTAGGACAGCCATGCCCAAGATTCTCCTCTTTAAATGTGATCGGTGGACTTTGAATTTGAGGTTGTTTCACCTGTTCAGGCACGGACAAAACATTTCCAACAGATGCTACTGGTGGAAAGACTTCTTGCGGCAAAACCTCCTTGAATTCCATTTTGTCTACCTCTGTAATAGAGGAGGTATGCTGAAGCTTTCCTGTTCTCCACTGAAGTGGAGGAAGAGGTGGCAAAGGATGTGATTCCTCCAGATTGATCTGATTTGTTTCAGAGAAAATATTACACGGGGAGAATATGGAACCCAATGGATCCTTTGGATTCGTCAAGGCATCAATGCCACATGGAGGCGGGAACTCTGAAGGGGAATAGTTGTTGTCAGGTGGAAAGGACGAGGCCAAATTGCCAAATTTTTCGTCTTTCTCTTGACCCGACATCTGCAGTTGACTTGTAGGGATTATAGATGACGATTCTGAACTTACTGTTATGCAAGAATCTGGCAACTTATTGTCAATTGGTGTAAGAGGCAAAGTAATAGTTTCTGGTAAAATTGATTCTTCCGTAACATATCCAACAGGTAATGTGTCAACATCAGAGACTTCATTCACTGCAAGTGTTAGCTGGACAGATTCTTCTTCTGTATCTAGGCGACTTTGCTCAAGAGGAGGCTGAAATTGTGCAGAATCAACTGTATCCTCGTGTTTGACTTCAGAATCAAGACATAATATAAAATCAGTTTGGGACACTTCTAGTTTTGGATGATCATGATCATGCTCATTTCCGCAGACTGCGTCAAAATCTAGAGCAGCAGCTTCTAGCTCTTCCACTTCCTCCACTAAATCCGATTCTCTATGACTTCCTAAAAGATCACTGTCTTCGTTCTCCACCACTTCTGGTTCCCCAATAAATCCAGAAAGACTGGACGTGTCAGTCTCAAGTCTGCCCACACCCAGATCCTGAAAGTAAGGGACTTGTTCTACAACCAATTTACCAGGGCCTGCTGGTGAACTGGCATTCTCTCTGATAGAATTGTCTGAAACTGCTGAAATGGAGCTATCCATCCTAGAAGTCTCTGACTGATATGTAATTGAGTCGAACTCTTCCAATGGCACAGACACCTGCCTTGGTAATTTCACGCTACAGGAGCTAGATATTTGAGCAAGTTGTTGTCCAGCAATGCCACCATCTGGGTTTATTCCATCCTTTTCTGAAGTGTATGATGTCCGTGAAGAGTCTTCAAGATTCTCTGGCACAAATGAACTCTCCAGAGCTACAAGATCATTCAGGGTAATGTCATCTACTTTTCCAGTGACCTGCAACCCCACAACCTCAGAGGATTTGTGGTTTCCAAGTTCAGAAGTTCCATTCATCGTTGTCAGATCTTCAGTAGCACAATCTGTGTCATGACTATCAAGACCTGCCTCAAGCAAAATATGAGTGTGCTCCGCTCCTGATAAAATAAATGTCTCTGCACCAATCTGATTCACATCGGAGCTATTAGAGCAATGGTCTTCAGAGTCCACAAATTCAGAAACAACTTTTGGATACTCAGCATACATGTTGCTTTGATTTTCTTCAGAAGAAACTTTTGGTATGGCATTGTCTCCATTACGAGCTATATCAGTATAATCAGTTACAGAGTTATCATTCAACTTTGCAACCTTATTGTCCAATATACTTGGCTCCTTTGATCCCATCTCTTTAATATCAATAATATTCTGAGGAATAATATTATCCATACTCATAATGGAAGCCCAGTTGTCGAACTGATTAAGATCTTTCTTATCGTAGTCCTCTTCATGCAGCGTACGAGCAGATATAACATTCACACGATCAGAGGTATGATAGATGTTATCAGCACCAATAGAAGCATTCTGTATCTCATCATCCACTAGATGTTCTCCAAAAGAGGATCTCCTAAAATCATCTCCCAGCGACTTGGAACTAGAAACACTGGGAGAGCATGGGGAATCTAAAATCAGGTCTCTCTTCTTTTCTTCGTCATCCGAGTTTGAGAATGCTTTATCTGACTCAGCACCTCCTAAGCCACCTCCTCGTACAACTGCATTTAAATCATAATGGGGTAAAGTAGGAATTGAATTAGTACTACACAAACTAAAAGCAGGCTGCTCAAAGTTCGGCCTGGTGTGAGAGTCTGAATCCTTGCCAGGGTATGTATGATTAGAAAGCACGGTTTTTGAAACCTCATCCGCTGGAAAATGCTCAGGTGTCCTCTGGAAAGACGACGCATTACCTAAAACAAATTCAGGGATCTCTGTAGATGGAAATCCCTCAGCAGTTTCTGACTGAGGGTTTTCAGCTGAGGTTCTTGGAGAGTCTGAAGATAATAAACTAGACATTTCCTTTTTGTATGAGTTATTCCCCTCCTCAGAAATTGAGAAGTCTCCCGTGGACTGAGAATCTAAAGACAAAGAGTGGCAATGGTCCAGATTTTTGACAGAAGCCAATGGTTGTTTTTTTATACGAAAGGCAAAATCCTTCCTCACTCTCAACTCAGAGTCCGTATCCATTTCTGATTCCATGGTTGAAGGAGCATCCACATAATTGTCTATCTCACTGGCAATCCCATCAGATTGGTAACTTATTAAGCTGTCTTCCATTTTGCTTTCTGTATCAATAGCTATATCCTTCCCACTCGTCTCCTCATCAGAAGTGGACAGGATGCCATCTGTTAGATTATTAAGATATGATGGCACCCCATTGGTTTTAATATCAGATAAAGCAAAATTGGTCTGATTCAACATGGTTTCCTCTTTACTTGCATATGGAAGATTATCTTTTCTCCTTTCATTTACTCTAGTAGGACTCACTGATCTAAGTTCAGGTACAGATTCATTATGATCATCTGTAGACATTTGTATGGGAGAGCTCACAGTGATCTCATGAGTCATTTCATGCTCTGGCGAAGGACTTTTCAATAGTATTTCCATGTAGCTCTTCCCATATTTTGTGTTAACTGGAAATCCATTTGGCCTCCTTTTCAATTTGGCACGATATGCAGGCTTATTAACACCATTTTCAACAGGTTCCTCTAGTGGAAGTTGATGGAGTCTGTAAAAATCAGGAAGGAAATGAGTCAGTTATCATTCATAATCATAAAGATTGCAAATGAAAATTATGGTGCCAGAAAGATAATCTCACTTTGTATGTGATGACGCTTGCAAAAATTCAGGTGTTCCTCCATATCTCCCGTGTGGCCCTTTCTTCTAAAAAATATGCAGTGAATCATTAATGAATGTGCCAATCGGTAGATGAGCAGCAGAGGCAATATTATAAAGTGTCAAATGATGTTGAAAAAGATAAAAACTATGACACATTTCAATTTTATTTGACTACGTGAGTCAAAAATATTTGATGAAAATGACAGTCAAAATATCATTAATATTTAATACTAGTATATTTTTTCACCCCAAAAAAATGGAGAAAAATAAAAAGAAACATTCATCTCATATTCTAATCAGAACAAAACAATATTAAAATATTCTGGTATAAGAATCCACTAAATTGTAGGTTTGATAGTTCATAATTTATCAAGTCCTATCATAGGGTTTAGATGAACACACACACACAAAGATCATCACATGCAAGTCAAATGCTATAGGAGAAATAAAAATTCCAAGTTTTTCAGCACTTTCTGAGTTCGGAAACTATAAATCAGAGCGAATGAAGTACCTTGGCTTTTCTGATCTTCTTTTCCCTCAAGAAATCTGCATTAGCTGTTGCAGAGGTTTCTGCTTTAAAGAATGAAGGGTCGGTGTAACGTTTTAGACATGCTCCAGCACCAGCAACGTCAAACCTAAATCAATGATTTTTTTAGATATATATTTAAATATATTTTTTGAAAAGATGTTTTTCAGTGAACATAAAGATTAACAGATCATACTTGTCTAGAAGAAATAGTCGAGGAGGACCCCTGCACTCTTCATAAGAGTCCATGACAAAACGAGGTAAGTCCCCCTGTGTGACCAGATTCTGGTCCAATCGTCGATTGCCATGCCAATCAACACCTGGAACATAATATATCAAATAAACAGCAGCTACACTTAATACGTACAAGTATGGGCATAAAAAACAGAAGATTCTTCATGAAAACGAGGGAGGGGTGCTAGATTCCTTAAAGTAACCCTTCAAAATTGATGAACAACCCCTGTGCCCACTTTTTAGGATTGATAAAGGCTTAAAAAGCACCCATAACCAGGTTCAACAGAATGAAGGACCCATGTTAAATATATAGTCATATAAACAACAGAAAAGAGGTTGACGACAAGCTACTTTAAAAAGAAGAGCAGATTCTAACCAGAACTGTAAAAGAACGATGAATGATCAGTTTGGGAGAGAAATGCCTTTTCAATGGAAGGAACATCAGCCTCAAGCTGATGTACTCGTATCATTAATGCATGCCCTCTTGCAGCAGTAACCATCACTTCTTCATGTAGATCATGAAAAACCTCGGCAGCAAACCTGCAATGATCAAGAGCAATTATAAAGGGGTTTTCCTACCAACATACAGATAATTTTCAGAAGTATTCACAGCAGTGTACAGTTAGCAGACTGGCCGCTGTTACATCCTTCCGATCTCACACATGAAAAAATAGAAGGGGGTAGAACATTCAGAAGATCAAGAGTTGCAATGGATGAAAGTCCACTTTTCACGAAAATGGAAAAAGGGAAAGCAATCCCTCTAGTAAAATTCCTGAATGTTAAATGGCATAAGACTTTAAATAACCTAAACAACAACAAAGTTCTAAGTGGATGCTGCACCTTCTGGTGCTTAGAGAAAAAAGCTCATCCTACAAAATCGCGATAAACTTAAACAATTTCAAAGTCAATCATTTGCAATCCATACAGACCCTTGGTTCTGGGATAATTGTGTGGTGCAGCCATGCAAGCTCGACCTTACCATCCAATTCCATAATCAAAAGATAATAACTGAAGAAACATATATCATAGATGATGATCTCCTCATACAAATAAAAACTGCAACTTCAATTTGGATATCAATAAAAAGTCTTCTCATCATGAAAAAAAAAATTCAATAGAAATTCCACAAACAAAAAACTCCAGTCATATAAGTCGAAACACCTGTTCAACAACGATAAACTATGATATGAGCCAAAAAAAAAATTACATCATTTGAACTGAACAAGGCAGCCATGTTGCTAAGCTGTACAAAACCCTCGAAACCCCAAATTCCCCAGAATATAATCCGGACCGGAAGCCAAATCCAAAAAAAAAGACAGAAGAAGTGGCGCAAAGCCAAAAGGCATTAATTAGCAGAAAGTAACAACTCCAAGCTAATCATCACGCCTCCACACAACACTAATTCCTCACATTTCGACCCAAAACAGTAACAAAATCCAAAAAAAATAATTAAAAAAAAACCGAACGAAAAAAGTAAGAATAAGACTGACTCGGCGAGGTCACCGAGCTGGCGAAGAAGGCCGACCAAACCAGCCATGGCGACGCCTTCAAGCAAAGCCTCGGGATCATCCTTATCGGCGGCTCGATACAACTCCGGATCTGCTAGGCTGTAATGGTCGCGAATCTCGTAGCGATTGATAGGCATTTTCCGGTTTGTTCGCCGAGAAAAAAAATCCAAGGGGATTTGGGTTCATGAAATTTGGCGCAGCTGTGGAAGAGGAGTTTGGGGCAGAGCGGACTCGTGTTGACTAATTTTTAAATAAAATAAATTCTTTTTTTTTTTTTTTGGAATTTTCCACTTTTTCTTTATGCCTCTTTTTAGAGGAGGCCTGCGAGCTTGAGACCGTGTTGATATTTTCTTATTTTTATCAAAAAGTTGTTTGTTTTTTCAATCCACAAAAAAGAAAAAAAAAAGTAAATTACATACACATTATCCCTTTTTTTTCTCTTCCTAAAATTATTCATTGTGAATATATATAAAATTATTCTTTTTAAGGAATATGATCATGTGCAGCACATTAATCCCTTTGTTGTTTAGTGATTAGGCACATCACATGTAGTTGATTTCTCCTAGGCATATGTTAAAAAAATTAATGGTAGATTTTAAGCATCCAATAATATTGTAGTAAATGCATTTAAATTTGTCAATCACATGCTATAAATGCATTAATATAATTAACCTTCAAATGAATGAATAGTAATGCATAAGTAATATATTAACAGTAGCAGTGAATAATGAATCAATGATTGTTGCCAAATGTCAAATCAATCTTTATGCTACTTTCTAGTTTCTACCCTTAATTATTGTTGCCAAATCAATTTATAGTGGTTTATTCAAAACGGAGTTTGAACAATATTTTCGACATTTATTTGAAATTATACTGAATTTTATAATATATGTTTGAAAATGTTTAATTGGTCAATAGACTCAAACTCGAATAACTACTTTATTTCTACTTCTCTACTTTATTTTCATTAATTGAACTCGAATCGAATTTGATATTCTGCCAAATATAAATTATTTTAGAAAAAATAATTTAATTTTCTCTCGAATCAAACCTTAAAAAATGTTTTATGTAACATACATTCAACACAAACAAAAAAGTGTTGTAAAAACAATGGGAATTGAAATTGTGGGCCTAAAAGTGTCGCATTTAAACCCTAATTAATTGAACTGTTTCCAAATAAGGGGAGTTTGACACAACGCCTCAACTTCGATGCCGACGTCGTGCTCTGGATGAAGTGCGCCGCCCATGCCATGATTCGCTGCGGCGTCGGAGGATGCATAATTTGGACGGCGAGCGTGGCGATAGTGGCGGAGGCAGGATATGATGATCGTGTGGCTCCAATTATTTAGTAGAACTAGAGTTGTGATTGGTCACATGAACATTATTGATATTCATAAGTTTTATTTGGAAATAAATAAAAATGTAAAAAAATATATCATAATAACAATAAAAATGAAAGAACATTTCATAAAGTAAAGTTAATTGAAATGGATTAATGAAAGGTAATAGAAAGAGTTACTAATATATAAACTATTTCGTTTCTACATAAATAGAGTTACCCTATAAAAAAGTAATCTAATTAAGAATGAAATACAATAAGAAATATAATTTTAACATCAATTAACAATCTTATAAGTTCTAAATGGAAAACTACAAATCTTAGATTTTAATTATAATTTTATGTTAATGTATGAAATTCCTTCCTTAAATCCTAATCAATTTGAGCTTAAATTAATAAAAAAAACATAAATAAATTATAAAAGAATATAGTTATTTTAATTAAACAAATCTTTGATCTGATCGTAGTATCAAAAAAAAAGGAAATAAAATATATTTTTTTTGTTGGTAATTTGGGTACTTTGTGGTAAATCCCGATGTGAAATATTTAATTTCGTCGTAATTAAATATTACCAACATAATCTACGCAAAGAGTAGATGATCGTGGTATATTTGTTTTCTCAAATCCAAATTCCGATGAGTGAGAAATGAGTCCACGAAGTGATACGGTTGGTGGGTTATTACACAAGTGAGATGTAATAAGTGAAGTGTCCCATAATGATAGATTAAAGTATTTAATCTATATTTTGAGGTGTGTAAACATGTGTTGCAATTTGAAAACATGTGTTGCAATTTGAATGTGGGAGTTACACCACATTTTATGTGTTGCAATTGAATGTGCACATTTTGCACATGTTGAATTACACAAAGAAGTGCAACGACGTGTTGCATCATTTGAATGTGGGAGTTACACCACATTTTGCACATGTTGAAATCCTCACCATGAAGAGCCTTGAATGGCTCGTCGGTTACAAAACCGTAACGTCTCCAGCATTGATGGAGAGACATGCTCCCCCTAGTTGAACTCGCCTATAAATAGACTTGTATCATGTTGTCTTTTGTCCCCGGTTCCCCAAACATTAGACAACACACGTAGCCAAAGATACTGCAATTTTTCCCTCATATTGCTGCATCTTTTTTGTTGTTCTTCTGCAACTCTGTTTCGCCTCTATTCAGTTCGTCGGAGCCTTTGCGATTTGCGGTGCTGCCTCGTAAAGGACGAAACCGTTTTACCTTTGGGGACAAACCGCCGTTAGACGAGCACTACGTCAGCGAATTTGTCTTGCGGGAAGTGGGTTTCCTCGACTCGGCTGTGCTTTTGCACTTCTTTTTATTTATTTAATATTTTTATTTCATTTTATTTAATTGTTCTCGTACTAGCAGTACCTGCATATATAGTTGTAAAAACTTGCTGTACTAGATATAATTATTTGCAGTGTTTTCAGTTCTTCTTCACAAATCTTGTAACCAACAATCGCAAGACAAATTTTCTACTTCTCAAGATCAAGGATGGCTGATCACACTCTCAATGGTGGTGGAGGAAACAACTCCAACAATGATCATAGGCTCCCTCTGAATGCCCATGCCGAAAAGCCTTTCAAGTTTGGAGGAGTGGACTTCAAGACTTGGCAACAAAAAATGCTATTCTACCTTACAACTCTTGGTTTGGCGGCCTACTTGAAGGAAGACAAGCCGGAGCTTGCCGATGATGAGGTCGATCAAGACAAGAGAATAGCTTTTGATAATTGGTGTCAAGGGGACTTTCTTTGTCAAAATTTTGTACTAAATAGTCAAGTAGATCCCCTATACGCTGTGTATTGTAATGTAAACACCGCAAAAGAGTTATGGGAACAACTAGAAAAGAAATACAAGACGGAGGATAGGGATGTCAATTTAGCCCGGGACCGACGGGTTGGCCCGAATAACCCGAGCTAAACACCGGGTTAGGGTTGAAAATTTCTTAACCGATAAGAAATCGGGCTAAATGGTCCGGGCTAAACGGGTAGCGAGTTAAACGGGCTGGACCTGCCGGGCCACGGGTTGGCCCGACGGGCTACCCCATTTTTTATAAAAAAATATCAAAATATTAATAAAACTAAATTATTAAATATTGCAAAATAAATATCAACTAATTTATAATAGATTTATTTTATGTTTAGATGGAAGTGTTTAAGTAAATTTTATGTCACACAAATGATATACCTATACTATTACTATTGAGAAAAAATATTTTAAATAAATAATTAAAAAGAATATTTAAGAAACTATTGATTTCTAAGATATTATTTATTATTTTAAATAAATTTAAACCTTTGAGTTATTTAGATTCACATACTTATAAAATTATCTGTAAAACTATAATATCTTGTTAAATAAATACTTATTATACTTTACTTTATGTCATAACAAATTATTTAAGATAATTGTGAGACATCTTCAATTTTTAATGATATATAATAAATTATATATATTAATTATGATATATCATGCCATATTCTTTTGTAATCAGTGTATTTAATTAATTTATTTAATAAAATATTATTGGAGTTATATAATTATATAATATGATTATTTATTTTATCTAATGTCTTACTATACAACATTTTATGTTAGTTATAAAAATAATTATATATATATATATATATATATTATTAATAAAATAATAAATATTTAAGATTAATAAAAAAATAAAAATAAAAAATTATAATTTTGTTAGCCCGACGGGCCAGCCCGAAAACCGACGGGTTAGGGTTGAGAATTTTCAACCCGACAAAAGTTGCAGCCCGTTTAGCCCGGACCGATTAACCCGCAACACGATAGGGCTGGCCCGAAACCCGGCAGGTTGGCCCGTTTGACATCCCTAACGGAGGACGCGGGTACTAAGAAGTACGCCGTGACCAAGTACCTGTCATACCTTATGGTTGACGGTCGTTTGGTGGTGGAACAAGTGCAAGAGTTTCAACTCATTTTGCACAACGTTCACACCGAGGGGATGTTACTTCCCAATGCCTTCAATGTGGCTGCGGTCATTGAGAAGTTGCCTCCTTCGTAGAAGGATTTCAAGAGCTACCTTAAGCATAAGCAAAAGGCTATGTCTCTTGTAGATTTGATTGTCAAGCTTCGTATTGAAGAGGACAATCGGAAGGTGGATCCTAAGCCGAGAGCTATGGATGCCAAGGCCAATTTGATGGAATGTAGTGGTCTATCAAAGAAAAGGAAAAGGCCTAACCCGTCGAACAAGGGGATTGTTATCCAAGAACCTAAGTTCAAGGGTGCTTGCTACAATTGTGGCAAGAGTGGTCATATGGAAAATCAATGCGAAAAGCCTAAGAATAAAGGCAAAGCAAAGATGGATGTCAACTATGAACCCGATAGGGATTGGGACGGTGACTGAATGTAATGGCACGGCGCCTAGCCGAAAAGAAAATCAATAAAGTTGAATTTACTTCTTCTTATTTGATTGAGTGCTCTTCTTTGTGGCATGTAAGATTGAGACATGTAAATCTTAATGCTATAAAAAGATTAGTAAATATGAATTTACTAAAAGTGGCTGAATTTAAACAAACTAAATGTGAAGTTTGTGTTGAGGCAAAAATGATAAGAACGTCGTTTAATTCAGTCGAGAGGAGCACAAAACCTCTAGAGTTGATACACACGGATTTGTGTGATTTCAAAATGGTGCAAACTAGAGGTGGTAAAAAGTATTTTGTTACTTTTATTGATGACTGCACCAAATATTGTTATCTCTACTTTGAAAAAGTAAAAGATGAAGCAATTGACGCCTTTAAATTATTGGTGCACAAATCGGATAATCCGAATGTGACCGAAGGCACCATTATAGAGTCAAGGAATGCTATATTCTTTGAGCACATCTATCCTTGTCAAGTTAAGGAAGATGTACCGACTATGTCTAGAAAAAGGACATATGAAGAGGCTACTAGTTCTACTCCTATAGAGGAAGAACTGAGACGTAGTCAGAGGGCTAGAGTGGCTAAAAGTTTTGGTCCGGACTTCATCACCTATGTGTTGGATGATGAGCCTCAAACCATTAAAAATGCCTTAGCTAGACCCGATGCCTCACTATAGCAAGAGGCTATTGATAGTGAGATTGAATCGATTATGCAAAATCATACTTGGATTTTGGCCGATCTCCCGAAAGGTTGTAAGCCCTTAGGATGCAAGTGGATCCTTAAAAGAAAGTATAAAGCTGATGACTCGGTTGATAAGTATAAAGCTCGCCTTGTGGCGAAAGGCTTTAAACAAAGGGAGGGAGATGATTTCTTCGATACCTATTCACCTGTGACTAGGATCACGTCTATTAGGGTGCTTATAGCGATTGCTGCTTTGCACAATCTCGAAATACACCAAATGGATGTGAAGACAACCTTCTTAAATGGAGAGCTTGAAGAAGAAATCTATATGGATCAACCCGAAGGATTTGTAGTACCCGGACAAGAGAAAAAGGTATGCAAATTGGTTAGGTCTTTATACGGTCTTAAACAAGCGCCCAAGCAGTGGCATGTTCGATTTGACAATGCGATGTTGTCAAATGGATTCAAGTATAATGAATGTGACAAATGTGTGTATTACAAAGGCACGTTTGACAATTTTGTGATTGTTTTCCTTTATGTAGACGACATGTTGATTATGGGTAGGAATCAACAAGTGATTGTTGATACCAAACGAATGTTGGAGAAGAACTTTGACATGAAAGATATGGGTGTGGCTGATGTGATTCTTGGAATCAAAATCATAAGGCAACCTAATGGAATTGTCCTATCACAATCTCACTATGTTGAGAAAGTGTTGAGGAAATTCAATGCCTATGATAGTTCATCAGCCAAAACACCGTTAGAGCTCAATGTTCACTTTGTTAAAAACAAAAGTGACCCTGTTGGTCAAGAGGAATATGCAATGATCATTGGTAGTCTAATGTATTTGACTAACTGTACTAGGCCGGATCTTGCATATGCAGTGGACAAATTGAGTCGATACACGAGCAATCCCAGTGGTGATCACTGGAAGGCTCTTGTGAGAGATTTGAGATACTTGAAGTATACTCTTAACTTGGGTTTGCATTATACAAGTTTTCCACTCGTACTTGAAGGGTACAATGATGCAAATTGGATCTCTGATTCAAATGACTCCCACTCCACAAGTGGATACGTGTTTACGATCGGTGGGGGGCAGTGTCGTGTCGAAATTTATCGCTCTAGACAAAGCAAGTGAAGAAGCGGAGATCCCAAGAACTAGGTTCAATGGGACAACCAAGCTACACAAGTTAGAGTGATAACACCGACTAGATGATGTATTTTCTAGTGGCGTTGCCTTGGAAAATGACTTATCTACCCTTCCCTAAATATGGCAAGTGAGGTGTTATGAGCCTGCATGTGGTATAGGTTAAGTCCTAGTGACTTTTAATGACTCCTGAAAACCTCGTGATGGTTGAGCTAGGCAGGAATGCTCTGAATAGGAGGTCACCTATATAAGTGGAAGTGGGGGCCGCTTCAAATAAACACTTATGAATCCAAAGGGGGTGTCCATGGCCTGTAACAGAACCAAACGTGAGAACGAATAGAGGTTGAAATGTTAATGTTTCAATGTTGTTGTCTTGGTACACACCATGGAGGATTAGTTCAAGGTATCTATACCACTAAGCCGCCAGTGTGCCCGACAACATTGAAGATGAACGGTTCAAAGCCACAAGCTACCTGTTCAGGTGCATTAACAGTTCTTGAAACTGAGTTGGCTATGCATCATGCATTTTGGCATTTCCACTCATGGGGGGGATTGTTGGTAATTCGAGTACTTTGTGGTAAATCCCGATGTGAAATATTTAATTTCGTCGTAATTAAATATTACCAACATAATCTATGCGAAGAGTAGATAATCGTGGTATATTTGTTTTCTCAAATCCAAATTCCGATGAGTGAGAAATGAGTCCACGAAGTGATACGGTTGGTGGGTTATTACACAAGTGAGATGTAATAAGTGAAGTGTCCCACAATGATAGATTAAAGTATTTAATCTATATTTTGAGGTGTGTAAACATGTGTTGCAATTTGAAAACATGTGTTGCAATTGAATGTGCAAATTTTGCACATGTTGAATTACACAAAGATGTGCAACGACGTGTTGCATCTTTTGAATGTGGGAGTTACACCACATTTTGCACATGTTGAAATCCTCACCATGAAGAGCCTTGAATGGCTCGTCGGTTACAAAACCGTAACGTCTCCAGCATTGATGGAGAGACATGCTCCCCCTAGTGGAACTCGCCTATAAATAGACTTGCATCATGTTGTCTCTTGTCCCCGGTTCCCCAAACATTAGACAACACACGTAGCCAGAGATACTGCAACTTTTCCCTCATATTGCTGCATCTTTTTTGTTGTTCTTCTGCAACTCTGTTTCGCCTCTATTCAGTTCGCCGGAGCCTTTGCGATTTGCGGTGCTGCCTCGTAAAGGACGAAGCCGTTTTACCTTTGGGGACAAACCGCCGTTAGACGAGCACTACGTCGACGAATTTATCTTACGGGAAGAGGGTTTCCTCGACTCGGCGGTGCTTTTGCACTTTTTTTTATTTATTTAATATTGTTATTTCATTTTATTTAATTATTCTCGTACTAGCAGTACCTGCATATATAGTTGTAAAAACTTGCTGTACTAGATATAATTATTTGCAGTGTATTCAGTTCTTCTTCACAGATCTTGTAGCCAACATTTTTAATTTTTTGAGGTGTGAGAGAGAATACTTTAAAGCCCCGTTCATTGTTCATTAGTCCATTTCTCTTTTGGAGAGAACTTTTGTGCATTTTTTTTACTCTTTCCATCTCGGCTGAATTATCTCGGGTTGATCGGGCACAATAACTAAGGAGTGTGAGTTTAAAGTAAGTTGAGAGGAATTAATATTTTATTGTTAAGTGTGAAGAAGTTGTCTTTTTAAGTAATGAGACAATTGAGGTGGGACGGATGAAAAAGGAAAGTGGGACAATTGAGGTGGGACGGAGGGAGTACTTGTTAATTAAAAAACGTCTCCCACACCAATACGCTTTTTTAAATTTTGTTTTATGACTTCTTTCGGCGGAGGGAGAAGTTTAACGTCGTGAGGGCTGAACCCTTATTCTATAGAATCGATATTTTATAATTTAATTATATATTTAAAATTCATCTAAATTTATAGTAATTATGAAACATATTAAAACTAGGTTTATAGAAGAACAAAAATAATAGAAAGTAGCTTCTAAATTATTTTTTTAACATTAATTTAAATGTCCCAAAAAAATTCGAACATAGGTAAGAAAATTTAACCATTGTGCCCCAAACAATGGAAGCTTCTAAATTCTTTTGAAGTAATTAATTGTGTACTATATACATAAGCAAACTAAAAAATAAGTTAAAAATCTAAAAAATATTAACACAAATGTGATTGAATCACATTATTAACTTCAATCAGCACTATATAAACTTAATTATCTATAAAACACTATATAAAATTTTGTTTTTTTTTTAAAAGAATAACAACTTTTAAACTTTAGATTTTCTAGATTTGCAATTTTAGTTATAAAATTCATGATTTAATATGAGTAACATGCATAAAAAAAATAAAAATAATCAAACACAAATAAACCTCAAATAAATTAAAAAATTCAAATAGATAAATAAATATCACTAAAAGAATGTAAATTAAAAAAATAAATACAACTAAAGTTATTTTACCATTTAAAAAATAAATGCTTGGGCTAGTGGATAGAAGCCCATTTTACTACATAAGAAAATGAAAAAGACCCATTTTTGCCTTTTAAGTACAACGCGTTTCTTCTTTCGACAAACGATTTTATGAAAACCCTACTAACGTTTCTTTCTTTTTATCTTCTTCCCCAATGTCCTGGACTCTAGAGAACATTTCTGTTGTGCCTCTTCTTTCCCATCGCCATTTCCATTGTTGCTCTCTTCTTTCTCCAACATCCATGAAGCTCCTGCTCGTATATATCTATTTCGAAGATTTTAACGGTGATAAAGTGTATAGAAAAGAGATTCAAGATCTCGTGGGGTCGGAAACCCCACGAACCCTCATGTAGATCCGCCCCTACGTGGCGGGGTGATGGGTGGGATGGCTGTGCATTCCTACACGGCGTCGAAGAATGCGGTCTGCAAGGTATGGGATTAGGTCCCCCTTATTTTCGCTGAATTTTAAATATAAAAATAAAATAAAAAAGTAATTTCAAAATTACTTATTTTATATTTATTTTTATTACTTAAAAAAAAGAGCGTCAATATTTAAATAGGATTTTAAAACATTTTGATTCATTTTTGATAATGGTGAATGCAAATTCAATGGTGTATGTTGGTAATATAGGGGATGAAGTTACCAAATAAGAAATTGTTCAAGAATTTGAAATCTACAATGAGAAAAAGTAAGATCTCCGCCACTAATTTCTTAAATTGTTTATTTACTTGATGTAGTTTCATTGGTAATGGTGAGCGGTGCCACAATTTCTGCGCTCTTTTTTTTTCTTTTTAGTATTTTTATTACTCATGACACTGCAAGCGGATTCTGAGCACTAATTTTTTTTTTTTACAGTGTGGTTATTGTTCATGCTAACAAACACTTTGCGTTTGTGAAAATTGGGAGCGATAATGCGGCAAAGCAAGCAATAAAAGAAATGAACGGTACTGTTTATATTTGTTGATTAGGTTTGAGAAATGAATTGTTGATACTATATATCTTAGATTCATCCTGCTGTCATTTGCTAGATTCATCCACCTTTCCTTTACTGTTTATATTTGTTGATTAGGTTTGAGAAATGAATTGTTGTTTATAATTCTTGATATAGATTGATGAATTTGATGAGTAATCTTATCAAATATTACAAACATATCTGTTGATGTTTGTGATTTTTT
>JAPKLW010001218.1:137532-201921 GCA_026898455.1 Plectranthus barbatus
AATGAATGCAGACTCACAAAGCTGCTTGTTAAGCTATTTCAATGTCTTTTCACAAGAAGTTCATCAACATAAATCAATTAACTAAATCAACAAACACTACCAAAATAAAAATCAAACTAAATCAATATTAATTGTACCGTTCACTTCTCGTATAGCTCGTTTTGTTGCATTAGCGCTTTGAAATTGCACAAATGCGTAGCACTTCTCACCATCAACAATCAGAACCACACTAGAAAAAAAATAGGGCTCAGAAATTGTAGCACTCATAATCACACCGCTTGTGGAATGTGCATCACCTCTTACTCTCACCATTACCAACAATCAATTAGAGTCACTAACAAGTAGCAACAAAATAGTAAAAATAAACAATATAAAAAAAGTAATGGAGAACATATTTTTTCACACCATAAATTTCAAATTCAACTGCAACTTGTTGCTTGGTAAGATCCTCTCCTACATCCAACAAAGACAATTGAAGTAGCCATTATAAAAAATGAGTAACAAAATGGTTCAAAATGCTATTTAAATCATGCTTACATTTTTTGACTGTCATCCATCACTACTAATAGAATAATGATAGATGATACACTCTTGACTATATTTTGTTAATGTTCATTATTCATTACTGTTAGTATTTTTTTAGCGAAATTACTGTTAATTAATGTTACATGATATCTTATTTTTTTATATTACGATATAATTAAAAATCATGTATTTTTTAAGTATTTTAAATAAATTTAGTTTTTATATATTATATATTATTTTATTATAATATGAATTAATTTTTATGTTATACATCTAATCATATATTTCCTCCGTTCCAAGTAAATTGTCTTCATTTCCTTTTCGGTCTGTCCCATAATATTAGTCCTCTTTCCGAAAATGGCAAAAATTAACAAGTTAATCAACTAATTAAATTTTCCATTTATTTAATTAATTAAATGGAAAATAAAATCCTAAACTATCCCCCTCACCTCTCAAACCCTAAAATCATTTCCACTCCCTCCTTGCGCCGCATTCGTCTCCCTCTCTCCCCTAACCTCTGAAACTCTACTTCTCTCTTCTTTGTTTCTCCGCCGTCGCCCATCGCCATCCTCAACCGCGATGATGAATCCCCCCGACGTTGGTACCTTTTTACTATCCCCTCATTCATGATGAAAAAATCCTCTAGTGTCGGTATCTTCCCAGAGCTCCCCTCACCCGCGATGAAGAAACCCCATGATATATCGCATCTGCTATCCCCTCCGTCCTCGATTGCTATTGTAGGCAATAAAACCATGTGGTCGGATGTGTACTTGTCTACCGACCATTTTTGCACCGCTGATTTGCAATTTCTTATGATGGAACCCTCTGACATTAATTTCACAAAGGACGTTGTTGCCGTTGGCACCGAGGATTCGAGTAAGGATGAAGATGGGAAGCTGAGCTGATCCGCCCCACCGGAGATTGCATTGTTAACGGTTGAAGTCGATGAGATGGGGGTTCCACTTGAGGATAAGAGGAAGCTCGTTCGGGCATTTTTGGAGAGTTAGTTCCCAACTATTCGGTGAACCATTCTAATTTTTTAGTTTCTGATTTCTGCTTGGTTGGTGGTTGATATGCGTTGGTTGCTTTGATTGATTTCTGATTTATGCTCAGTTGGTGGTTGATATGTGTTGGTTGTCTTGATTCATTTCTGATTTATGCTTTTTTTTTAAGTAAAAACACTGAAAGAGGGTGAGGGATTAGGCATTGATCCCCGACCTGTGTATATCATGTAAAAATCCGGCATAACCACAGCAGAACATGACCAATACAAAATCTGTGACCTGTGCAACATCATATCAACCAAGCTAGATCTAGAATCCATACAATTTGGAGATAGCCCGAAAGTGACTATCCCAAGCAAATCATAAATCTAAAGCCAATGATATATGAAAACCAAGTACTTCAAAAAGATCGATTGTGGCGAACCAACTAAACATAACTGAAGCAAAAGTTAGGGTACCCCAATTGATCCATCCAAACCAATTCAGAAAGATAAGTCGGTGCAGAAGAACAGTAAAAAATAGTTAGACCGGACGGCATGGAAGCCCTTTCTTGCAAGGTGAATCAGCGGGCTTGTTGCCCTCCCTATGAATGTGAGAAAAGCGAACCTAAATTCCGCGGAGCAAAAGCCGAATCTGTGCAACAATATGTCGTATCTGAGCTGGTCCATGCCTACCAGAAGTGAGGAGTGATATGACTGCCGCAACATCCATCTCAATCCAGATGTGAGAAGAGAGCTGAGTAGCCAACTGGAGACCCTAAGCAAGTGCCTGCAATTCAGCATCAAATCTAGAAAGTGCTGAAAAAAGGGCACAAAAAAAAACAACAAGATTGCTGGTATGGTCTCGAATCAGTCCACCACCAGCAGCCATTTGGAGATCCATGACAAATGACCCGTCCGTGTTCAGCTTCAGCCAAGGAGCTTGACAGGGGAGCCATCTAACCATCCGAGAAGACAGAGAATGTCTCACAGAGTCAGCACAAGGCATGAAGTTGACCAGAGGTCTACAACTTGCCAAATGGGAAGCCTGGAGTTTCTTTGATGCAACCAAGAAATGTAGATGATAAGTAACCTGCCAAATCACATGAGAAGAGCGAAAAGGAATGGCACGATGTTTGTGACTATTTCTCTCAGTCCAAATAAACCACAATATCAAACAAGGAACAAGAAATAATATGCATCGGAGCAACATGTTGGAAACTGGAAAGTATTACGCCAAGAGATAAGAGTGTGTGCAATGGTGGAGTGAGTGTGTGTAGGTGCAGAAGGAAACCGGTGAGCAAAAGATGTCCAAATAGATCTTGCAACCTCACTCCTGAGAAATACATGTTCAATGGATTCAATCTGTGTTTTCTTACAATAACCACAAGCAGACGCCAAAGAAATACCCCTAGATTGACTTTTGACATCAACAAGAATACGATCACATAAGAGATGCCAAAGGAAAACAGAACAAGTATGAGTAAGACAAGAATGCCAAATATCACCAAAGAGAGGGTAAGAGGGAACTCGGTATCTAACCTGCTCCCAAGAAGATGCAAGCTGTTAGAGCCCACCGCGCAACATCCCTTTCACTCCACATCACCGGCAAAGTGCTCACAATATCTACAAGGTTCACAGGAATATTAACACGAGTAAAAGCAACATGCAAGACATCAAATTTCATATATCATTCACATAGTAATAAAAAACATCACGGTCACCCAAACGGAGATTACTACCCAAAGAAAAGAGAGGGATGTCCCCAAACCAGATATCATCCCAAAAGTTGATTTTACCCTCACCAAACGACCACCTCATGAACTGTTTAGCATTCTTACCATCTCTAAGGAGCCGCCGCCAGGGTCTACTGTCATGATAGGAATAATTCAGGCGGTGAGGCTGGAGACGACCACGATGACAATACTTATCTAAAAGAAACTTGGCCCACAGAGACTCCTACGTCTGGAACCTCCACCACAACTTCCAGTTGAAGACAGTAACCAAATCCTGAAATCTTCTAATACCAAGGCCGCCTTCCTTGCATGCAAGCAAATATCCTTCCAAAAACTCAATGAAAATATTATTGAAAAAAAATAAAATAAGCATTAATTATTTAATTGTAATATATTAAAAACCTAATTCTCATTAACAACTGAAAATTAATATGAATGAAAGTATTTATAATACTAATAAATATTTTTTAAGCAAGTGTTAGCTGTAGAGAAAATTATTGGTGATAAAATAAACAAAAATTAGTTCTAGGCATTGAATGATTATTTTACTTTATTTTTTGATATATTATAATATAATATTTAATGTATTTTTATTTTTATACGTTTGTCTTTTTAATAATATTTTATTTTTTAAGAAAAAAATTATTGTTAACATATGCATATATATATATATATTAAAATATTGTTAAAAAATAAAATATATAAATAAAAAATACATTAATTATAAAATAAAATATATTAAAAAATAAAAATATTATTTAAAAATTAAATTAATTATTATTTAAAAATTTAAAAATGCCACGTGGCAAATGTATGGCAACGAGTCAGCGTCATGAATTGATAATTAAATTATCTTTTAGGTTTTGAATCAATAATTTTCCTATATTAACTTTATTTATATTAACTGAACTCGAATCAAATTTTATATTCTACCAAATATAAATTATCTTTAAAAAGAAATTAACATCTCAAATCAAAGTTAAACAAAACGTTTAATGGCAAAAGTGTCATCTTATTATTTAGCTCGTAAGTAGATCGTAGCAAAACTTTTATGTTATGTCCCTAAAGAAATTGTGGGCCGTGAGGTTGGAGTGTGGAAAGGAATTGTCACGAGCTCAAGAGTATTGGGATTTAGGCCCGTTTGTTATTGTTGGCCCATTTCTTAGGCCCTCTTCATTGTTTAAAAATGAGAGTGAACAACGAACAACTCAAGTAGAAAAGCTATCAAATTTCTTCTCTCAAATTCTCATATATAATATCCCCGTATTTCTTCTATAACTATAATCTTCCCCCATTCTTTAGTAATATACAGATTTTTTAAAAAAATATTTTAACGACCCCTAAAATAAAATAAAACAGAAAATGATGAACAAATATATATAAAAAACATCAAACAACAATATATTGGCGAAAAAAATAATGATGAGTAGATAAAATATAGTCCAATCATTGTCTAAAAAAAAATTACATCAATCCTTATATACCAACTAATATAAGTAATAGATGTAAATTCTTCAACATATAAAATGATAAAACATGGATTATAAAATTAAATGTAGCTTTCACTTAGGTGAATATCACAATGAGAAGCTAAAGGTACTAGAAAGGAAGAAATGAGGAGGTACGCTAATTATGAGAGTGACGAGTGGACGGCAATGAAAGAGAAATAAGGAGGGATTTTTCGATTTTGGGTACCAAATTACGTCACTCGGAGATATATATGAGATTTTGAGTTACTGAAAATTAGGTATATAATTAATGGGTGTAGTAGAAATAAATAATACTATAAATAATTAATAATAAAATATTATATATATATATATATATAATATATATCATTAAATATTGTTGGATCTACGGGACGATCCACAACCCACCGGGCTCAGCCCGTTTGTTCCGCCAATTCGTCGATTTCAACCCGTTTTGAAGAAAATGACGATAATTAACTTCATTCAATTCGAAAAATACAAAGGTAAATAAAATCTCAAAAATATATGCTAGATATATACAAATCTTCTATTTCTATCTTCAGAGATTCAGTGGATTCTGTAGAACCTCAACACGTTCAGTTAAAAATTTGAGTTATAATTTTTTTTACTATAACTCGTATTTTAGTCCGCCGATTTCGGACTGATCCATCGATTTTGAACTTTATTAACATCCCTAGTAATATCAATGGAAAATCAGTATCTCCAAGTGAGTTTCACAATAAGTAGTTAAAACTTTATTATTAATTACTACATAAATCGTGCTGAAGCAATTAAACATAACATAAGTGTTTGCCAGAGTTAATATAATGATTAATGAGTTCTCCAAAATAAATGGAAAAACATTGGGATTTTTGGCATGCTTGTTCAGTCAAATTAATAATTTATATATGTTGGTGTCGTCGTCTATCTGTAAATTTAGGTGATGCAAGCTTTTTATATCTGATTAATCAATAACAGATATTTAGATCTTCGTGGAATAAAACTGATCAGAGTGGCCATGGGTTAAGATTCACCAACCTCATTGGACATAGATATATATGTATATATCTAAAATCCAGACTGTTATAAATAATGTGCAAGATTTTAGGTGTTAAGAGATCCAATTAAGATCCTTGCCAGCAATACCTTAAATATCAATACATTAATTTGATCAATATTACATTTTGTTGATGCTTCAACTTTTGGTTATTTAAGGAGTATATTAGTAATCACAATTATGAAGCAAATCCAATTCATAATCATGCTGTCGGCTTCACGTGTTCTACGTTGGACTATTAAACCTGTTTTTGACTTCTTCATTTTTGACTGTTTCATTTCATTTCATCTCATCATCCACCCACCCCAGGATTTGTTCTCCATATGTATCAGATTCAGTAGGTTTAACATTGGATTTTGGAACTTGCAGATTGGAATATATATATATATATATATATATATATATATATATATATATATATATAATGTAATTGTATATTCGGTCGTAAAAGCTGGAGGAGATATATCATATATCTGGGTGCACAAACACTCTAAATATCCACTATAGTCTTATGTTAATATGTTTGGGATTTTGTGGTAATATAATATTGATAGTGGGGTTAATTTTAGAGAGAAATTATGAAATAGTTAATTTGATTATTATGTCTAACAATTTTAGGTACAGTACTTATGAATACATCTCAAAAATAGGTAAAAGTATATGTTAAATATTGTGTAGTGTGTGAGAGAATATAGTGCGTGCGAGAGAGTGTGAGTGCGATGCCGGTGCTACTCGGGTGCAACCTTGGTTAAAAAAATATAAAAAAATAATAGTCAATATGGGATGTAGGGAAATATATTTCCTGTATTTCACTCAACTGATAAAATGATTTACATAGGGTTTATATACACAGAGAAGTAAATCTATACTAAATCTAATATACAAGATACATAAGATATGCAAAAGATACTAGTCTATCAACTATATCTTAACACCCCCCGCAAGCGAAGACGGAGGTGACAGTCGTAGCTTGGTGCAGAAATGCTCGAATAAGCTTCTAGATAGGCTTTTTGTGAAGATATCGGCGATTTGATCTTCAGACGGAATGAACTTTGTGTTGAGCTTGTTTGAAATAACTAACTCACGGACAAAGTGATAATCAATGTCGATGTGCTTTGCCCTTTTGTGTGAGATAGGATTCTGAGTAAGAAATAGAGCAGAAGCATTGTCCGAGTATAGAATTGGCGTGGACGGGAGATCGACGTGTAGCTCTCGTAATAGGTTAGCAATCCATTGCATTTCAGAAGCTGTGTTAGCCATTGCTCGATATTCCGATTCACAACTTGACCGAGAGATTGTCGGTTGTTTCTTTGCACTCCAGGATACCAGTTCGGACCTAGAAAGATGGAAAACCCATACGTTGATCGACGAGTTTCCTGACACCTAGCCCAATCGCCATCCGAGTAGGCACGTAAATGAGGATTGCCGGAAGAGAAGGTCAAGCCGAACCGAACCGTTCCTTTGACGTAGCGAAGGATACTTTTTAGAGCTTGAAAATGTTCAACGGTTGGATTCTGCTGATACTGGCTCATGGTGTTGATAGAGTAGGCAAGATCCGGTCTTGTGACTGTCAGATATTGTAAGGCGCCGAGCAGAGACCGGTAGAGGGTCGGGTCCTCGAACGAGGATCCTTCGGACGTGAAGGAGACGCCGGGGGCCAGAGGAGTGGAGACGGGCTTCGCGTCTGTCATATTTGCGCGTCGAAGAATATCCAGAGCATACTTCGTCTGGGTAAAGTACAAGCCGGAGGATGTGTGGAAAGCTTCAAGACCAAGAAAATAACCAAGTTGGCCAAGATCTTTGGTACTAAACTCTTTGTTTAGACGAGCCATGAGAGAGGAGATGGAAGCCGAGTTATTTCCGGTAATAATGATGTCGTCAACATAGACGAGGAGATAGATAAGAACGGAGTCTGTTCTGAGCATAAATAGAGAAGTGTCGGATGAGCTGCATAGAAATCCCAAAGATAATAAGAAGGTCCGAAAGCGCTGGTACCAAGCCAATGGCGCTTGTCGGAGTCCATAGATAGCCTTCTTTAGAGAGCGAACATGAGAAGGATAGCGAGAGTCAATGAAGCCTAGAGGCTGTTCCATGAAAACCTCAGTGGATAGAATCCCATTCAAGAAGGCGTTCTTGACATCCAACTGATGGAGGGGCCAAGACCGCATAACTGCAACTGCAATAACAATACGAACCGTTGAAGCTTTGACTACAGGACTGAAGGTGTGAGTGAAGTCGAACCCAGGGACTTGACTAAACCCTTGAGCGACAAGTCGTGCTTTGTCAACCGGATATCGAAGTTTAAATATCCCTGATCGGGCACGTATTTGCATGGTGTGTCGAGGAGCAGGGGGAGGGGGCGGACTAGGGTTGTCGGCCGGGGGCTGATCGACGGGAGGAGGAGGCTCAATAGGGACAATAGGAGCGAGAGGTGTTGTGTTGGGAGGAGGGGTTTCCGAACGGCATATGACGCACGGAGGGTCGGAGATGGGTGGCGAGATAGAGCTGGAAACAGCGGAAGATGGATTTTCAAAGTATTCTGTGAGTGTGAGGCGAGAGATAGGTGTAGAGGAGATTAGATTGGAGAAGGGAAAACAGTTCTCATCAAACCGCGCGTGACGAGTGATGTACACACGATTTGTAACTGGATCTAGGCAGCGATAGCCCTTATGATTCGGACTATAGCCGATGAATACACAGGGTAGGCTGCGAGGTTCAAGTTTGTGTTTAGTGTAGTCTCGAAGACACGGAAAAACCATACACCCGAAGGTACGGAGAGACGCATACGAGGGTTTGGAGTGGAAAAGGAGTTCGAATGGTGAGCTATTTTGGAGGAGATGATTTGGGACTCGTTTTATGATGTGTACGGCAGTGCTAAAGGCTTCTACCCAAAGAGAAAGGGGTGAAGAAGAATGAAAGAGAAGAGAGAGACCCATTTCAGTTATATGACGGTGTTTACGTTCTGCTCGGCCGTTTTGTGAGGGTGTGTAGGGACAGGATATTTGGTGGTGAATGCCTGACTTTGCAAGGTGAGATTTGAGACGAGAGTTAGTGAATTCAGTACCCCCATCGCTTTGAAATTTCTTAATTTTTCTTGAAAATTGATTTTCAACGAAAGCATGAAAATTAAGAAAAATATCGAAAAAATCGGATTTGGCACGTAATGGATAGAACCAGGTAAAGCGAGAGAAATCATCTATAAACACAGCATAGTAACGAAAATTTGACTTGGAATTAACAGGGGAAGGACCCCAAAGATCACAATGAATGAGATCAAGTACATGGGAAGTACGTTTATCAGACAATGGAAACGATAAATTCGTGTTTTTAGCTAACTGACAGGAAGTACATAAATTATGTTGCAATGTGGAAGAGGAAAAAGAGAGGAGACTAAGCTTCGAGAGCAGACTGAGAACTTTGGCAGATGAATGACCTAGACGATTGTGCCATGTTTCGAATGGTGCACAGGGAAGGTGGTTGGATGCGGAAGTGAGAAGAGCAGCGACGGGTTTCTGGAGGAGATACAACCCATGTTTACGCACGCCGGTGGCGACAATCTTTTCGATTTCCCGGTTCCGAATCTGCAGCTGCGAAGCATCAAAAAGCACATCAATAGGATAGTCATGCGTGAGGCGACTAACAGAAATAAGATTCTTAGTCATAGAAGGAACCACAAGGACATGTTGTAAAGACAGAGAATTGGAAATAAATAGAGAGCCTGTATGAGTTATACGAAGACGAGCACCGTTTCCTACGGCGACGTGATCGGAGCCCGAATAAGGCACAACTTCGTCCAGAGAAGACGAGTCGGCGGAGATGTGAGCGGAAGCACCTGTATCCAAATACCAATCAGAGACAGAAGGAGAATCAACCGAGCACTGGGCAGAGAAAACTTCGGCTAGGTTAGTCGATGGCGGTGGACGCGACGACCGAACATACGACCGATCGAAATGCTTGGGACAGTCGAACATGTCGTGATTGGTCTGATGACAGAACGAACACCATGGTGGACGTTTCTTCTTGTTACCACCGTTCGAGCGTCCTTGGTTCTTATTGGGGTTTGGCTTGTTTCCGGAGCCTTGAGACTTCGAGGATGCTTGAAAAGCAACGGGCTGTGGTGAAGGCGAAGAATCCGCGCCACGGAGAAATAGTTCATGGCTCATGGCGCGTGCAAGTAATACGTCAAACGCCGGTAGAGTTTCTTGAGCCATCTGAGCAGCCGTGAAGGTGGAATAGGACGAGTTCAAACCCCGTAGAAACCAGTGGGACTTGTCTAACTCGTCGATGGAGCGATCGATAACTGACAGTTGATCGGTCAGGGTTTTGAGCCGGCGGCCATAATCAGAGATCGGTAGGTCGCCTTGTTTGATAGAGAGGAGATCGTCCTTTAGGCTTAATTCACGAGCCTTGGAGCGATGGCTGTAAGAGCGAGATAGGGCGGTCCAAACTTCATGGGACGTTGAACAACCGATAATAACAGCCATGGATTCTTCAGTTAATGTAGAAACCAGGAAAAGTTTTATCAATTGATCACGGGAATACCATTTGGCGAATTCCGGGTTAGGAGGCGCAGGGGCGCCGGCGACATCGGCAGCGAGAAAATGAGTCGGAGCAGTGATCGAACCATCCACATACGGCATGAAGTTTTGAGTGATGAGAAGTGGTTCGATTTGAGCATGCCAAAGGAGATAGTTGGCAGAAGTGAGTTTGATATTCACCATATGGATGATGGTGGAGAGGGGCAACGTCGGAAGGTCACCGTGGTCGATCGGAGGAGCCGCCATGGAGACGTGACGTCGGCTAGGGTTTGGAGGAAAGCTAGGGTTTTAGCCAAGGGTTAGGCTGATACCATGTAGGGAAATATATTTCCTGTATTTCACTCAACTGATAAAAAGATTTACATAGGGTTTATATAGACAGAGAAGTAAATCTATACTAAATCTAATATACAAGATACATAAGATATGCAAAAGATACTAGTCTATCAACTATATCTTAACATGGGAGGAAGGCGGATTTAGAAAATTAAAATTGGGAATACAATATGCAAATAAAATAAATTGGGGAAATATTATATACAAATATATATAAATATTATGTAAATAAATATATAAATAATAATAATTATATATATATATATATTTAATGAAAAAAATTGGGGGTACAAGTGTGTGCGATCTATTAAAAAAAAAGTGTGCGATCCGAGAGCGACCAGGTGCGATCTAAGCTTTAAAAAAATTATATAAAAATATTGGTCAACCCGGGAGTGACCGAGTGCGATTTTAATATTAATTTTAAGTTCTAAATATTAAGTAAAATACTTAATATATATATTTTCATGTTTTAATTACATCACCAACCTAAAATAATTGATTGACTAAGACATTTTAACAAATCCCAATTAAAAATATGTACTTTTGGTTATATTTAATGTGTGTTAATAAAAGTGGCTAAAATCATTATGTATTTTATAAATTTAACCAATTTAAATAATTAAGACTTAAGTCTAACTATTCTAAACATTTTTAATTTATTATTACATCACCTGTTAGTATATTAACAAGTGCACACATGAGAAGCATTTTATAGTTAATTAAGTGATCAACATGGACTGATTGTTTGATGGGTTATAGTAATATTTTTAAATTGTTGTGAAAGTAAGCCTGCTTTAGAAAATTAACGCTCACAAACATGATCAAAATGCTAATTTCATATATATGAATATGATGTTGCAAATTAGGACAAAATAATTTGTAATAACAATTAAAACATTTATTACAATATGTATAGATTGGAGGAATTATATATTAGTATTAGTGATGGGGAATTAAAATGAATATGACCCTAATTAATTAATTGATTGATTGATGACAATGTCATCGGCCTGGTCTACAATTCCATGATACAAAAACATAATGATGACACAATTGTGCAAATTAATATGGAAATGGGCCGACTGTTTTTGGTGTGTTTTAATTAACTAGTTTTCTGCCCGCGCGTTGCGCGGCGTATTTATATTATTTGTATTGTATTATCATTATGTTATAAAAAATTATAAAATAAGTATTATGAAAATAAATAAGTATTACAATTTATATACATAAGAATTATACACTATAAAAATTAAAATAATAATAGACACATAAATAAATAATCTTCTAACATATGATAAATTGATTATGATTAAAAGATGATTTTGAATAAAAGTAACTCACTACATAATAGATTAACTTATTTACGTATGAGTAGTAATAAAATTAATACTTGATAAAATAAAACAATTGAGACTACATAATATAAGTGTATGAAGATTTTCAATAATTACTCATTGATTTGAAGAAAAATATATGAATTACAATAAGTAAAATTATAAATTGTGGAAAATTTCTTTGTACATAACACTTGAAGTTATTGACAAATTTTGGTCGTCTTTGTCACATATAAAGATTTTCAATACAACATAATTTGTGACCCTAGACACAACAGCATACAACTGTCCATATGCAAATACTGGTTTGCTGAGTAAAATCACCCCATGTGATAGTGACTGTCCTTGACTCTTGTTTATGGTCATGACATATGAAACCTGAATTGAGAATTGTCTACGCTGAAACTTTAATGAAATTCGAGGATTAGATGATATTATAGTTATCATTGGAATAAAAACCTTTTCACCAGTATTTTTGCGCTCAAAATTTTGGCCTCTATGACATGATTACCAAATTGTGTTACAATCAATCGAGTCCCATTGCACAAACCAGATGAATGATCAATGTTCCTCAACAACATGATTGGTGTTCCAAATTTAAAATTCATCCCATGGTTTCGTAATTCAGGATACTTCAATGTATTCAAGAATTCTGGAGTGTGCACTACATTAAGAATATCTGCTACATTTTATGTTGTGCACATAGAATCAGAACTTAAGTATACATTGCCCACATTATTGTTCAATGATGTCATATACTGATTGACCATCTCAATCATATCATTTGTTGGTGCCAAAATAGCCTGGTGCTGCAAATATGAAATATATATTGATCCAATAACTGTTGTAGGATACGTGTTATTAACAATAGCTCTGATTGCATCTCCGGTGAATTTAATATTAATATATTCAGGGATATCAATAACTCATTCGTCGTCATTTAGTGCTCTTAAAGTCTCATCCCCAATTGCCGCAACACAATCAACAAAGTCTTTTAGTGTAGATGCTTGCATATTCTCTCTAAACATATCGCATGTTTATTGTCAACTTCAAGACACTCACATGACGCCATAAGTAAGATGAATTAACTGTTGCATTAACAACATCTCCTCTACTACCTCTTGGTATAACAGGTGAAATTTGTCTAAAATCACCACTAAATACAATAGTTTTGTCTTCGAATGCTTGATTGTTATTTTGTGTATTCTGGAAACGCATTATATCCCGCATTGTCTAATTAATAATTTATGGAAAAAGCATATCACCACTCTTCTCTGCAGCCAAAACTTATTTGGTTACATAGACGACACCAAATCTCTTCCCTCTAGTACACTTTCGTCCACTGGTGGCACCCCCATAGTCAATGGATCATATGAACTCTAGCGCACCAAAGATTAGTGACTCCTTAGTCTACTTCTCTCATCTCAACAGAGTAGTTCATGGCTGAAGTACTCTACTGCACCACCTTGCGCGTAATATGGCTCGCTCTTGAGGTCGCGTATAATCACAACTCCAAATCTTGCATGCTATCCTTAAAGACGACCTCCAAATTATGAAGAAAGAGACTCGATCTGCGATTGAATATGGCCAAATTTTCAAATCCTTATGTGATCAATTGACAGTTATGGGACGCCCCATCGATGATACGTATAAGGTTCATTTGTTCCTTTGAGATTTTGGTTTGACTTTTTCTAGAAAATGTTGCTCAAATGATGCTCACTCCTATTCATAACTTCCGCGATCTCCTATCTAAAGCTGAGAGTTTTGTATTATTTCAAGAGTTCATTAACACGACATGATCTTCCTATATTTCCTTCTACAACCAGTATAAACCTTCGGGGCAGTGCCCACCTTCCTCTAGAAATTCTAATTCTTTTCATGGTCATGACAATGGTTCATGTTACTCCAATTCTTGCAGTTGTGGCCGCAATTAAAAACTTTGACCACCTCCATGCAAAATTTGTCGTCATGAAGGCCACTATGTCAATTTATGTTCGAAAAGGTATTCTTCGCAGTCATTTCCAGTAGTTGCACACTTGTGTGACATATTTTCCACTGGCTACTCTCTCTCTCAACCTGAAACATCGCTTTTGTTCCTTGACACCGGTGCCTCAGCCCACATGACACCAACTTCTAATTCTTTGGAGAACTCTCAGCCATACTCTAGCATGATAGTTTTATTGTTACTAATGATGCTCGGCTTTCTATCTCTCATATTGTTAATACTCGACTTCTGACTGTGTTCAATTATTGAATGTCTTGGTTGTTCCGACTCTCACCAAAAATTTACTTTCTATTTGTAAGTTGACATTGTGTTTCTGGCTTGAAGTGATATTTAATACGACCTCGTTCACAGGCCCAATAATTTACGCATTTTTATATTGGTAGACACAAAGCATCATAGAGAGTGTTGCGTCAATCCATATCCGTCATAACTTTGTATCAATGTTCCTAGCTCCCCGTCACAATCACATCGATCGTCTCGCGGAGCTCGGACTTCCAGCATGAGTATTTTTTTGCCTTTTTCTTATCACGAAAGCCTACACAACCTTACCCGAAGCATAACATACACCAAGACACAATCATGCATATAAAATTTATAAACTTATGATAAATCATATAAAAATAAAGTAATATCTTGACTATTACAAATATAAGCAACATCCATCTTTGTGATTTTGGTCACCAATACAATGTGTGATATATACTACAAAATAATGTCCCATGGTCGGAGAACAGCAGTAGTGAAAGTGCCTTGTGCATGACTAAGAGATCATGAGTTCAAATTTCTTTTAGGACAACTAAATTTTGAGTTTAAATTAATACATTATATTTAATATACACTATAAAATAGTATAAACACCACTATGAATTAAAGTCAGTATTAGAAAATAGTTTTCTCTACATACAACTCCACTGAATATTCAAATGATTGTTTTATTTTAATATATTCAAGAGTATGTAAAGAGTACATATTAGATTATATATAAAATTGGCTTTATAAAATTACAAAATCATTTGTAAGAAAAATATGGATAAATAATTGAGGAAAAACTTTTTGCTAACAATGGGGAAAAACAAAACTATCAAACAAAATCTAATGTACACGGATTACACGTGTGACAAAAATAAATAAATAATAATTATTTTCTAGTTTGAATAATATTATTTATTTTCATAGTTTGAATAATACTCTTTTGTGCAATACTTTTTATAGGGAAAATATATTGGGTAATTAATTTTGTTAAGATTTTGCTTTTAAGTATATATATAAATTTTGAAAATGAAAAGAGAATGTCGATAATTTTACTTTTTGTCGATAATTTTACTTTTGGTTAAGATTAATGTTTCTTATAATTAATTGATATTTCTGTACTTGCTAATTATTTCTATAGTTTTTATTGTTAAATTGTAATTATTACATGATATGCAAATTTAATACTATCATTGACTATATATTAGATATTATATTTTAATATTATTTAAAATTTGTAATCTTTGAACACTGATTATAATATAATATAATGTAAATATTTTTGCCTATTAATTTTTAATTACGTTGATCTCCCACTATCATACAATATATTATATATATTAAGTAAAATAATGAGAACAATACAAATATAAATATTATCATATTAAACTTATTTAATTAATTATAGATTAGTAGTAAGAAATATTATCACCAAATATGGTGCACCAAAAAAAATAATAATTAAATAGCTATAAAAAAATATAAAACTTGTATGTTACATTACATACTTACCTTATTTTTTATTAATTAGTACCTAATATAACTTTAACTAATTTTGAAATTTTAATTAGAACAGGAAAGTCTTTTTTAGATAGAAGTGTTGCTTATATTTATATAGATATAAATTCATTTGATTACTTTTTGAGTGATTTACTACCCTAAATAATATATAAAACTTGATTAGGAACACTCCAATGAAAAATAACTGCCATTTGCCATTAAACAATTATAAACGTGGTTCGAATGTGAAACACACAATAAATTAGTTATATTTGTTCTCAATTTAAAAGGAAAATATAATACTATATAAATATAATATGATTTTAATAAATAAATGTAAATATCTTTTTGTGTACTGATGCTAAATAAATATATATTTGTATGAATACATTGATTTTTCATAATTTCATTCAATAAGCATTTAAATATGTATAATTTTTGGAAGCAATTCTATCAAATTTAAATAATAAACATGATTAAGAAGTGAATAGCATAGTGGCACACATCAAAATCTATATCCATTCACATATAATAAATAAAAATGTTTTTTTTTTTGTTGAGAAAACAACCTTAAAAATGGGTACTTAAACGTTTATACAATCATTTGCAATTGTACATCATTTCGTAAGAAATGGCTAAGTAATCAATATTTATTTAAAATGTTAATTCATTCATTTATTAAAAAAAAGTGAATCTGAAATGTTATATATGCAACTATCAATATACATATAAATATATGTATATATAATATATTACTTAATCAAAAATATATTATAAAAAGTAAAATCTTCTTTAATCGGATTGAGATCCTCAATTGTACTAAAAGTGCAGCACCTATGTTGTTCCTCATTACCTTGTTTATAATATATAAAAATATATTAGATAATAGTACCTTCTGAAATACAATATAAATATACACCATATATAGTGATTGATTATGATTCTTGAAAAGAATAAATTATATAACATGGATAGTTTTAAAAATAAGATATCTTATTGGTGTTAAATATATTACAATGATAACAATAAGAACAATAAAAATAAATGAATCTAATACTAAAAATTGAGAAAATTAATACACATAACAAATATTTAAACTACAAAATATAAAAGAATAATTATTTTCGTAACTTTTGTTACAACTATTATTACATAGATTACAAAATAATATAGAAAATTATCTCTTCTTTCATCTATCATCGCCTTAAAAAATAAAACATATTCTACTCAAAATAGTGAAGAATTGGGCATGTACAACTAATACTCACAACAAATATCTAAATTACAAAATATAAAATAACAACCATCTTCACAGCTTCGGCCAATTGTTACAACATAGACTCAAAATTGTGTAGTAATCCTTCTCTTCTTGCATCTAACATCACCCTACAAAAAAATAAAATATATTCTATAGAATGATAAATTCAGCATTTAAAACAATCAAAACAAAGCTAACAAATGACATGAAATGAAATTCTAAAAACTATAATCTCATATTTATAGTTAAAGTTCTGCTTCAAAAATTTATTGTATTTTAATTATTGTTGAAATATTAATTGAATCCATGATTTGAGCATGCAGTTATGAAAATCATTATTAAAATGTACGATTTTTTTGTTATTTATGTTATATGACTATTAGTATTTTCTAAAAAATAAAATTATGTTATTTTTTTGTCTACTACTCCCTCTGTCCCGGTCAAATTTATATATAAATATAAATAATTAATATATATAATGAAATTTAATGCATTATATAAAAACTCATTTAAAAATGAAATCAAATCTTCTTCTGATTTTTTTTCATATATTAATACGTTTTCTAGTATATTTTGAATAAATTTATATATTTACTAAATAGAATAAATATTGATAATTAACTAAAATGGTAATAGTTACATACATATCATATTTATCAATAGTTACCTAATATATTATATATTTAATTATGAAAAATAGTTTGGGAGGAAAAAATATTCATGAGGGTTCTTGCTTTTATGTAAATATATATAGATATATAGATTTGAAGAACAATAGTGAAGGAACATATAAACAATGAACAATTTAAATAAGATTAAAAGTAATAATATTAAATATTCTATTTCATTATATGAGCTAAAATAATTAAACATCTTGGATTAATTAATGAAAAAAATTGATATTCTACTAAATAAATGAAATATATAAAATGATATTTCACTCACACAAAAAACTATGTTCAATAGAGAATGAAGATATATTTAAATACACCAAACCTAAATTGGTGAAGGCAGTGAAAGAAAAATAATGACATTTTAAAATAAAGAATAACTGAATTTAAATAACAATACAACCAGTTTGTGATTAAATAAGTCAGATTGGATTTGTCTTTGTAGGATCCTTATCTTCCTTTAATTTCTCTTCTTAGCTTCACAATTTTTCTCTCCATGATTCTCACTATCTCCTACACAAACCATTTTTTTTTTTTGAATTATTTCAAAAATTTATTGATTCAGTAACAAAAAATAATAAGAATAATCACTCTACGTCTCTTTTTGAATAAACACAAAGAGAAACGTTCGTAAATATCAACACAGCTACAAACGTATACATAAAAATAAATTGCTTATTTAACAAAATCTTTAAGTACATAAAGATAGATGATTAATTAATTTATTCTGTTTAATTATATATTTGTAGTGAGATTTTTAATTGATACATAAATAAAATAATAATTAATTGATAGTTATACAAAACATATATACATGTTTATAATTATTATTTTTTTATGATTAAAGAAAATAATTATTTATATATTTCAATAAATTAATTAATAATATTTATTATATACTTGTCATATTTAATATTACTTACCTAATATAATGCTGGTTTATTTTAGTTTAGTGATTGGGGGGGGGGGGGGGGCAAGTTCTTTGGGTGAGAGTTTTGCCTTCTAGTGTATATAGATAAATATATATAGATGCTTTTAAATAATAGTGTGTATTATTACATAATAAATAAATCATATTTTATACTTTTTCCATAATTTGAACCATCTATTATTTAATGTTAATTGATTAAATTATTACTTCATTTTATTAAAATTTAGAAATGAAAATAAAATGAAATAGTAGTGTAATGAAAGTAAAAGTACTAAATAATATTGCACAAAGAATTAATAAAAATAAAATAAATTAAAAAGTGCATAAATACCACTGTGTAGAGCGACATTAAACACTTTATAAATACAAATGAAAATTCAAGCAATTGAACTTGAACTTATAATGTCTTAACAAACTAAATAATTAATCATTTTGTGGGAAATAAACCTCTAAAAGTTTGCACATTTAATACATACAAATAATTATATCAACAACTAAAAAAAAATATTGCTTCAAGACCTGCTTTTGAATTCCAAGCACCTCAAGCACCCCTCTAGGCTCCTATAGATGGCGTCTTCATATTCCCTACAACAAATATAAATAATAAAAATTAATTGTAGAAAAAATATAACTACTATATGATGGAACTATAGAAATGCTAATGGCAAAATAAAAATGATTTGATCCTTGAGAATTATAACCTATTTATACTAATGATGATGACAAAAATTTAATAAAAATGCCACTAATTATGCTTTGAAATTTAATTATTTAGGCATAATTTATTGCATAAATTAAGCTTTATTCTTTTAGGAATGTTCATTATTTGTGAATAGACTATTGGAATATAATAATAGGATAATTTTCATTTCACCAAATTTCATTTATTAAATTATTTTATTCTTTATTATTGATTATATTAGTTTATTCCCTTATTTCCATTGGCATGTCCTATTATCAAATCATTTTATTCTTCATTGTAAAGTTTTTAATAATTTATTTCTTTATTTTTTATTATTTTTTCTTAATTTTATTTAAGTGGATTTTGATTTTAGTAGATATAAAAAATAGATATAGATTTAAAAACTGTACGAATTTTAATAGATTGTGTGCAATAACTATGTTTATATAGTTTGCCATATATTTTAAATTAATATATTTAAAATTTATGCTTTAGTAATTTAAATGATTAAATAATCATTAAAATATAAGAAAACTAATAATAGAAATCATAAATAATATGAAATTAATTATTTTCATTAACATAAATAAAAAATCAAATAATATAAATAAGAAATAGAATTATATAATACATATGCATACATTTATATAAAAATAATCCATTTAATTTCTTATATATCTAACATAATAATTGTTAATTATATATTATAATAATTATATACCATAATTATCATTAATTACCTAATATATAAGAAGGATATTTATGGTAAATGTTTTTGGGGGGAAATTTTTTGCTTTGGGGTTTTGCTTTTTAGTATATATAGATTTGGAATTTGAGAGTAAGACTAATATTATAAGGGAATGTCTTGGGATAGGCAGACCTAAATAATTTAGGCGGGTTTTATCCATTAATTCAAATCCAAACTCATATAATATACCCTAATTGGGGATTAATAAACCCTATTTGGGTAAGATAAAATCCGCCTAAACCGTTTAGGCCTGCCTAACGCAAGTTTTTGCCATATTATAAATGAAAGGCTCCTAGATTAGTATATGTATTACTCTTCATATTAATATATATAAAAGTAAATGTCCATCCCATTATTAATTCATAATCGTAAAAAACTCTAGCCTGCTCTTCATTTTGTTGGATTTCATAGTAGAGAACATAAAATGGGCGATTATTTTTTTTATTTCATTCGAATCTGCTCACAAAATGAGCTTATACAAGATACGTATACAAAAGGAAGAAAATGTGAGCATGGCACATGCAACTCACGTGAGTCTCTATTGAAATTACAAAGCAAAAAATATTCTAACTAACTCTCACTTCCGGCTCCTTCCGGAGACTTCACGATACTTCCAACACATTTTGCGCACATCGTCAAATTAAGTGTCCAAGGGATCAAATTTTATGTTCCATAATAGTGTTTTATTATTTTAATTAATAGTTTTAACAAAAAAAAAATAAATATAATACAATATACTCTAATTGATTATTAAAAAAACTAAAAAATTTATAAGAACACAAATTAATTAATTTAATAATAAAAATCCAAGTAATAACTGAAAAATAATTACAAAAATGTTATATATCCTAATTGGATGGGATGAACCTTATCGTAACTTATAAAATTAATTCAAACTATAATAAATCAGTATTAAAATTAATAATTTTAATAGTGAATTATGAAAAGTGAGATATATGCATGAAGTGCCCAAGCTAGCTTATGATTCCGGACAGGTTCTGAATTTCATTACAAGGTATTATAATTTATTTGTATCTTAAATTTGCACTGTTAATTAACTCCACTGGTGCCATTGCCAATGCCAATCCACCTTCTGTCTCTACAAATTAATCTTTCCCATTCTTACAAGACACTAAAGATTATATTTTGGCAATTAAAGCAATTACCAATTAATCCACTTCCTTTAGGTGTTTAATTTCTTGGTCCGGTTAAACTTAATTCTATTATTTTAGGCAATATATTATGGTGTGGCTTCTTGCATGATCAAAAGTCATTTAGACAAATATTATATATAGTTAAAGTATGAATGAAGGTGGATGTACGTATGAGTTTAGTTGGTCAACGTGGATCTTGGAGATTAACCAAACCAATGGAATGGAAGCACATCCCTGTAAAGCTGGAGAATATGCAGCCACATGAACATATGTGATTACAGTTGGATCTCTCCATTTCTTTAAACCCCAATTCCCAATATTAAATCCTTAATTAGACCTAGTACGGTTGTCTCTCTCATAGCCAAGGTACAACTTGTCAAATTGCATTCATATTATTATTAATTAATTAATTAAGCTAAGTCCACACACACACCCCCCTATAAATCTCATTTACATTCTTCACTTACGCCACCATTTCCATTAATTCCCCTCTCTCACTACAAAAATCTCTCTCTCTCTTGCTAGCTCTAGCTCTTAGAATAAGTATATTTATATTAATAATCTTAAAATGCCGGCCCAAGTCATTCCCGAGCTTATCTTTCCGGGAGTCCAATTCCCCGGAAAAGAAGGCCTCTCTCTTCCCACCACCATCAGAAGGTAATGCACTATATATACATGATTTAGATTCATTCATGTTCATATATTTTAATTTCCTTGAATCTAAACTAATATAATCCTAGCTCAGATTGGAAGGAAAAGTCGCCATCATAACTGGCGGCGCCGCCGGGATTGGAGAGGCCACCGTTCGCCTCTTTGCCGCCCACGGCGCCAGAGTCATAGTTGCTGACGTCGACGACAGCCTCGGCAACTCGCTCGCCAACTCACTCCCAAATCAGGTCATCTACTTTCACTGCGACGTCAGCTCCGAGAAGGAAATCGAAACCCTAATTAACTGGACTGTTTCCAAATACGGTAGACTCGACGTCCTCTTCAACAACGCCGGCATCCTCGGAAACCAGTCAAGGCACAAGAGCATTCTCGACTTCGACGCTGACGAGTTCGACCGGGTCATGGCCGTCAACGTCAGGGGCGCCGCGCTCGGGATGAAGCACGCCGCCCGCGCCATGATCCGCTGCAGCGGCGGCGGCTGCATAATCTCGACGGCGAGCGTTGCGGGTGTGATGGGCGGGATGGGGCCGCATTCCTACACGGCGTCGAAGCATGCGATCGTGGGGATGACGAAGAATGCGGCGTGCGAGCTGGGGAGATATGGGATTAGGGTGAACTGCATTTCTCCGTTTGGTGTGGCGACGAGAATGCTGGTGAACGCGTGGCGGACGGACGGGGAAGGGTGCGGCGGCGAGGTGACGGAGCAGGAGGTGGAGAAGATGGAGGAGTTCGTGAGGGGTTTGGGAAATCTGAAGGGGGAGACGTTGAGGGCGAGGGATGTGGCGGAGGCGGCGGTGTTTCTGGCGAGCGATGAGTCGAGGTATATAAGCGGCCATAATCTGGTGGTGGACGGCGGCGTTACAACGTCGAAGAATTGTGTAGGGTTGTAGCTTCCCTTAATTTACTTTTTTTCTGGCTCGGTTGTATGAAAATGATGTGTATTTATTTATGTAAAATTGATAATGGTTTCTTCTTTTTTCATTATATTTTTGTTTAGATCCAATGATTAGTAATTTAAATATTTAATATGATAAATATAATTGCATTATCTGTATTTATAAAATACATTTCGAATGAAATGTGTTCAAAAGTCGTCTATAAATACCCTACTAACATGAGACTCATTCATAAACAAATCCAATTATATTATTTTATGAACATATGAAGTTTGAAAAAATATACTTAAAAATATAATATTGTTAATTATATTATATTATAATATAAGGGCGTGTAGTATGAACTGCTTAATATAATTACTACGCATTTACTTACTGAAATTGAAAACAAAATGATAAATATTATATTTACGGAACTTAGTATCAACACCATAAAGCCTAAGACCCTCTTTTATTTTAAAGTATAAATGAATTGCCAGATTATCTATGCTTATGTTTATTATTATGGCAAAGTCTTAGATGAGACGATCTCATCATTTTTATTGTGAGATGAATTAGATGAAATGATGTGTTTCTTTATTACAAATGATGTCTTACCATTTTTATTATGAATTGAATTTAATGAAATGATGTATTTCTTTATTGTAAATAATGTAATTTTTAAAAATAAAATGATGTATTAAGGTCCGTCTCACAATAAAAAAAAAATAGTGAGACCGTCTCTCAAGAGACCAACTCTTATATCATTTAATGCTTACTCGAGTTTTATCGTATGTTTATATTAATTTTTTCTTCGAATTTTAAATTATGCTTTATGAATTAATAAAATGTGCTTAATTGTGTAATTTCATTATGCTTTGTGTTTTAGTATGTTTATAGTTCAAAGATATATGATGTTTTGCATTAATACAATCCATGGATTTTTTTTTTAATTATGCATACTTCTTCAAAATATGTTCATTCTTTTTTAATATTGAATTGAACGTTTTGCTTTATCACATATTATATTGCAGTTAATAAATGAATAAGTATAAACTAACAAATGAATAAGCATAAACAAATTAATGATTAATAAAATTAGGATAGTGATGTAAAAGGAATAAATCATAAACTAAAAAATATTAATTAAATACCATATGTCCAAATTGCAACCATTTTATTCAAAAAATGGACGGTTAAATATATGAATTGTTCATTCATAATATATGGTTCATGTTTGAACGCAACACTATATATATATATATATATAGATATATATAAATCAGAACATAGATATATATATATAAGACTTGCATAAACTTAATTTAGCATGATTAAGCATAATACAAAAAAGCATAAATTTTAATATTAAAAAATATTAAGTAAAATGCATGATTATCTTCTCTTGTATAAAAAAAAATAGTTACAAATAAGAAATATTAAAAAAGTAGTGTGTAGCATTGAGTTGGCCCATTTGTGGCTTTCTTTTACATGGGTTTGTGCCCAACCCATTTTACTTGACCCAAATTCGACCCGTGACATATTTTGGTGATACCTTACTTGTCATGCTCTATCCTCCTTTGTTACACATAGACGTTGGGAGAGAGCTCTTCAATCTCTCATCCACTTCATTCACACCGCACACCCACTTGAAACTTACCACCGCTGCGCTGCCGTCTTCTTCACCCTTGCTGCCCTCTCCGATCCCCTACACGGCAACGATGCCGATGAGGGACTTGTACTTTCTTTGCTGGTAGTGGTGATTATGTTAAAGGCGTGTTGGGGCCAATGGTCTCCGGAAGTGAAAACGGCAGTGGAGGTGCATCCGTCCCTCAATTGAAGGAACTAGACAAATAAGGTTTGATTTTTAAATATAAAAATAAAATTAAAAAGTAATTCCAAAAAATCTTATTTTAATTTTATTTTTACATTAATTTCGAAATTATTAATTTTTCTTAAAAAAAAGAGAAAATAATTAGCACCAAATTATTTTTTAAAAAACAATCTAAATCATTTTGTACTCATTTTTGGATAATGGCTACTTCTCAGACTGTTTTGTTGGAAATATAAGAGAGGAGGTTAGTAAGCAACAACTGACAGCTGAATTTGAAAGAGTAAGTTTTCCATTTACTCTTTTATATTGTTGATTTTTGTTATTTTTGTGGTAGTGATTCTGATTGTTGGTAATGGTGAGAGTCAGTGTGATTCTGATTGTTGGTCATGGTGAGAGGCCTTGCACCTTTCCACATTTTCATTCTATTTAATTTTTATTTATTGTTAAGTTTTTGCTATTTTTTTGGTAGTGTGATTTTGATTATCGGTAAAGGTGAGAGGCGGTGTGATTCAGATTGTTGGTAATGGTGAGACTCTCTTTTATAGCTATCAAGGGAGTCTTCCCTTAAGTTTTACACACTTCTAAGAAACAACTGGCAACCGGATTTGAAAGAGTAAGTTTTTCATTTAATTTTTTATATTGTAGATTTTTATTATTTTTTTGGTAGTGATTCTGCTTGTTGGTAATGGTGAGAGTTAGGTCTGTGTGGTGTTTGTGGGGATTTTGCACCTGCTGCTGTCAGAATGCAGCTGTGTGGTGTTTGTGTTGTGCTGCTTGGGTTGGGCAGCGTTCTACGTTTGGTATTGTGAGGTTGGCTGGTTGGTGCAGCAGTTTCTTGCTGCTACTGTTAGTTGTGCGTCGGGTGGCTGCGTTGTTTGCTGCTGCAGGGTCTTTAGGGAGCTGCAATCAAGCTGTTTTGGAGGGAAATGTGAGCTGCTATCACTACTACTGGGTTGTGGGCTTCCAGTTTTGATATTGCTTGCTGCTTGGTTGTTGTTTCCAATGTGATGTTGCAGCTTATTGTTGCTGTTGTTGGATTGCTTCAGTAGCTGGTTTTGCAGAGTGCATGGTTGTACGGGCTGCTGCTGTGAAGCTTTGATTCTGATTGCTGGTCATGGTGAGAGGCGGTGCACCTTTCCACAATTTCTTTCTATTTATTTTTTTATTGTTAATTTTTTTCTTTCACTATTTTTTTGGGTAGTGTGATTTTGATTATTGGTAATGGTAAGAGGTGGTGTGATTATGATTGTTGGTAATGGTGAGACTCCCTTTTATAGCCATCAAGGAAGGCTTCCCTTAAGTTCTACACATTTCACACTTTCTAAGACCTTCCACTCTTTTCTAAAGGCTTCCACATTATTCCATGATCTTTTTCAAATATTCCACACCCTTCTATTTCAATCCAGAAGGTTCCCCAACCTGCTGGAGTGTTCCACATTGTTGTCCCACATTCTGCAATATTTTGGAATCCTTCTAGGACGCTCTGCATCCTTCCGGGTTCTTTCGGATCCTTCTGTATCCTTCCACACCCTTTTGAATCCTTCTATATGATTCCAGATATTTCCGTCCTTCTATATCCTTTTGGAAGTTTCCACCACCTTCCATAGTCTTTTGTAAGGGTCTAGGAGCATCAATATGGTTCCGGGGTGTTCCGTAATCTCTTAGTTTTCTCCCATAACAACAAACACTTTTGAAAATAGACAACGGTTATAAACCGTTATTATATTTATGTACAACAACGGTTAAAAACCTTTTATGACACATGGTAGAGCAGAAACGAGACCTAAGATATGGGCTACGAGTTGACAATATAATCCACGAGTCTAACGTCTGGATTTATGTGTCTAACGGATAGAAATTCAAAATGCCAAAGGTCCTCCTCTATATAAAGACCTGCCCTCTCAACCTTAAACGGTTACCTGAACAGAATTCAAAATCTATAAGTCTTAAGAAGACAAAAGGGCAATTTTAGGTCATCTTTCCCTGCAAAACTCTCTGAGTTTCCGTGTTCTATAACACGAGACTTGAGTCTCTGACTCAAGTTACCCACCGTGCTAACTTCTCCTAGCACGAGGCTGAAGCTCTTATTGGTGAATATATCTTTTTAAGATATATTCATCGCAGTCAGTTTCCTAGTCTGGGATTCTGATTCTCATGGGAGTATGCCAACCACCTGAGTTCTGGGAAGAACGTATAAACATCCAACCATTCTGGGAAGAGTTAGTAAATATCTAATCATCAGGAAGGAGGCAGGGTGCGTCCCCACTTCAACCTGAAGACCGAGTCAACAAAGAGTTCCTAGGCGAGTGCCACAGCTGATCGGAGGACGGAGGTGCCACGGACTGTGTATAGATCGTAAGGAGGCTTGTATTTACTTGTGAATTATCCAAACCTTGGGTCTGAAGAGTGGATATAGGATATTGAAGTCCGAACCACTATAAATCTCTGTGTGCTGCTTTACTGCTTTCTTTCATACTTGCTCTATTTTTTAGTTTCACAAACTGACTCTTGAAACTGACTTAAGCCAAAACAGAGACCTAAGCTTAAACTTTCAACACACAAAACTGACTATACTCTGTTTAAACAAACCAGTGCATCTGTTACTTTTACTTCCTCTGCATACACAAACCTTCCGCTGCACAGTTTGCATTCTGATTTCAGGACCAACAAAACCGTTATCGTAGGGGGTATCTACGACAACACGACTTACATCTACGGTCCAAATATAGCTGCGAAAACGGTTTTTAACTGTTGTCGTTCTGCATTTTTCTTGTAGTGAGGGAATCCATTTTGGTTGTAGTTAAACGTGAATGGTTCAACCACATCAGTTTCGAGCACAGGTTTTTTCGGCAGAAACATGAGATCAAGAGCAAAACTGTCCAAAATTTCTTCAGGTTGCTGAGAAGAAGCAGACCAATAAGGACATATGGAAGGGGTTTGAGACGGGCATGATCCGACGATCAACAAGACATCACCAGAGGAAAGGGAATGTTCGATACACTTTTCCAAGCTCTGATGGGATCCGACACCCACCATGCTATCTTGACTTCATATGAATACTTAATTTACTATAAAAAATGATGGATTTAACGACATAATTTGCGACGGAAATAAAATTGGTTGCCATTATCGACGAAAATACGATGAAATTGTAACAAATGTCAAAATAAAATTAACGACCAAAATACCAACAGAAATAACGATTGAATCTTTATTTTCTATTTTGCGATAGATAATCCCGTAGCAAATGCCTTAATTACCGACGGATTTTGATTCGTCGCTAGTTTTATTATTTGTTTTTTATTTTGCAACCAAATATTCTGTTTCTAACATATGATTTAATTTGCGACCGATTTATTCTGTTTCTATATTTTATTTTGCGACCGTTTATTCCCTTGCTAATATTATTTTGCCACCTAATTTTTTGTTTCTAGTATTTTCTTATACGATTTGCCTTAAATTTTATTGTGCGACCAATTGTTCTGTTGTTATTTTATTTTCTATATTATTTTTATATTTTATGTTGCGATCGATATATCCGTAGCTAGTTTATTATTATTTGTTTTTTATTTTGCAACCATATATTCCGTTTTAACATATGATTAAATTTGCGACTGAATATTCTCATTGCTAATATTTTATGTTGCGACTATTTTTTGCTACAAAATTTTTTTATTTTTATTTTGCAACCGATTTTTCCGTAGCTATATTATATTTTTTATTTTGCAACCAATTTTCTCCAGCAAATTCTGGTGTTCTCTTTCGCAGTGACTATCGACTTCGATCGTATTGTGCAACCTTACACCGCAGTGTACACAAATTATTGGAAATTTAAGACGCAATTTGTTGCCATGGATTTGGAACGGGCTAATGATGATTCGTTTCTTTTAGAACAAATTATGGGGGGTCGAGATGTACGACAAAAGTAGTTGTTAAAAAGATGGAAAATGATGGTTTCAATGGGATGAATTTGTGTTTGATGGAGAATGAAAAAGGGTGCTTAAACAAAGTTTAAAATGCCATGATTGAGATAAGTAAATAAAATTTATGCACAATAAATAAAATTTAGAGCATAAATGAATTGATATTGACTACTCTCACCAATATGATGTGTCATCTTTCCGACACTCGCTCTATGAAATTTAAGCGTTAATGTAAAGTAGAACTAAGATGTTTGGCCCCTTGAAGATCTTCTCAGGGTGTGTGCGAGTGGGGATAATGGATGCAAGGAAGGGTTTGTGTCGATTTATGGGGTTAGCCGTCAATCATGAAGGCCATATTAAGACATTAATAGATAACATGAATGATCTTGGGTGAGCTCAATCAGTCCTTAGAAGAAGGGCGTTAGAGATACCGCACACATAGCAAAAGTGTAAAAATGAGTTTTCCAAAATAAATGGAAAAACGATGGAATTCTTGAAATGCTTGTTCAAACCAAAATAATTTATGTTGGCGTCGATCTGTAAACTTAGGTGAGAAGGATGCATGCTCAACTTTTTATATACATATATAATATATGAAATAATTAGATGTTAAATGAATAAAAATGAGTGGGATAAGATTCACCAACCTCATTGGACATAGATATCTCTCAAATCCAGACTGTTAATATATAATGTGCAGGATTTTAGGTGATAATCTAAATAGAAGAGATCCCAATTAAGATCCTTAAATCTCCAAACATTAATTAAATTTGAGGTGGTCTCGTCTCATATGTGAAAATTAAGCTAGTTGATCAATTAATTATCAAGTACATTAGTTGGCCATGCTTCATTAATTCTTGCTAAACTTTTTTACTTATTAATTAGGCATCACAATTATTAACCAAATCCAAAATCATAATCACGCTGTCGGCTACGTTGGACTATTAAACCTGTATTGACGTCTTAATGTTTGGTGGGTTATATATAATTCTTCTCCCTCGTTAAATTGTTGTCAAAGTAAGATTGGTTCAGAAAATTAACACTGATACACATGCATGGCCTGGTTATTAATGGAATTTTTTATTTAATGTGATTAAAATACTAATTTCATATTTGCAGTTGAATTGAGACATGATAATTATAAAATTAAAATAGATGGAAAAGATACAAATGTTTTATCTAGCTAGTTATTTTTCATAAATAAATATCGATCCCAAAAATTATAACTCAGCTAGTTCTTGATTTTGGTCTTCTCCTACCACACCGTCAATGATATATACTCAACCTCATCTTTCCGGACAATAGATTTAGGGCAAAAGAAAAAGGTTCCTAATTCCATTACATGCATGATTAATATTAGCGATATTTTGGAGATATTGTTTAGAGAAATTTTAGATATATTTGTTTCCATATTTTTAATCCAATTAGTTGCTTATACACGTTTCTTGTACTTTATTTATTGACAATGAATAACACGTACAAACTTTAGCAGAATATTATCATGGTATTAGCCTTCCTTGATCCTAAACCCGAAATTTTTCCCATAGTCAATTACTTCAATGGCCACTCTTCTTTACTCCTCTCTTATTGACATGATTATATATAACTGCAGGTGTCAGTCCACCTTCTATTTTTACAAATTAATTAATTATAGATTAATTCTCTTTCCCATTTGAGGCAAGATATATTAAGTTGTGGCATTTCGATCGAGATTCTTTCTTGTATATAATTTCAAAATATATATGCAGAAATAGCAACGTTTGAAATAGATCAACCAATGGAATGGAAGCAAATCCCTGTAAGCTGGAATGAACATATATTGAATCCTGACAAACTTTTTTTAGTACGGTTGTCTTGTCTCTCTTTGCCAAGTTGAACATTATTAAGCTAAGGTACAACTTGTCAAATATATAAGCCACACTTGCAATTATATCTATACTACTAATTAATATTTAAGCTAAGTCAACATGACTCATATGCCCCTATAAATTTCATTTACTTTCTTCTAGCTATAACATCAATATTCCCATTCCCTCTCTCTCCCCCCTTAATTGTGACGTAGCTAGCTAGCTCACTAAGTGTAATAATCTTAAAATGCCGGCCCAAGTCATTCCCGAGCTTATCTTTCCGGGAAGGAAGGCCTCTCTCTTCCCACTATCACAAGGTGCAAACAATTAAAGCATTTGATTCATTCTTTTTTCCCAACTTCATATTTATTGGATTTAACAAGCCCATGTCTTTTATATAAAGTAATGTATAGAAAATAAAAGCGTTCGAGGCGAGAAGCCTTACAAAGTACATGATTATACCCACGAGTTAAAAAACCAAAGGCCGGTTACGCACGGTGACCAACCAAACGCAAACACTAAACAAAGCACAACAAGGCCAAGAAACATATCCAGAGAAGGGCCAAAAAACATGGCCAAAGCTACTAAGATCTAGTGTGTAAATCCATTTGAGTAACTACCTCGTCCACCAGGAAGCAAGAATAGAGAAGCTTACTAAAGGAATTGACGGAGTTTCACCGTCCAAGATTCCTTGTATATAAAAGTTCACCCAATTCCATTAACATGAGACCTTTTGGGTTGATACCCAAGAACAAAATTGTGAGGGCTTGTGATACCCAAAGTAGACAATATCATACTAATCTTGAGTGACCGAGATGGTGGTGGACTCTGGAGTGAATGTGGGAAATCCCTCAATTCAAGCGAGGATCATCTCTGGGTTCCTTGTGTCGAAAGTTTCTTGACAGTGGTGGTTAGGCGGCGGGTCCTGTTGGTTTACGGTGGTGTAAGATGAGTTGAGATGGATCAAGGCTCGATGAGAGGAAGCCCTTAACAAAACTCGATACAATGGGTGCCTAGTGTCGAAAGCTTCCTAACAGTGGTGGTTAGGCGGCGGGTCCCGTTAGTTAACGACAGTGCAAGACGAATTATGATCGAGGGGAAGGATACGAGATTGTGGTCCTTGGATTTGAGGGGAGGATTGTTGGGTTTGGCAATCCCATGTCCCACATCAGAGAGAGAAGGAAGTGATTCATTGTATATAAGAGTCGACCCAACTCCATTAGTATGAGGCCTTTCGTGTTGATACCCAAGAACAAAATCGTGAGGGCTTGTGATGCCTAAAGCGGACAATATTATACTAAAAACGAATTGTTGGTTTCCCCCAACAATATTGAATAAAAAATAATCCTATATTTTTATGCACAGATTGAAAGGAAAAGTTGCCATCATAACTGGCAGGATTGGAGAGGCAACCATTCGGCTCTTTGCCGCTCACGGTGCCAGAGTGATAATTGCTGACGTCGACGACAACCTCATCAACTTGCTCAACAACTTACTCCCAACTCACTATTTTTTAAAGAAATAATTGGTTATATTTATTAGAGCAGATATGCATGAATATACAAACATCCATATCTTCTTAGATTGATTCATATAATTGTAAATTGTGTATATCTCTAGATAGATTGTGTATATCTCTAGATAATTATCCATATCTTGTAAACTCTATATATACATGCTCAGTAATACAATATTTTCTGAGACAAATATTGTTAGTCTATCATGGTATCAGCCTAACTCCGATCCCTCTCAAATTTTCTCTCCCTCACTCATTCTCTTTTCTCTCGCCCTAATGGCCGACGCCGCCACCACCACTGATTCCCTCCCTCTCTCTACTCTAGTTCAGATGATCACCATCAAACTATCTTCTACTAATTATCTCTTGTGGCGTGGTCAACTTGTTCCTCTTCTCTCATGCCAAAATCTCCTTGGCTTCGTCGACGGCTCAACGCCTTCCCCTCCAACCATGCTAACCACCGCGGCCGGCGTCTCCTCTCCAAATCCCGCCTTTTTCTCTTCGCGTCAACAAGATCAATGTCTCCTCAGCCTCCTCCTATCCATCCTCACCAAAGAGGCCATGGTCGAAACCCTCGGCTGCGCCTCCTCTCGTTCCGTCTGGCTTGCTCTTGAGTCGGCTTTCAGTCACAAATTAAAGACTCGCGAGATACAGCTAAAAGACGACCTTCAACTAATGAAGAAAGGCTCTCGTTTTGTCAAGGACTACGGTCATCACTTCAAGGCGATCTGCGATCAATTTGCAGCGATTGGTCGTCCTGTCGATGATAAGAACAAAGCCTATTGGTTCCTTCGTGGATTAGGACCCTCCTTCGTCAACTTCTCCGCTACCCAGATGACGCTTCCCACCATCCCTTCCTTCGGTGACCTATTGGCAAAGGCCGAGAGTTTCTCCCTCTTTCAAGACTCTATCGACTCTTCGTCACCTTTTCCGATTGCTTTCTACAGTCAGCAAACTACTTCTCCTTCCAACCGTGGGATCCTAGGACCGGCACCCTCCGATTCTCGCCCGCCGACTTCAAAAAATAATAAAAGTGGTGGTCGACGCAAAGAATCAATACTGTCCTCCGCGCTGCCAAATCTGTAGGGTTGATGGACATTATGCCATGGATTGTCCGCAGCGCTATGCTCCGAAGCAGCCTGTCTCTCATCTTGCCGAAGCCCTAGCCACCGGCTGCTCCCTCTCATCTTCGGATCATTCAGATTGGTATCTAGATACGGGTGCCTCTGCTCATATGACACCCTCTCCATCCAATCTCGACAACGCACCTTCTTATTATGGTCATAATCAGGTGGTTGTCGGTAATGGTAAATAACTATCGATCTCCTACACTGGTAACATGTCTCTTTCCTCTTCTATCTCTCTTTTCGATGTTCTCGTAGTTCCTGCTCTCACTCAAAATCTCCTTTCTGTTAGTAAACTAAGTGCAGACTTACCAGTTCATGTTGTATTTTCCGATGGCTCTTTTCTTATCCAGAACCGCGACATACACAAAAACGTTAGCCACAGGTCGCCGTAGAGACAATCTTTATATCTTGGATGGATTTTTTCCAGCCTTCCTCGCCTGCACATCCAAGAAACTCATGACAGCCTCATTAGATTTGTGCCACGGTCGTTTGGGTCACGTTCCTTTTGAGTCTTTATTTTCTCTTAGTAAATTAGGTCATATTTCTCTTTTAAATAAGTCTGTGTCGCATACGCTTTGTAATTCTTGTCAAGCTGCCAAAAGCACTCGACTTCCTTTTCAGTTAAATGAAAAACGGTCTTCAAAATCTCTTGATCTAATTCACTTATATCTATGGGGTCCTGCGCCCACTTTATCTAATGAAAATTTCCGTTATTATGTCATATTCATTGATGATTTCTCTCGTTTTACTTGGTTCTACCCCCTATCCCGTAAGTCTAATTTTTTTGCAACTTTAAAAATATTTACTGCTTTTGTCGAAAATCAGCTTTCCTGCTCGATCAAGACTTTTCAATCTGATGGTGGTACTGAGTTTACGAATCAAGTTGTGTGTGACTTCTTTCAGGTTAAAGGTATTCACCATCGTCTTTCATTTCCCTACACTCCTACCCAGAACGGCAGAGCTGAGAGGAAGCATCGGCATGTTACTAAAACTTGTCTGACAATCCTTTTTCACACCAACTTACCCTTGTCCTTTTGGGTAGATGCTTTCAGCTCCGTCGTCTATACTTTAAATCTCCTCCCGTCAACTATTCTCGGAGGTGTTTCTCCTTTTCAGGTACTATACGGTTCACCCCCCTCCTACTCGCATTTTCGCCCCTTTGATTGTAGAGTTTATCCCTGTCTCCGTGATTATGCCTTAACAAAAGTCTCTCCTCATAGTTTGCCTTGTATTTTTATAGGATATTCTTCTACTCATAAGGTCTTCAAATGCTTTGATCCCTTCTCTTCGCGCACATACATCAGTCGTCATGCGCGTTTTGACGAAACCTTGTTTCCCTTCAACTCCAAGTCTCCGATCGGTTCTCATCTCCCAAACCTTGATATCTCAACTTTCGTCGAGCCTAGCCTATGCACACCCCCTCCTACCCCTAGACAGGTACTGCCCGAGCCTTCACCATCAATCATCAACACCGCGCCATGCACCTTATGTTCAGAACCGCAACCCACCCCTCGCCTAGCGCTGTAGCCAACCCATCCTCCAGTCAACGACAACCCTAACCCTCCTACACCCGTCCCTATTCAGCCTACTCATCCAATGACTACTTGGGCCAAGGCTGGTATTTTTAGACCACGATATATTGCTAATTTTGCTAACACTACTCTTCATGTTGCTCTTTTGTCTAGTTCGGAACCTCGTGGTTTTAAATCTGCAGCCAAACATGCTCACTGGATGGCGGCAATGGATGAGGAGATGACTGCTCTTCGCACCAACAACACATGGACACTTGTGCCTCGACCTTCCGACATCAATATCATTGGATCCAAATGGGTTTTCCGGACAAAATTCCAACCCAACGGCTCCATTGATCGCTATAAGGTGTGCTTGGTGGCTCAAGGATTCACTCAACTACCGGGTCTTGACTTCTTCCACACGTTCAGTCCAGTTGTCAAAGCCACTACTGTCCGGGTCATTCTTACCCTTGCCGTTCATTTCAACTGGCCTCTACATCAGCTTGATGTCAAGAATGCCTTTCTGAATGGGCATCTATCTTCTCCCATGTATATGGAACAATCGCCCGGGTTCATCGATGCACAGTTTCCAAATCATGTCTGCAGACTCTCAAATGCACTTTAAGGGTTAAAGCAGGTGCCTAGGGCTTGGTTTCAACGGCTTAGTGATTACTCGGTTCGCATTGGATTTCTCTGCAGCAAATCAGACACATCCTTATTTATTCTCGTCAAGGACGACATCGCTCTATACCTCTTGGTGTATGTGGATAACATTATTGTAACTGGGAACAATCCCTCTTCTATTTCACGTCTTGTCTCGGACATGAATTGTGAGTTCTCTATCAAAGATTTGGGAAAGCTCAATTATTTTCTTGGTTTGGAAGTCAACTACACACAAGATGGGTTGTTTCTCTCGCAAGCTAAGTATGCAAGGGATATTCTTGCTCGTTCGGACCTTCTGGAGTCGAAACCAGTAGTCACCCCACTCGCCACTGGTACTACTCTTCAGTCCAACGGTCAGCCGTTCGCTGATGTCACTCTTTATCGATCCTTGGTTGGTGCTCTGCAATATTTGACAATCACTCGTCCGGACATCTCCTTTGCAGTAAACTTGGCAAGTCAATACCTTCACTCTCCAATCGATGAACTCTACTAGACGGTCAAGCAAATACTTCGCTATGTTAAGGGCACCATTAATCATGGTTTGGTATTCTCTCGTAGCAGCGAATGCGGTATTGTTGCTTACTCCGAAGCCGACTGGGCGCGTTGTCCAGATACCAAGCGCTCTACATATGGTTACGCTATTTTTCTTGCAGGAAATCTTGTTTCCTGGAGTGCAAAGAAACAACCTACTGTCTCACAATCAAGCTGCGAATCGGAATATCGAGCAATGGCAAATACAGCGACGGAGGTTATTTGGCTAACAAATCTACTTCTCGAGCTCCATCTTAAACTTCCGCGGCCACCATCTTTGTTCTGTGATAACAACAGTGCTATCTTTCTCACACAAAATCCGGTGGCACACAAGCGAGCAAAGCACATCGATATTGACTATCATTTTGTTCGTGAGCTTGTGCATGCAAATAGGATTCGAACCGAATTCGTCTCTTCGTCACAGCAAATCGCTGACATTTTCACCAAGGGTTTGCCTCGTCCACTCTTTGAATTCTTCCGTAATAAGCCTCGAGTTGTTGGTTTCCCACAGTCTCGCTTGAGGGGGGATATTAGAGCAGATATGCATGAAGATATACAAACATCCATATCTTCTTAGATTGATTCATATAATTTTAGATTGTGTATATCTCTAGATAATTATCCATATCTTGTAAACTCTATATATATACATGCTCAGTAATACAATATTTTCTTAGGCAAATATTGTTAGTCTATCAATATTAAAATTAAAAGTCCCAACTAGCTAAAGAAGAGAGCCAGTTGATACTATGGCTTGTCCAGATGACATAGTCGCTACAATGGGTTCTAAAATGAGCCAAATAGTGTGCTACACTATTTGACAATTCTTTCGAAAAGAAAGCTGAATATTTTTTCCTTTGAAGATCATTTGTCACTTGAATGGAGTCGAGAAAGACTTGAATCGGGCCTAAATTCCAGGAGACAAAGACCAATTCCATAGAAAGCAACAAGAATTCCACCTTCTGCAACTCACAAGATTCTTGGAATAGGCTTGGCAAGAGCTGCTTTGATAGAGCCATTATCATCTCTAGCTATTGCTCCTACACGAAAAAAAATTGACCAAGATTAAAGCACACATCCATATCAAGATGAAAAATATATTTAGCCAATGTAATCCAATTCCTTGAATCAACAGGAATCAAAAGATTATTGGCATGATTCAACGTATCGACTGCCTTTTTGTATGCTTCGAGGAGGGGAGGCTGTTGTAACAGTTGCGGTGATATAGCACTCCCCCCTTCGGGGTTAAACCTAGTAGAGCATATATAGTTCTAGATCATTCATGCCAAAATGCCTGAAGTTTCAAAATCTTCTTTTAAAAGTGATCGGTAGATAATCTTTCACAAAGTTGTTGGAATGGAAGCCTGTTGAATTTCTTCATGTATATCCAAAATTTACTATCCTTCCAGCAGATTTTGATATAGGGACGAAATAGAAGATAAGTAGTATTTTTTTTTTTTTTCATTTTTACATCTCTCACAAAAGACCGAATTCCCAATATTTATAATTTTAGGTTATACTCGTGCGTATATAATCTTTGGTGGCTCTCCACAACAATATTTTAGTTTTCAGAGGAATTTTAAGGTTCTAAACCAACTTGTTTCACAACTACAATGATTTAGTGGATTGGTGATTTGGAGTTTTAAAGTAGCCTATTTTGAAGAGGTAAGCTGATGTAACAGTGAATCTGCCATTGATGTAATAGTGAATCTGCCATTGTTGCAACCACAACTCCAAACCATGGACCTCCATACAAAAGAAGTGTTTGATTTAACTAGTACTTCCTCAATTGAGCAGTACATGTTTTTCATGATTTTCTATGCCTATGAATTTGGATTTGTCCAAAGGCACCAAATTTGCTGTGCAAGAAGAGCTTTACTAAAACTTTCAATGTTGCCCTCCTCTATCTTTTGGTTGACACAATGATTCCAGAGCAATGATTTTGGAATGTTCCACAAAAATCTACGATAGTTTTAAGAATGTTGAAGCAAGTCATAGAATAATTAGGAATGGATTTAATGAGAATCTCTCTTCCACCAGCTGAAATATATATTCGTACGTGTTTTTCCAAGAGTTGATATAGCCAAATTGTAGACTCTTATTTTTGATGAGAATGTTATCAGTAATGAGTCGATCAGGACAATGTTAGTAGTACTGTTATTCCATTAAGAGATATCCTTCTGTTGATTAACAACGTCTCCAATAATAGGCCATAAATTAATAATATATTTATTTAGTATATAGATATTATCATATCATATATGTATTAAAAGAGATGAGACTAGACTACGCATGAAAAAAGAAAAAGAAGTAAATAAAGGCAGTTTTCCCAAGTGTCGAGAAACATTTACCAGGTGTCAGTCAAACTACATGCTTTTGCTTTCTGACAACCTCAATTCCGCTGATCGTGAACATGAACATGGCGGAAGCTAGAAAAGAGATCGTCAATGCTCTTCATCTTCAGTACCCATCATCACCAGCTGATCACGGACTCCACCAACCACCATGCCTCAGCCCACTATTACTGGAGCTATTGGAGGTGGAATGGTATTGGTTTGATAATATCTGTAGAGAAATAATTCCCTTTATTTCACTCGAATAAAATAGATGTACAATGAGGTATATATAGAGGAAAAACAAATCTATCTAATCTATATACAAGATATACATAAGTTTGATATACAAGATACTAATATATCTAATATATCTCAAGACCCCCCCGCAAGCGAAGACGGATGTAGACGGAGCTTGGAACAGAAATATTCAAACAGCTTCCGAGATAAACTCTTCGTAAAGATGTCGGCCACTTGCTCTTCTTAACAAATAAATTTCGTGCGTAACCTGTCGGAGCAGACTAATTCCCGTACAAAATGATAATCAATGTCAATATGTTTGCTCGTTTATGAGAGATTGGATTTTGAGTGAGGAAGAGAGCACTTGAATTATCCGAATAGATGGACGGAGGTGTGTCGAGAGAGACATGCAGCTCACGTAACAAGTTCGTCACCCAAAGTATTTCCGAAGCCGTATTGGCGATTGCACGATATTCTGACTCGCAACTGGATCGTGTGACTGTAGGTTGCTTCTTCGCACTCCAGGACACTAAATTAGGTCCAAGAAATATCGAGTATCCATATGTTGATCGACGGGTGTCTGGGCATCTCGCCCAGTCGGCATCTGAGAACCCGCGCAAGGTGGAGGATCCCTTTGAGAATGTGATGACGAAGCGAACCGTTCCTTTGACATAACGAAGGACACGTTTCAAACCCTGAAAGTGATCAATAGTTGGAGACTTCTGAAACTGACTCAAGGTATTCACTGAATAGGCAATGTTCGGGCGAGTGATGGTTAGATACTGAACAGCACCAAGCAAAGATCGATATAGAGTAGGATCCTCAAAGGAGGAGCCATCAGCGACGTATGTGACGCCAGGGGCTAGTGGCGTCGATACTGGTTTGGCGTCTGTTATTTTTGCACGCTTGAGAATATCTAGAGCATACTTGGTCTGTGTGAGAAACAATCCAGTCGAAGAATGATGTGCCTCTAGTCAGAGAAAGTAACCCAGTTTGCCGAGATCTTTAGTAGAGAATTCCGAATTTAACCGGGCTATAAGAGCGGAGATGGCGCGAGGGCTGTTTCCAGTGATGATGATATCATCAACATAAACCAACAAGTAGATGAGTGTGGAACCCTTGCTCAGTATAAATAGAGAAGTATCAGCAGCACTGCATAGAAAATCGAGGGTGAGTAAGAAAGACCGAAAATGCTGGTACCAAGCTAGTGGAGCCTGTCGAAGGCCGTAGATTGCCTTCTGAAGACGACAAACATGCGTTGGATGGCGTGAATCTGCAAAGCCGGGGGCTGCTCCATAAATACTGGCTTGGAAAGAATTTCGTTGAGGAAGGCATTTTTCACATCTAATTGATGAAGATGCCAAGAGTTCATCACAGCAATAGCGAGGACGATGCGTACAGTGGAAGCTTTTATAACAGGACTGAAGGTATGAGTGAAATCAAACCCAGGTACTTGGCTAAACCCTTGAGCTACTAGACGAGCTTTGTACCTGTCAACCGAACCATCCGCACGAAGTTTCGTGCGATACACCCACTTGGAGCCAACAATATTGGTGTTTGCTGGGCGAGGAACCAATGTCCAAGTACGGTTGTTGTGAAGTGCCGAAAGTTCCTCTTTCATGGCTTGAGTCCATTCCGAAACCTTTAGGGCGGTCTTAATACCACGAGGTTCAGGCAACGCTGCAGAAACAGAAAACACAGAAACCAAATTAATGTCAATCGGATAACGAGGTTTGAAAATCCCCAATTTTGCACGCGTTTGCATGGGGTGACGAGGCGCATGCAGAGGAGGAGGGTCGGCTGGGGTTGCGTGATTCTGGGGAGGAACATTTTCGAGTTGAGGTTTTGGTTGGGCGTTAATAGGGTTTGGTATATGAGGGTTTTGACGTGGAGAGCTAGGATCGGGATTAAGAGGGGGAGGGGGATCTATTTTGCATATGGGGCAAGGACTACTGGACATAGATGGTTCGACGTGTTCAGACGATGAGGGGAGGGTGTTGTCGAAGTATTCAGTGAGCTGTAAACGAGAGAGAGAGGTCGGATTTCTTGTCCGAGAGTAGGGGAAAAAGGTTTCATCGAAACGAGCATGCCTAGTGATATAGACACGAGAAGTGGTGGGATCCAGATAGCGATAACCTTTATGGGATGTACTGTAACCAACAAAGACACAGGGAAGACTGCGCGGTTGAAGTTTATGTTTGGTGTAATCTCGTAGACACGGAAAAACACGGCAGCCAAAAATCCTATGGGACGCATAGGAGGGTGGATTGTAGTATAGTAACTCATAGGGAGAAAGATTTTGGAGAAGTGGAGTAGGTATACGGTTTATAATGTGAACTGCGGTACTAAAGGCTTCTACCCATTGATATAGTGGGACAGACGAATGAAAGAGTAGAGATAAACCCATTTCAGTTATATGACGATGTTTACGTTCAGCCCGACCATTTTAAGAGGATGTATAAGGACATGAGACAAGATGATGAATACCAGACTTAGCAAAATGGGATTTTAGACGCGTGTTAGTGAATTCAGTACCACCATCACTCTGGAATTTCTTAATTTTTCGTGAAAATTGTGTCTCAACAAATGCATGAAAATTAAGAAAGACTGCATAAAAATCGGATTTTGCATGTAAAGGGTAAAACCAGGTAAAACGAGAGTAATCATCAATGAAAACTGCATAATAACGAAAACCAGAATGTGAATTAACTGGAGAAGGACCCCAGAGGTCACAATGTATCAAATCGAGCACATGAGACGCTCGTTTTTCAGACACAGAAAAAGGTAAGTGAGAATTTTTAGCTAATTGACAAGATGAACATAAGCTATGCGGAATAGCGGAAGAGTAGTAAAGTGAACTAAGTTGTTGTAAAAGACGAAGAACGTTGAACGAAGAATGACCAAGACGAGCATGCCAAGTCTCCGAAGAAGCAGAGGGCACACGGGATCTGGCAATGACCGTGAGGGCAGGAATAGGGCGATTGAGCACCTACAACCCATGCTTACGCGTGCCGGTGGCAACAATCTGGCCGGTGTCCCGAGTCTGTATGCAAAGCTGTGAACCAGTAAACAAAACGTCAACAAGGAAATCAGTAGTGAGTTTACTGACAGATAAAAGATTCTTTGTAATAGACGGCACTATAAGAACAGGAGACTAAGATAATGAATTGGAGAGACATAGAGATCCTGTATGGGTAATTGGAAGACGAGCACCATTACCAACTGCAACGTGATCTCCCCCATTGTAGGGAGTTACGTTGTCGAGAGAAGAAGCATCAGCAGAGATGTAAGCGGTAGCCCCGGTGTCCAAGTACCAATCTGAAACGGCAGAGGAAGAGATATCGCACTGGGCCGAGAAAGCCTCAGCGAGTTGTGCTAAAGCCACGGGCCGGGAGGAACGAACAAAAGACCGGTCGAACCTCTTGGGACAATCGAAAGCGTCATGGTCGTTCTCCCTGCAAAAATAACACCATGGCTTTCTATTCTTATGATTTCTGTTTTTATGGCCGTGTCCTTTCGAAGAAGGTTGTTTCCCGTTGGACTCACGAGGCTTTGCTGCAGCATGGAAAGCGACAGCATTCGAGGACGGCGAGATATCGACGGATTTGAGGAAAAGCTCATGGTTGATAGCGCGGACAAGCAACGTGTCAAAATCAGGAAGAGGGTCCTGAGTCATCTGAGCAGCAGTGAAATTTGAGAAGGACGACGAGAGGCCCCGTAAGAACCAGTGGGACTTGTCGACAGGATCAATGGACCGACCAATCGCCGATAACTGATCGCTCAGCGATTTGAAACGTCGACCATAGTCAGCGACAGAGAGATCGCCCTACTTGGTTGATAATAGATCATCCTTGATGCTGAGTTCTCTTGCTTTCAAGCAATGACTGTAGGAGCGCGACAGAGCCGTCCATACGTCGTTGGAGGTAGAGCATCCAATAATAACAGCCATAGATTCCTCCGTTAGGGTAGAGACGAGAAAAAGCTTGATAAGTTGATCACGAGAATACCACTTAGAATATTCTGGATTGACGGAATCAGCGCCGGTCGGAGATGCGATGGTGCGTGCGGGCGGCGGAAGCGAGCCATCAACATATGGCATGAAGTGTTGCGTAATAAGCAACGGCTCTATCTGCGCATGCCAAAGCAGATAATTAGAAGAGGTGAGCTTGATATTGACCATGTGAATGATGGTCGATAACGGGAGCGTGGGGAGATCAAAGTGATCGACTGGGGCAGCCATGGAAATGGCCGAGAAACAAACGCAGTCGACGACAAGGAAATTAGGGTTAGGGTTTGAGCCAAGGTTTGGCTGATACCATGTAGAGAAATAATTCCCTTTATTTCACTCGAATAAAATAGATGTACAATGAGGTATATATAGAGGAAAAACAAATCTATCTAATCTATATACAAGATATACATAAGTTTGATATACAAGATACTAATATATCTAATATATCTCAAGAATATCTCCTGGTGGATGGCCTTTCTCACCTCCCTTCATCGGATAAACAAGAGTGTTGTAATGATATACTCCCTCCGTCCCATTATATTAGGCACGCTTTCCTTTTCGGTATGTCCCATTTATTAGGCACATTTCCAAAATTGGCAAAAATTAACAAATCCTAATCAAATTAACTATACCCTAATTTACCTTCTTACCCCCACTAAAATCTTAAATTCCTACCCCTACCCCTCCACAACCCTAAATTCCCAACCCTTTTTTCCGCCTCCATCCATCCATTCGCCCCTCTCTCTCGTCCTCCCTTTTCTCCCCATCTTCTTCTTCCTCCACCACCACCATCTACCACCGCCTCCGTTTGCGCCTCCCTCCCAGCCCCGCCTAGACTGTTGTCGACAACCGTCAAACCCCTGCAATTCCACTAGTTCACGGCGCGCTCATATGGCCCCATCATCTCCGCCTGGTTCGGCTTCGACCTCGCTAAGGAGAAGGATCAGTAGCTCTCCGATCGCTATCGCAGCCGCACCGCCACCAAGCTCATACGACTGCACTGGTATTGCTTTAATTTGATGTTAATGGTATTTTTCGAAATGCTTGTAGATCCGGTTAATTTCAATCGTATTGCGTTAATTTGATGTTAATGGTATTTTCTTGCTTTCTGGTTTCTCCCAGTGGAATTTGCAGTTTGCTTTAGAGAGACCAATAATCTATTCAGAAACAAAACATCTCCCAAACCGAGATCTTGTTGCAGTTGAAGGTGGGGGAGTGGAGATGCAGTCTGTGCGCTTAAGAGACAAGCAAAACCGATATCCACAGAGGGAGAGAGAAACAGAGGGAGACAAAGAGAGCAGAGAGAGAAGGATTAATTTTGTAATTAGTGTATATTTTAATAATATTTTATGTATTAATACAATTTAAACATCCTTTTAATTTTTTGTATTGGTTATTGTGCCAACTCCCTACGTGCCTAATATAATGGGACGGAGGGAGTATGAATTAGTTAATTGATGCATACACTTTTCATTTATCTTCTGCCTAGTTTTCTTGATTACACCTTCTAATTAATGTTAACTCATACGTAACCACCAGAAATGAGAAAACTCCTTAAATTTATGTGTCACAAGTCTTTTTCGAAAACTGCAATTAACTCAATTTTCATGGTCGTTTGATTTTGTTTATAAATAAAATAAAATCTTGAAAAGATGGGCTGGCAACAAATTAGGTTAGAGCGTCCAAAATGGGCCGTAGTGATTATATGATCGTTCATTGCTGTTTGGGCCTCTAACTAATTAATTCACATAGTTTCGCATCATTTAATTATTAAGACTACCACACCAATCATCTACATATAATTAATTTTATACACTGAATGGCCAGTCTAGCATTTTTATCTAACTATAATAACTTAAGTTATATATGAAGTTCTGAAAAAATAAAAAATTAGGAGGGATAATGTGAGAAAAAATCCCTGTAAGAAAAAAGAATGAATTATGTCCATCTGACCTAAAAAAATAATGATTGATATTCAATCAAGCAACAACTAAAATGCAATTAAGCAACAAAATAATTAAACAACAACTAAAGTACAATCAAGCAACTTTGTAATGAAGCAACAACTTAAATACAATCAAGCATCTTTCTCATTTTCTCACGTTAAGATTTTTCTCACTGGATCTGTTCTCTCTCTTTATAATAATAATAATAATAATAATAATAATAAGTGTTGATGGAGACTAGATACATGCATAGTGAGAAAACAAAAAATGACATAAATGAATTTGTAGGAATGTCCCTTTCCATGCATGTCTAAGCAGAAGTAATAAATAATGAAATGATTAAAATTATGCAATATATATTGTTAGGTATGGAGTAGCAATTTTATGAGTCAACCCAATACAAGCTGTCATACAGCAACCATTCATACATGGAGTATATCAAAATCCATAATTCATAATTCATAATTCTATCCATCCACAGAATCATGCATGCACAAGATTAATGTGTCCCACAACTAATATTTGAATGGACATACTTAATTTCACTTTGCGCCTATCTACTACACTAGACTACATGATACCCTCTTCTATCTTATTCTTTAATTTTCTAAAAATAAATAAATATATTGAGAATCTCGTGTGCTTGCTTGTTATATAATAAATATATGCAGGTATAGAACAATAATTCTATGCAAATTAATGCTCGGTTCTACTCATCATCATACAGCTTTATTATCTCATAATAATTATATTAGATTCCTTCTATACCTAATTGACTATAATCAACATGCATTACTTAATAATTCCAAATTAAAAATTTAAATCAAGCAATGAAAATAATACCGAAACTTGTAAAATTTATTTTCTCTCAATTGTATTTATATTTATCCCGACCAAATAATTATTTGATTGAAACTCTTAAAATCGAAATTCATTGTAACATATATATATATATATATATAGGGGAGTGATCTAGGTTGAACAAGTGTATGTGAATGAACAGAGAACTAAATCTAACCATCGAAATTTCGCATCTACGTTCCAGATTCAAAGTTCGCGTTTATCATTAAATAGTGTATTTTATGTCATTTAAAGGGTAAAATTGGCAAAAAAAAAAAAAAAAACGCACACGCTAAAAACTGAAAGTCGAAATTTATGGGGGCAGTTACCAAACGTGATAAACCCACGATCTAGGACAAAATTAATCGAATAATTAGTGTGTAAGTTGGCTGTCATTAATGATTTAGCAAAAGCACACATTAGGTCAAAAAACTTCAACGACACAAAACTCCCAACTCGGCTCCTGCTTGTTCGACGGCAAACCACTACAAAAATCCGGTGAGATCTGTCATTTTTTCAAATTTGTGTTTTCAGATGTTCTACGCAAACCAGAAAAATTGATACATTTTATTCATATTTTTTCTAGGGCTTACAATAGAAATTTTCCGAACGAAATCGGACGGCGGAATAAACTCAAAACCATGGGTCCGAAGAAAAAGACCAAGTTGGGTGCTACCTCTTCTGCAACTGTACCAAAAACAAGATCCGGCGCATCTACCTCAGGTACTAATTCAAAATTATGTATTTTGAAAAAAAATTGGTCGCATAATAAGTGGGGAAAAAAAATCGATTAACAAAATTGAATGGTGAGCATTATGAACACGGGAAATTTGTAAATATTTAAAAAATTACTACTCAGTAAATATAGTCTGTGAAATTAGAACTGAATTTTGACTTTTATGATGTAGGTTTTCGATTATCATTTCTATTTTTGGAGTTTGTCATTTGTCAAATGAAGGAAGTAACAGAGCACATAGTTTAGATATTTGTATATGTCATATAATAGTTGAATCAATATCATTAATGTTCAATAACACTGTCATTTTTTTGTTTGAAACTTTGAAATGCAAATCATGTGTACATCATTTTTCTATTTACTTAATGTCATTCGAATACAATGAATGTCTCCATGATATCTGAATTTATGCACGAAAAAAATAAACATCTATGTTTTAGATGATAACATCGACTTTTGCTTCATTTATAGTGTTGTTGGTGTTGAATAGCATTTTTTTACATGTTTTATGTCATTTTTTAGAAATATTTTGTTATCATACCTTATTGAAAACTTATTGATGCATTGTCATTTAATAGTTTAATGTATATCATTAAATTTAGGTAGTCATATCATTTTTTTGTTTCTTTCCTGAATTATCCAGCGCAAATACTTCCAGAAGTACATGGCGGATCAAAATCTAGGAAGCTTGACACGAGGCTTAGAGAAAGTAAAACCGAAAAGAACGAATCTTTTTACCCAGACGGTGATAAACAAGCGGGATTGTGCAATTTTGATGATGCGACACATGAAATTGTTTAACGGAGAGAAAGAATCAGAATGGTCTGAATGGCTACCAAAAAAGAGCAAGGTAGTGTACCGATATCTTCGAGCAAAATATACCTGCACACTGCTCTTGTCAACAAATAATGCTTGTGCACTGAACAACGAAAAAGATTGTAAGGAATACATCAAAGCTGAGGAAGAGCATAGCGAGGTGGATGTTGCAAAGTTTGTTGATGAGTTGTTACAGATTCAGGGCTAGAAATATGTTGGCTGAAGGAACTAGGTTGTTTAGATGTTGGAACTAAGTTGTTATGTCTTTTGCTTTTGTATTGACTTCAAAACAATTAGACTGTGCTGAAGCTTGTTCACATTTTGGGATTTATAAATTATGTGCTTTTTTAAATTTTTGCATCAGGATTATATAAGTAGTGTTTTACATATTTTGCATAACATAAACTAAAATGACATGAAAAATTATTTTAATGATAACGTTTCTCTAAAAAAATGACATTATCTTCAAGAAAAAATGATACAACAATGTTATTTAAAAACAATAATACTTATTTTAAAAAATTAACTAGCTGCAGAAAAAAAAAGGAACGTATTTAAATAATGTTAGATAATATATTACAAACTACAATGCATACTACAACATATAAAAACAACAATTAAATATTAAAATTTGAGGGACGATATTACAGTTTTCAAAGTTACATCATGAACAAATGCAAATTTATTAATGACATGTATAAAGAACAATAATGATACATCTAAAAAAAAATGATAAATGAATTACTAACTAATTTCAATGCCCAGTAAAACATAAAATCGAAAAAAACACAAACCAATAATTAAAATCAACTCGGTAAATAAACCAATCTACATCCGTGATACCATATGTACTCATTACATCACTCCACGCCACTTCGAATTCTTCACGCTCAATAAGATCTGACCAAACACAAGACTTGATAAGTCATCAGCATGCAACTCTTTTGAAACCTTTTCCGAAAGCTTTATCATAATATGCCACATGCACCATCGATGTCTTGTTTGCGGCATAACACGTTCAATGGCTGCTTTCATTCCAAGATCTTGATCGGTAATGATCATCTTCGGATGATTACCCATACACTGAGTAAACTTTGTAAACAGCCAAGAAAAAGAGTCGGCATCCTCTTTCGAAACTAAACCAGATGCAAAGGTCACAGGCTTTCCATGATTGTCTTTCCCTGTAAATGGTGCAAAAATCATACAGTACCTACAAAACACACAAAATTAAATGAAACAGCATAAATCTGGAAGAATGATAAACAGATTCTCCAAGTAACTATGTTATCAACGTTCTTGCTACCATAGATACGCGTATCAAAACCAACATTAGCAGCATAATCTTCATAAAATTTCATGGCCTCTTCTAGGGTCCTAAAGCGTTTCCCTTCATGAGGCTTTATTGAATCATCACAAATAGGAGCAACAAAAACTGAAAAGTAAAAAAGAATAAATAACGATGACAACAGATGATATAAAATACATTAAAAAATGACAAACAAATATACTACCAGGTGAGTCACTTATCGCAGCACCAGAGTAATCTGTATAAAAAAAACAAATACATAATAATGACACTTGACATAATAGAAAAATGATATATTAACGATATAATAATGATATAAACTCCTACGAAAAAATGTTTTTTTTAAGAAAAAACTTCTAATCGCAAATATAAAAATAACTAAACACAAACTCACATTCAATAAATTAAAACATAAAATTCATAACTGGTCAAAAAAAATTTTTTTACTGTTTTGAATACGTAAAAAAAAAGAATATGTAGAACACAACATTTAAAAAGCAAAAAAGAATACATACTTTGTATCATAACCATGGTGAACGAGTTAAAAAAAAGAGATAAAATAGATATAACTAAGTAAACGACGAAAAGCATACAAAAGTGTGCATACCAACGAAAAAAAAATAAAAAAATAAACATATAAAATAATACCTTGAATTTCATCCATGATCGTGAGTAAAAAAAATGGCGCAAGATGAGTATCGACGAAGAAGAAAGAAAAATTATGAAAGACTGATGTTAACAAATATTTAATTCGATTAGTTTCAAATAATCGAATAAAAAGGAACTAAAAAAGATATGATATAAATCAAATCTTGAGTAAATATTGCAGTTACCAAACTAAAAAACCATCCATAATTTAATCCAATTACATTACCCATATTACCCTTAATGAAATAAAAAATTAATATTTTAATTGACACATGTCATTATCTCAGCCGCTGGATTGAATAAATCAAAGGTAGAATTTAAGTTCACTGTTCATTCACAACACTTAGTTCAGAAATGAACGCAACTCTATATATATATATATATATATATATATTGTAATAGGAGTTGATGTATATATGTAATGTGGGGTTAGGTAGCTAGGGGGTTTGGAGAATGTCGAAATCGTGTGCACGAGCGGGTTGCCCCTGCAGGGTTGGATCCAACTGGTATTATTTAATGCTAGCTTTTAATTTAATTTGCTTCTATATATTAAAAACATTATTATATTATTGGCCATCAAATCATTTGAGATTGGAAGATTAGATTATTTAGTTTCGTGTCATTTCCCAGCTACACTCATGATTATGATGTTTATTAAACAGAGTTTCCACCATTCTTATTGCACCAATCTTCTTAATTTCTACATGTTTATGTATATATATCATATGATATATGTATTTAATTTATTTATGTTTAATGAATACAATTTATCTTTTTGTCGACTAGTATATGGATAATTCTAACACAGTAAAAAAATTTCTCCACGTACCCTCTCATTTAAAATTAATAAAATTATTATTTAATATTACTATTCTAACCTTGTAACTCTTTTCTTAAAAACATCGCAGCCCCCACTCCCTTTTAATGGGAAATATTTTTCCTTTCTTTTCCTAATCTCCACCATACCTTAGAAGGTGAATTGAAATTTCCGTCTACTTTCGTGAAGTGTTCCATTTGCTCCCATTCCATACTTATCTTATTGCCCATAACCCATTTTATTGCCTTTATTATTTTAAAGTTAATTAGTATTGCTGCCATGATTTTCTACGGTTAGAATTGAGTTGTCTTGGATTGTTCTTGATTTCTTAAATGTTACTCATAAGGATTTGGAACGGGGCCATCAATTTCTTGTTGCTTTCAAGATTTTCAGATTTTGTTAGGCTTAACATCAATAAGTTATATATATAGGCTATGAATCCAAGCAGGAGAGTGATGACGGCAAGTAACAACTTTTTTCCTTTTTGACATACAATCACAAACACTATCAATGTTTTGTGTGAAGCCTATGGTGGTTATTGTGGTGGGGTTTGAAGAAAATAATAGAGATAAAATAAATGAAATAGATTGTAGTGTGTATAGTCCTGGAAGGGATTTGAAGACAAAAAAAATCTATACAAAATTGTAAAAAACGATGGTAATGATCAATTAAAATTTTAACTTTACAGTTTTTTGTAGTGAGGAGGAAATTAGATCGTGAAATAACAAGATACTAAAGAGATGAAAAATATTTTTATTTGAAGGTGTAGCGTTGAATTTTTTGCTATGTTTAGAATGATTCTTCTAAAATTAGAGTTATAGGGACAAAATTATAATAATATATAAAAATTTAATAAATTTTTTAAAGGGAGCTGTAAGGAGTAAAAATGCGACTGCATTTAGAATTATCCCTAGTATATATGCCGTGCTAGACTTAATTTTTCTAGTACATATAACAAGATAGCAGTATCGTATTATATTGCCATTGCAATAAAATAAAATGAGAGAGAGAGATGGATGGATGGTTATAGGAATTCATGTCAACGTCTATAAATTAACTTCTCTCCATATAATTAATGACTTAAGTCCTTAGAATGCCAACTCATGATTGAAAGTTGACAAATTCAATTCACATACTAGAATTGATTCTTTCCTCCTTATTAGATACTTGCAAGAATGTTTAAATCGCAGCGCAGAATCGACAGAAATTAAAGGAAATACATGCTGATACGACTCAAACTAATACAAGGAAAAATCCAACGTTTTTTAAGTTGACCCTCAGAGAACTGCTTGTGAGTCTTCAGATAATGTAGGGAGATAATCTCACAAGATTTATTAAACTGAAAACTGAATTAAATCGTCCATAACAAATCATATATATAGGCAACTCAAAACCCTAATCTAATAAGGAAAATAAATCTAAAAGCAAATCAAATCTATGAAGATATGCAACAAGTATATCTCAATATCTTTGTAATAAAATAAAAGTAAACATCTAGAAAGAAATAAAAAACTAAAATTCGAAATTACTTAAAAACTAAAACTGGAATTAATCTTCAATTAATTCTTCAATTAATCATCATACTTCTATTTCATTAATTAACTCAAACTCTTATTACAATTTTTTAATGATTTTTCAAAATTAATTTCATTGCAGTAGGAGGATAAGTTATGCAGCGTATTGTGAGTTGTGTTGGACTTGGGTTTATTTTCGAGCCGCACTTACTATCCGAGCCTAACTTATTGGTCTGTTTATGGATTAGGGTTTGGATCATATTTTGGTTGGATTTTATGTTGGAGCGGTTATTAACCCGAAACCATTCATATATGTATGTGAGCAATCCAGTTTGCTCACGCACTTCACTCGAATTACTACAACAAATAATAATATAGACGACGCGAATTTCGAGTCGTCTATTGCCAAACTTTGCGTCGTGTATTAACACGTCATCTATGCTGATACGCTAATAGACGACGCGAAAATCGCGTCGTCTATGTGCATACACACGACGCGGTTTTTGCGTCATCTATAATATAATAGACGACGCGAATTTCACCGCACAACTCTTTCTCTCTCTAAACGCTCTCCCTTTTCTCTAACTCTCTCTACCTTTACCAGAGATCTTTAGTCCGGTGAGTACTGTAGTGAGAGTGAGGGTGTAAGCCTAAGTTGCCTACACCTTTGATATGTTCCCGGCAACCGGTGGAGGACAAAGACACCTACAAGTGAGTTCTGAGCCGACCTGTCCCTAACTCAACATAGACAAGGAATCGGCGCACCTCCACAAGCGAGGAACACAAAGAGGAAGCACCGGATTGAACGGTGGTCTAAGCTTGAAGAGTGGATCCGAATCTGCATGTGGAAACCAGACTTAATTAGAACACCGGTAGGGATATGGCGAGTAATAAGCCGGAGAAATGGAGCCAGCAACACTAATACCCAAGACATATTAATCTTATCTTGATTTTATTACAAGATTAATTCGTTGAGCACATATAAACTTCGTTATAGCAAAATTAAAACTTAAAATAAAATGAAAAATACAAAATCTTCGCAAACGCAATGATTTTTTTTAAAAATGAAATATGTACTTTGTTCAAACATACAGCTAAACTTTGATAGGATGGTTATGGTTTTATTTATTTAGAAATGAAATCAAAATAATTGGGTTGGTTCAAATAATGAAATTGGCTGCTCCCATAGTCGAGGACAAATCAAATAACTCAAAATTCAAAACAGATCAGCAAACCAAGATTTAAAAATAATATAGTAATATTATATACGTATATGCCAACACGAGCGATTGTCCCAATCGGGAGAAATCATAAAGTTCAATATTTTATTATTTTCGGACAAAAAGGTATATTTTATAATTTGCAGAAAGTTTATCTATGAAAATATTAATGGTTTGCATTTTGGTATCATCTAGTTCCGGTGAGAACTAAAACCTAATAATTTCTCAATAAATTAAATGGATTTTGGCCTTATTACGTGCCACTTGTAATGGCATGTTTTGTCCTATTAATTTTAAGGAGACTTCAAATTTATATAGTATACGACTGGATTTGATAGTAAAAGTGAATTTGTGTTAAATACAAATAAATCAATACTATTCTTAGTCTTATAGATATGTTCACATGCTAAGAGGGATTTTATTTATTTTTTTAAAAATTAATAAATTTTTTTATTATCTCAATCATTGATGTGATTAACTTAAGTAGTCTAATTCGTTCTTAATTAAATGTGTAGGGTAGGAGTGTATTTATAGCGAAAAGACTCACTAACGAACCCTTTATGTGAGGAATCACATAGTAGTGTGTATGGAGACAAGCAGAAAATGAATTTTGAAAAACTTAATAATCAATAGTGATGGCATGGGGCCAACTCTTCCTATAAAAACCCATGCAATACAACAATCAAAACATTCAACCATTTAATTGTAAAACATTCTCACTCTCCTCATTTAATGGAGCCCGAAATCACAAATTCACCGCCGCAAAACTCCGCAGTGGCCTCCGTCCGCCGCCTCTACAATGCCATATCGAGCGGCGGCGGTGGAGATGTCTCGAAGCTCATAGCCGGGGACCTTGAATGGTGGTTCCACGGCCCTCAAAAGTGCGATTACATGATGAAAAAGCTGACGGGGAAATCGTCGGCGTGGGATTTCAAGTTCGTGCCGCGACACGTGGACGCCGTGGACGATCACGTGATAGTGGAGGGGTGGGAGGGGGCGGAGGTGTATTGGGTGCACGTGTGGACTCTCAAAAACGGCGTAATCACTCAATTCAGAGAATACTTCAATACTTGGCTCACCGTCAGGGATTTGCGGCCGCTCAGCCTCAGCTGCTCCGGCGGCAGTGCGGCCCCGGTCTGGCAGAGCCACCCACAAGAACTGCCGGAGCGCTCGCTGCCCGGCCTCATGCTCGCCATTTGATATTCATATGCATGCACGTCTATATATATTAGAATCTTGGTTTCGATTATATTATATGTATGTTTTATATATCTTCTATTCAGGTTTTAACTGTATATTAAATTATTAGAATAAAAGGGTAAGTGGAGGATGATTTAGCTTGGTTTCCTAATATTTCGTTATTATGGGACAAATTTATTTTTTTAAATAGAGTTATAGTTTGAAAAGAATTAGACTCTAAATTTCTCACTCATACTAAGAGAATTTTTTAAGATTAAAGTATTGTTAATAATAATATATATGCTTTGAAACTACCATCTGGTTGTGAGTAAAACCTATCAATTATAAAATTATTTACTACCAAAATAGAAATGTCTCATTTGTAAATTATAATATCAGAGACTGAATTGTAATTGCTTCATGAAGAAAATAAATCCTAAAATTAAAGATATATTAAACTATACATATAAGAATTTGGTGGTAAAAGCTGGACTAAGTGTATAGGTTGCAATGGTAATGGAAGGAAAAAGAAAATAATGATTGAGGTTGAGGTTGAATTTAACTAAATTGAATTAAAGATGAATATTGAATAGTCCATCATTAATATTGGATCCAATATTTCAGGCAAACCACTACTGTAGTAGTCTGTAGATGATGATGATGCTCATTACTCACCAACTACCTTCCCAATTGCCATATACATATATATCTTTCATTTACTCTTAATCAACTACTATTCAATTTCAAACTTCTTCACCATCTTCTTCTTCTTTTTTTCTTTTTTCTTAAAATATATTTTATTTTTTTGTTATATGTATTTATACATTATACTTTTTGAATAATTTATATTTCTTATCTTGAATATTGACTTGATTAATCTAAAGTCTCAAATTCATTCTTATTTCGCATATACTTTATTTTTATTGACTTGATATAATCTAACCATTGCTTATGTTAATATAACGATGATTATAAAGTGGAATGATTGATCAAACGTGTTTAGAGAGGCGTTAACGATGATTATAAAGTGGCATGGGTGTTAATTTTTTCTTTTATTAAGAGAGAGAGAGAGATATGAGGAAATGGACTATTTCAATTATATACCAAGCTTCAGTCCATAGCGTTGTGTACATTCATATATTGAACGCATTTTTATAATGTACAGTTTGGTTGAAGCGGAGCGGAGCAGCAGCATTTCATTGCTCAATTTGCACCTTTCAACACAGTGAAGTAAAAAACAGCCATCACAAAGAGTCCAACACATCTCTGATAAACCACCACCAGTGCTAATGCCATAAATCACATGTAAGTGCACACATTCTGCTAAGCAAATTTTAAGATACAATCAAGTCAAAGTGCTCGTGTAAGCCGTGCAGTCAGTTGGATTTCTCACTTACAAAATAGCTCCATCATTCAATACTTGGTTCAATCAATTCTAAAGTATTGTGCCATGATGAAATGTATATAGAATAGAACCAAGAATGGTTGGCCGTCACAGTTGATTTAGATATTCTTCTGCTCTTACTAGAGTTAGAATGTAGACATGACATGCAATCCCAAATGTATTTTCTCAACATTTAAGTTATGCCATAGCACCAAACTACTTCTATAATCTTTCTTAAGAGTTAAAACGATGACATATAAATGCTATGAGCATTCAAAAGGTCATACATCTGAGATCCCTGTGACAAAGGACTTTCCAGTGATAAATTGATCGACATAGTTCTTTTCATGAGTGGATTGTGCAGACTTCATATATCAGTAAAGTTATAGATTATATATGCTCCAAAGACCTTTTGGAGCATAATGACATGAGCTGTGTGGCACCATTCATTTCGGCATGCTGTTTACTTGTCACAGAGGAATACATTTTGATAATTCTACAGAGCCAGGCCCTTGATGTGCAGTGTCAGCATCATGCTTACTACATCAAGGCAAAAGATGAAAACGAACTAGTGCATATCACAAAATAAAAGACCTCAGTGGAATTGGAAAAAAAAAAAAACTCACCTTTCCTCAGCTTTCAAGTGGCAGTAGTCACAAATCCATCAAAGCATTCCATGAAGGCTGCAAGAAATCCTGAATAGAGAATGTTTTCCACCAACAAACCAAACACCCAAAGAAAGAAATTTAAATACCAAAACAAAACTATAAATAATTACAGCAGTCCTCGTGCAAAATCCGAGGGGATGAACTGTAACTAACAAGCAACAACATTGAATTGGCAATCAGAGGGCTGATTAGCATACATTTGAAATGTGCATAAGAAACACATGTAACTTCAATAGCAAGGTCATTTGAAGTCTTGAATATCAATAGCAATTTCTGTTTTTAAGTAAATATATAAACGAGAAAGGAAGGCTTTCAAGAAAAACACACACATTGAAGGCAGCTAGGTAGATTAGGTATCATGGTACAAAAGCATATAAAAAAACATAAATTAAATTGAGTGAGCGCCTGAATGGTTAGTTGATGGTTGGCGGTTTGGGCGTGAAGATTTTGAGAATAGCTTTGAACTTAATTATAACCAACATTTGTACACTTATTTGAGAATCTGAGATTTTCATAGTCTATACAGATAGAATTACATTCCAGAGTCAGTTAGCAGAAACTGATAAAGTCAGTTTGTGGACTAGAGTGCACGCATGAGGGATGATCCCATATTTCCATGGACTGGAAGAGACTCTGAAGTTGTCACAGCATTCCTCTCTTCATAGAAAACAAAGCCGATCTATATCTTTCTCCTATGCTCGTCAATCAATTTCCCATTTCTGCAAAAGGAGATCAAACGAGTAGAAACTGGTAAGATCTTAGAAAGAACAAATAAACTGGATTATTAGGAGGAACTAGAATAACCAAAGGATGAGATGACATACTATATGGTTATAGCAAAATCAGAAAACGGTGATGTTAAAATCAATAAGACAGAGTGAAGAAACGGATGCACAGATTTTCATTAAAAGTAGCAGAGGTCCAACCAAGGAGCAAGTATGAGTCAGAGTTCATCTTTTTTTTTTTTTTTTTCATATGCTGTATTTAATCCATGACATCAAGTCAATATCAACAAGTTAGATTCACGCACACACTCATACATGCATATAGGCACCAGGGCCACACTAGTATGCTAGTGAAATGGGTCTTTGGAGAGAGAAATGCATGAACATGTTCATAACAGGCATGCTACGCAATAATATAAAAGTTTTGAGAATTGGTTGCATAGTTGAAAGTTCGAGTTATGGAACTAAAAGAGCAAGAGCAAGAGAATGGAGAAATTGGTCAATAAATGATTGGACAAAGAAATTACATACCCCGATCTTTCACACAAGTACAGGAGACTTCAATGACTCTTGAGTGCTCTCACCACAATCAAGTGCATCCTTATCTTTTACCATCTGGACATAGTAGCTGACTATTTGTTGATCCAACTCATAGTAATACTCCATTTTCTTCAATGGTTTCATGTCTAGGTCAATGAAAGATGCCTATACGATTGTAACGAATTATGATCAAATATGAATCAAACATCTGAAACAAATTAATCATTTGTATGAACCGTATCCAGAGTATAAAATTTGTTTCTCCAAGATGTTTTAGCACAATCAATGGGGTTTCTAAACAAGGCAGGAAAAAAAACGAAACTTATACCATAGATATAGGGATACACAGCTGAAATGATACACTACACGCATCTACAATTCTAAATTAAGCAAGAGAGAAACAAATAGCAAGCACTGTCTAAATACATCTAGAACTGATAGGCTCATATAATATATCGTGAAAAAAAAAATAACAAATTTTTTGGCAGAATATGCCACTCACATATTTCGAAGAATAAGCAGGTTTGTTCTTATAAATTAACTGAACAAATTCTTTCGGATCATAAATGATACTGAACGGATTTAAAACCTAAATGCTAATAAAAAATAAGTGAAGAGTTATTAGGTGTCCACCTTGTAAAAAAAGCTTTGCTTGCTTGATTCCAGAAAGACAGTGCGGTGAGAAGACTCCCGGTCCAAATTTCCTTTGGGCCTAAAACTAATCATCATGCTTAGGTCCTTTGCAGTGGCAGATATCAAGTAATCCCTCACAATTTTTAATTTTTCATCCCTTTGCATTGAATGAATAGATGAATATCTAACCGATAATTTGTTTCCACCTATTCGCCGACAGACCACACAAGGCTGAGAAATAATATCGTAGTAGGCATGAATTGCGCCTTCTATATCAATAGCATCAAGCTTCTGTACTTCAAGAAGCCGATTCAACAGGCCCGATTCAACAATAGTCTCAGTGAGCAAATCGCCAAAACACTTGATGTGCTTCCCATCTTTTGCTGAAATAACATGTTTCAGCCCGTCATGAAATGATTGACCAACCACAGAACTAGTGATGTCAGCAGCACCACCCATGCCTCCAAAAATAAGAGAACCATTTAAGAAAACCCGAAAATTATTCTGAGGAGTGAGAAATAGGGCCTTAATTGCTCTTTGTATTCTGTCCTTGGATCCAGAAAACAAATCCAGAGGATCATATTTACTTATTTGAGATATCTACATTTAAAGAATTTCAATCAGTTATGTTCGAAGAAAAACTTCTATAAGTACAAATATAGCTTAATCTAAGAAATACACAAGAAACTAACTCATTTCCAGAGTTGAAATGCTGCGAAAAGATCTTCATAGCAATATTATTTCCATGGGATGCATAAGATAAGGTAAGGTGTTTAGGTATTACCTTCCCTTGACTCAATTTCAGAGCTTGGTGCATCTTAAAGCGAGTAATTCTCTTTTTGACTGCATTTTCCTCAGCTATAAAGTCTGAAGTAGGAAGGAAACCACCTTTGGGCTGCTTTTGCAGAAGAGGAGAACAAAAGGAAAATGTAATTTACTCCTACAAAATAATTAAAGAAGTGTGCATCCCTTGTAGAGATACAATGAACATATATGGGAAGAAACAATGAAAAAAAAAAAAAAAAAAAAGAAGAAAAGCACAAGGGAAGAACCTTTATCTCAACAGACACACAAAACTCCTGTTTGAGAGAACCTGAAACTGAAAGAAAGACAATGATTAGCATGTTACTGGTTAAACAATAAGGAATCCATACTCACGTGAAAGTATATAATCATTAATTTCAAATGTTGTTTGCGTTTGGTATATAACTCAGTTAATTAATATTGTGGTTCTGATGGTTAGTCTATGAAGTTAAGATTTTAAGTTTCAGTAATATATCCACGTCTAACATAATTTCACCCACTACACACTGCAATTAGAAATTCATAACTCTACAGCCAGAGAACAATTCTCCATGAAGACATGTTCCACTATCTGCTACAATACAAAACGGATATGCAGGAGCAATAATTTCCTGAAAGCTTAACTTTTTACTCGCAGGAAAGTGAACATTCCAGAAGTAGCTAAAACAAACATAAATACTGATATAAAGGTTGGATACATTGTATCTAATTAAAGAAACAACCATGGGATGCATCTCATACCATGAGGAAATACTGAATGATCAGCAATTAGAAGAACTGAGTCACAAAGAGGATTTACTCTGGCAGCATCAGCACGCCACGACGGACGCTGACATAGAACCTTGTTGCTAATTGCCTCCAAAAATTCTCTTGACACCAGAACATGGATCTGTAGAAAGTTAAGTAGAAATTCCAGCATATTATTTTAATAGCCAAAACGATTGTGATGCATTCTAGAAACAAGTATCTGAGTCTTAAAAATGAAAAGGAAACCCCATACTTTCCATGTTAAGACATCTTGCCAACTAGCTATTCTTTGACAGCACGCTTTGTTTGATAAAAGGAGTGGATATTGCATTTAATAGTATCGATTTCCTTATAGGCCAGAATCCAACGAATCGTATTTAAAACATATAATATGTCCAATTAAAATAGGCAAGAGCACATGCAATCCTTAACATTTTGTACAAGAGAGAGAAAACAAATAGAATCATATAATCAGATATAACTATTGGAAAACAAGTATTGTTCAGTTAGCAAGCACAAACAGCATATATTTTAATGTTGAATGTCATTATGATTCTTGATCAAGTAGAACTCAAATTGTGATATTAAACGAAACATGAAAAAGAAAATGCTCTTCAAAACATAGTAGAATTAGATTATGAACTTACCCCTGCATCAACATGTTCAGATCCCAATAGTGGGCACATTACTTTCTGCACATACAGCTGCTCTGCAATTTCCCTTGTAGGTGCTGAAATAATGCCTTCAAATCTTCCCCACAAGAGGCCTTCATGGCTGACAAGAGCTGAATGGCCATTCTCACTGTCACGCCTACCATTTGGAACTTTGTGTATCCTCAAAACCTTTCCAACCTAGATGCAATAAAGAAAATGGATCCATTAAGGCATTAGTACAGATCATTGCATCTCCTAGTATCATCAATGGATGCATTCAACTTCTCAATTTATAAATTAAATAATGGGGTTGGATGTTTTCGTGGATTATTCTTGTTAAGGACTGATTGATTTTACCAGAGAGATTGGTCATTTTAATTCTTAAAATCATCGCATTCCTTCTTTCATGCACGGAAGTGCAATTTCAGTATAGTTAATCATCACACCAACACAAGTTTTCTATAATTACGTTATTGCATCCAAGACAAGGATATGGTCATTATAAAGGGAACTTCTAGCCAAACTAAGTTGAGGACAAACATCCAAGAAATGTAAATGTAGAAAAACATATATAGCATCTTTATGAATTAACAAGGGTGCAAGATAGAGCTTATACCCATTCCCCCGCCCCAGCTAGATTTAAAAAAAGAAGCAAAAACTAATATAAAAGAAAACCCACATAAGTTGAACCTCAGCAAAACAAGCCTCTAAGCTTCAAATGATAAATAAGACGTGAAAAAAACAAACGAAAACTGACATCATCTTGTTTACTTACAATCTTTTCTAGTTGCCAACAAAAAAAATTAATAAAATAAAATACCAACTTAAATAATCAACTTGAGAAGTAGCACAATAATAGAAATATAACAAATGAAATGGAACGTACAAAACGAGGAGAGCTTCCACAGTAAGCGAGAACTAGGTTCACGGCTCCTTCTCCTCTGTAAGTCCATTCCTCTGCATCTTTGGCTTGTAAAATTGCTGCCATCCACTTCACACAAATATAAATCACTTATTTCCTGTTCCATTTTCAACAAGCAAAAGGAATTACAGTGCTTGGAATTGGAAATATCTATTAAATATACTAAATTGGAACCGGGAGCAGTACTATAATAGTGCAGTAAATAGCCCGTTCAAAACCTTAAAGACCAAGCACATGTGACTAGAAATATGTCAACTTTTATACAAAATTCAAACATCAAAACCAGTTTCCAGTTGGCAGCATATATGTAGTCATTACTGAGCATTAAATTTTCATTTTTTTTTTTTGGGTATGCATGCTAGAATTATTTTTTTGATCATTTTTTTGTCTGTTTCTACGTAAAAACAAAGTAAGATTAGAAATTCTCAGATTTGATGTTAATTGGTTTCGAACATCAATTATGTAGTTTATACACAGTAAAAGCAAAAAAAAGAAGAAATCAACTAAAAATTCAAGATTTGGACAAAATTGAAAGAAAGAAAAATGGATGAGAGGACAAGATTTGGGAGTGAGATTTTGAGAATTGGGTACACTATCAATATTCATGGATTGGAGTTATGGATAAATCCCGTCAATATGAGCCTAAATTCTTCAATCCAATGCCAATGCCAATGCCAATGCCAATGCCAATGTCAATGCCTAGAGCTTTCCAGTGCTTGTGTGTGGAAATTATACAAGCAAATATAAAATGTGATCTTTCTGCAAGAGCGGAGGAGAAAAGGAGATGTCGTGACGGACAGCGTATAATAGAGAATTGCAAAACTTACACATTCAAGGAGGCAAGATTGTTGACTGTCAGCTGTGGGGATTTAGGGTTTAGAGAGGGAAAGAGAAGATGGAGTAACAAATCATTCATAATCATAATAATTGTATTTTTGTTATTAATTTAAATTTACAAATATCATATAGCTTTAAATTACTAATAATTCTCATATTTGGTAAACTTGACTAGCATTCAAATTACTATTTTAATTTGGATGGGATGATTTTATTATGAACAATTAATTGGCAAGAAACAAATAAATATATTGAGGATTCTTCTTGAAATTCTTGTCTACATATCTCTTTTATTTCATTTGTTAACTGTTAATTCGAATTTATTGTAATCATATAACATTTACAATATATATCAAATTAATGGAAATAACTGAATTGAAATTGCGTGAGAAATATTATGTAAGTATGAAAATAATTAGTGTAGTTAATTTGATATATAACATAACATCATTTATTAGGACTAGGACTAGGAGTAGATTGTTCGATCACTAAAATTCTTTATTGATGTGGGAAACATTTTATTCCCTTGCCACTGCCACTGCCCATGATATTATGTTATGCGTGACAAGTGTTAGGTTTCATAATTAATTAATTAATTAGTGATCGATAGTGGTGGATTTAGTAGCTTGCTAATCAAATTCGACGACTAAGTATAGTTATAACTGTGGAATGAGATAAATATAATTGAACTGAACTGAGTCAGCATGACCTTCGTTTTTGTCAGGAAACATTGCGCCGAACATGGGATGTGTTTCCCACTATCATTATTATTTTATTATATAGTATATAGTAAATATTACCCCATCCAAATAACCCTACCCTTTTTTCTTACATCTTATTTTCATCTAGACTATATATAATATTTCAAAATTACGACAAAAATCTTAAGTTCGAGTTACACATTTTCTTTTTTTTTTTTTTTGAAATCCTAGTGGTGGTCCAAAAGTTCAAAACAAAAATATATAGTTAAATCCTGCATCATTTTATTTTTGGAATATAATTAATAAAAATGTAATATGCAATTAAATAAACAGACCAAATAAATAACAAAATCCTTAGTAGGACCATAATATTCACTTAGATCCTATCAATTATACATCTATCATCCCACCATCAATTGCCTCCCCTTATTTTATCTTAAAACTTTGATTTGGTGAAGATATGCTCATTCATTTTTACAATTTCTGATAAATTCTATGTTGTCTGCTACTCTTTTATTTAAACACCTCACTAACCACTAATTATTATTATTATTATCAACCAACATATACTATACTCTGCTCACCACCGTTATTTATAAAATTATAATAAGAAAATTAAATTAAATTAAATTAAATATTAGAACAACTGAATTCAATACGCACAATGGTAGCTTCACCAGTTAAATGACACATTAGTGTTGCTGCTTTCACAATTACTACTAGCTAGAAAGACCATTATCTAGAGTATTAAATATTTAAATATGAAATTCGAATTTATAATCTTTTGACTTAGTTTGTGATAACTCATAACTCCCCCTCTAGATTTTGTGAAGTCAACTATAGTTTACAGAAAAAGACATCTCTGGAAATTCAGAGCTAGACTTAGATTTGTTATTATATATATATAAATATATATATATAATTAGTATATGCTTGCCCTTTCTTCTTGTGGCATGGCATCTTGTTTAGTTGTTGAATGTTGATTAAATTATAATCATTCCCCATAGGTCCACTATGCCAATACTGTTTTCAACTGTCAAATATTAACTGTATAAAATAACTTTAGTGGTGCTCATTAGGTGGACAACCTTTTTTACTTGCTAATTGATTTTTCATAAAAACGTGTAATAATCCACCACCTTCTAATTATTATTTTAAATTACTTACTACCTTTTTAATAGATTAGATTATAGTAGTCAAACTCGTTTATGTTATTGGCTAATTAAGATTTTCACAATCCTTGTTGAAGGTAATGTTAACACTATGTATATTGATTAATGGTTAAACTTTAGTAAAACCAAAATTCCCAAAATCTTCTAGTAGGCGGACGTGTCGCCTAGTAAATCTAGCTCCATTGTCATAAAATATAGAATTAATAGCTAATAATATTAATGGAAAATGTGACGAATAGTTTGCCCCCACATTTTATGGACCCTTTAATTTTATTTATTTTTAAATCATTAATTATATAAACTAACTAAGCATAATATACTAACTAATTAAATAATATTAACATTTAATACAAATAACATTTTAGTACCAGATCTGCTCCATATATATATAATTAAAAGTTAGTTAGCGTTAAATAAAAATAAATTTATACTTTTCATTTAAGCAAATTAATAATTGAGATTAAAGTTTTTTTCAAAATTTCATACTTAATTATTTTATAATTTGTACCTAATTAATTGATTAAGCACAATATAAAATTATGCTTAATTTTTCAATCACTGATGCTTTAAGCTCAAGTAAGGGTATACATTTTTTATGTTCCATATGTTGTTTCTATCTAACAAGATATATAAATGCAGACACAATAGTTATGTCTTACAATCTATGTAAGGTGGGTGCATGAAATGAAAGATATGTAATAGCAAAATGTAAGAGATCGTGTATATATATATATATATATATATATAGAGTAGTGATCATATGAGAATAGTTTTTAGTATAAGAAATGAGAATAAATCTCAGCCTTTGATTTTATGATATCAACGGTCAAGATCAAATTTATTCCGTGTGCAGTTTTGCTCTTATATTCTGCATTTTTGATTCATTAAGGTTATTTTTGTAATTTTAGGGTTTTTGAATTTAAAAGGTATATACTTCCATATTTAATTAGATTTTGTATTCCTTATTTCGCGCGTTCTGATATCTTATTCCTCCTTCGTTCGATTCGTTTTATATATATACTGTCGATCGGATTTTTTTTTCCTTTGTTTTTGGATTTTGTTTTCGTTATCGTTCTCGGCTTTGAAATTCTGGTTGTTTTTTAGTTTTGTTTTTGATTTTGGAGTTCGGTCGTTCGAACAGGAGATGTCTGATCGAGTTTCTGAATGTAAGTTTATTGCTTCGTATTTTTTATTCTCGTTAGTGTTCATGTTTCTATTGATGTGTTTTTTATGTTAGGGGATGATTTGATCTTGTTTTTGAATTCTAGACTTTGTTCGTAATTGTTCTTGTATGAATATAGGTCAAAAATATTGTGTTATTCGTA
>JAPKLW010001218.1:201931-235921 GCA_026898455.1 Plectranthus barbatus
TTCCATGCATATTGTTCAGTTTTGGTTTAATATTGTGCATATTTATATCTTTCAGGTTCATATATTCCAAACTGTGTTGATGAAATTAAGCCTTTTAAGGGCAGGGTTTTCAGAACTCTTGTTGATGGTATTGATTTTTATAGGCAGTATGGTCGAGTTGCTGGATTTGATACTCGTATGTCAACTAGTTCTAAGGTGGATGATAGAATTATTTGGAAGTATGTACTGTGTAGTAGGGAAGGTGATAAGTTTACAACTTCTAGACATGTGGATTCGAAACAGAAAAGAAGGAAGCATGACTCTATGAGGTGTGGTTATACTGCTAGAGTGGTGTTTAAATATGAATACCTTGTTGGTTATGTTATTCATTCATTTATTGAGGATCATAATCATCCATTGATTGAAGACCAGTTCAAGCATTTTATGAAGCTTAATCGTAAGATTGATTTTGTTCATCAAAAGTTCATTTTGGATTGTGCGAAAACTAATATTGGACCTACCAAGTCATATAAGTTGTTGATGGAGTTTCTAGGTGGTTATGATGGTGTAGGTTGTTCTACATTAGATGTTAGGAATTATTCTCGGGATATAAATGCTTTTGTTGATGGTGCTGATGCACAGATGCTGCTGAATGAGTTTCATAGAAAGAAGGGTATATGTTCATCTTTCACATTTGATTATGAGGTTGATTCAAATCAGAGATTGCAAAGACTGTTTTGGTGTGATTCTATTTCGAAGCAGAATTACAAATTGTTTGGTGATGTTGTTGCTTTTGACACAACATACTCTACAACACAAGTAAGTTTTTGTCATGTTTCATTTTTGTGTCATTATACTTCAGTTTTAGCTTTATATCTTGCATTATTGTATTTTCCGAGAAATTTGTATATTTTAGGTTGATTTCATTTTTAGTAGTATTTTGTTAAGTTTTAGGTTGATATTCTGCATTTTTTAATTTCAGGTATTGCATGATATTTGCTCCTTTTATTGGGAAAGATAATCATGGTAAACCAGTCACTTTTGCTTCTGCACTATTGAGTAAGGAAGATTCAAATTCCTTTTGCTGGTTGTTTGAAAAGTTTATTTCATGTGTTGGGGTTGCATCTAGGATGATTATTACTGATCAAGATTTAGGCATGAAGGTAGCTATTGAGAGGGTTTTAGTAGGTACTCGCCATCGGTGGTGTATGTGGCATATAATGCTAAAACTTGCTGATAAGGTTTCTAAGGAACTTCATTCAAATGAAGACTTTAAGGATGACTTGAACAATTTGAAGAAGGTTGGTATCATATTATGGTTAATTATGGGCTAGAAGGGGATAAATGGTTTGAGACCATGTTTGAATCTAGGGATTATTGGGTACCTGCCTTTTTCCGTGATTTTTCATTCAGCGGTCTTATGAGGACAACATCTATATCTGAGTGTGAGAATCTTTTTTACAAGAGTTTTATGAAATTTCGATCTAACTTGCTTCAGTTTTTGATGAATTTCAATCATGCTATTGATTCTCAAAGGAATTCAAGTTCACATATGGATTATCTTGATAGCTCAGTGGTTCGTAAATTGAAGACTGGACTTTTGATTGAGAAACAAGCTTCTTTGGTTTATACTTCCAAAATGTTTGCTTCTTTTCAGAGTTACTTGCTACATGCTACAGTTGTCGTATTTCTGATAAGAAATCTGTTGGGGATGGACTGTTTTATAAGATTATTGATGAAAAGAAGGATATTTTCTGTGTTGTTTACAATGCGGATTATGAAACTTATGTTTGTGACTTCAATATGTTTATTAGGATTGGGTTCATTCCTGATAAATATATGGTTAATCGTTGGAAGATGACATCCTTGCTGAATTTAGAGTATAAGCTACTGATCCCAGATTCTTCTAGTTGTGATGTTAATGAAACTAAAATAATGGAGAGTAAGATTATGAGAGCTGTTATTAATTGTCTTGGGAGGATTGATGGTGACAAGGAGATATTGAAGGGACTGTTGTGTGGAATTGAAAATTTGGATGAGAGCATCATTAGTTGTGATGATTCTGTTTTGAAGAAGAGGATGTTTGAAGGCTTTTATGGTGCAGAGGTTCCTGAAGAAATTGAAGTTTTGCCTCCAGTTGATGTGAAAACCTAGGGGAGTGGGAGTCGTGTTATTTCGAGGAAGGAGAAAGCTCAAAGAATGATGGAGAAGCCAAAGAGAATGTGTGCTAAATGTAAGAAGTTGACTTATCATGATTCAAGGAATTGTGATAAAGTGAATAAGAATGTGAACAAATATGTATGATATCATTGTTATAGCTGCACATAGGACGATCAAAAATGAATTGAGTTTTTAATTTCTTTTTAAGAACAGTTTTATTATTTTTATGCATCTTATTTCTTGTAAAGATGCACGTTGGATTGACAATAATGAATACTTTAGTATATTGGTTTTTTATGTTGGATATTATATTGTTTATAGATGCATTTCATTTTTATTTTTTGGATTCGATAATGTTATTTTTTAAGTGCTATCAATATTCTGTTATTATGGGTTTTATTCTTTCTGAGATACATTTAGAATAATCAGTATTGAATTATTTTTACAATTAGAAAAAAACTTAGGCCAATACATATTATAGGAATTGATAATCAATTTCATAACATTGATATGCAAATTTCAGCAGAAACTTTGCATCATTTCATTGCTTAATAACCATATCTATAACAAAATGTAGTACTTCAAATCCTACCAACTATTCAACCTTAATCAGTACCTATTGTTCAAGCTAATACCAACCATTCAAACCTAAGTAATACCTATTGTTCAAGCTATTAAAAGTAACAATATTCAAAAGCAGTTGTTTTTGTAATCAGATTACATCTTCATAACGCTTTCCAATTCAGTTTTGTTTTTAGCAGAAAGTTTCTTGTAGTTCTCCCCGGCCAATTTCTTCATTTTCTCCTTGTGTTCGTTGACATCAGATTTCAGCAGTGTAGCAGAATACTTTGCTCGGAAATACTGCAGCATCTTCTTGTCATCTTTGTGGAAACCAGGATTCCACACCTTCAATTTGTTTCCCATATAGGTTTCCATGTGCCTCATGACGTAGATGCCACAGTCCACTTTGTTTGTCTCATTTCTCCAGTGCATCTTCAGCCTATCTATGTAGGCTTCTTTTGTTCCACGAGACTTGGCATTGAGTTTTTGTCCCAGGAGGGATTTGGCAAAAAACTAAACATGTTATCATGCATTCAAAATTTTTAAGAGAGTCATTAGATTTAATGAAGTATGCATTGAGATTTATATATGCACTAATTGGTAGTATAATGTTTCATTTTATCTTTTATATTGTGCATTTTTCATGTAGTATTATGCATTATTGTTTATGATTTATGCATTCGAATTTAAATAAGCATGGATCATGTTGTGTTTGATTTTACTGGTCATATCCTTCATTTTTACTGCAATATTATGCATATTATTCGAAACTATTATGCATTATAAATCAATATTACTTACCAGAACTGTGGGAACATCTCCATATTTGACTGTCAAGTCTTCATCATCTGCAGCACTTAAATTGTCTATGAGGTCAACGTTCTTCTTTCTCAAATTGAAGCAAATGATATAGAAATGGTTTGAATGACAAATAGGGAAGAAAACCTGAATACAAAGACAGTTAAAATGTATGATATTTTATAACATTTTAGTAATTTCATATTTTATTCATACCAGGTCAGTGTTTCTTAATGTGGCATCTGTCATGTTGTCCAATTCTTCCTGCACTCTTTCAGAAAACACTTCTTGCCGTTTTTCTTCTGTCCAGGATCTATTTTTGTCAACCACTGTGTAAGACTGTTGCATTGAGAGTATATTAGTATATTAAATATTTTAGATAACATACTAAAATGATAGTTATTGTAAGTACATACACATGGAAATGTTGTGAAGAATATTCTGGCAGGAGGAGTTTTTCTGTATTTCTCTTGTTTGTTCAAATACGAACTCCATGCATCTATGACGGCACTCTTGATATATGTTTCAGGCTTAAAGCTTGTCACACTAGATCTCAACAACATTCCAGTTCCATCAGAATAAACTTCTTCATCTTCTTGTTTCCTAAAATGCAAGTATTACAATTAAAAAATGCAGGATAAAAACACTATAATGAAACATAGATATCTCTAAAATTTTAGATCCATCAGAATAGATATCATCTTTCGTAAAATGCAAGTATTATGAGTAAAGCTGCAGAATAACAATACTATAAATGAAACACAGATATCTTCAAAATTTCAGATCCATCCATATTTTGTAAAATGCAAGTATTATAAGTAAAACTGCAGGATAACAACACTATAAATGAAACATATATATGTCGTATGTTGTTATTCATTCATTCACTTACTGATTCTTCTTCTGCTTTACAAACATGATCCATGCATAGACTTGCTTTTCTTCAGCATTGAGAGCTTCTCCTGCTTTCACAGCTCTTTCGTTGAATGGTGACATCAACTTTATTGGCTTTTTTCTTTCTGCAGTTGATCTTTTCACCATTTCATGCTTTGTTATCTCCTTTTCAGTGGCTGTTTCTGCTTCATGCTTTTCATCTTCTTTCGTCGTTTGTTGATTCTTTTTTTCTTTCGCAACCTCCCTCTGTATAAGATTGGATTAATTGTAAGATACAGATACATAGTATGTTAAATTTTATACTGTTTATACCATTTTTGCGAGTGTTTCTGTCACTGCTTCATCATCATCTTCTTTTTCTTGTTCCTCTTCAACAAATTCTTTGTTCAGACTTCCAATCACTGATGCTATTTTGTTGGTGCATTCTTATTGTATCTCGTTGTTGGTGGTGCTGTCTTCTCTTTCCCTGCTGGTGGTGTTGTCTTCTTTCTCATTCTCGGTGGTGCTGTCTTTTTTCTTATTCTCGGTGGTGTTGTCTTCTTTTTCCTTCACAGTGGCCTCCTTCTTGATGTTGGTTTCTTCTGTCTCATTTTCTATTGTAGTCTCTTCCATCTCGTTCTGTTGCAGTTCTTCTTCCAAGTGTCTCTCTTCAGCAGTGTTATCTGCTGGTTCATCATCCTCAATTTCATCTTCATCATTTTGACTCTGCTAAAAGAGAGATCATTTTAGTTATTAGACATTTCTTCTTAATGTACAATATTTGCAATGTATATATTGTGTAAGTATTTTGCATTTTACCTCGATTTCTTTTATACCCAATCTGAAATGTGGAGGCACAGATACACAAAGTTTCTGTTGTAGCAGAGATGTAGGAGTTTCTGATGTGTCTAGGGAGTGTTTTGCTTCTATAGCTTCCATAATCGTCTCCAGACTTTTTCAGCCAACTTGGATTGCTCCATTCATCTGCTATCACATTATTCTCGCTCAAAGGTGCATTCTCTGGTTGTTCTGTTTGAACAATTGGAGATTGTACACCGAGTAGATTCCTGGAAGTTTCAACAGCTGCTTTGAAACTTATGTTTTCATGTATTCGTGTCGGTGCATCCTTGATCATAAGAATCAGCTTTGACATAGACCCTAAACCCTAAACCCTAATCAGTATACTGGTCGACTTCAGACATTGCACTCTCGTCTTCATCATGCATGCTTTTTTTTTTTCACTTTGTGTTTCATACTTTTTCAGACTGGGTTGTCCAGGGTCAAACCGTTGTGCGACATGTCCATGACCAAATCCTCCACTTCTCATATCCGCTTTTTGCCTTGTTCTCAAAAGTGTACTTGACCATGATTTCATGATGGGGTAGGTTCTATGAATCACACGCGTGTACAATTCCACTCTATCCACATAGAAGAGCTGTCATGGAAGAGTCATCTATAATTAGTATATTGAATAGATTTATAGATAGTAATGCATAATTGAAAATAAGTAAATGCTGTAAAACAATAGATTAATGAAACTATATATAAAAATGAATCATATACTTACAATTGGAAGCAGGACTGGTCCTGTAAAGCACACCTTATCCTTCTTTGCCCAATTGTCTTTGTGACGAATTAGGGCAGTCAACATGTATCTGCACCAATTCAGATTTATGATGTTATATGTGGGCTCCAAGCTGTCCAACATCTTTGGCTTGATGTAGCCATCAGCAGAATTCTCTATCAGACAATGCTCAAGAAGGATCAAGAAATGTCTCTTGAACCAATCTCCTCCATCGGTTTCAGATTTCATAGCTTCTGCAACATCTACTGGACGGATGCGGCCATTTCTAGTTTTAAATCTTGAAATCCATTCTTTTAGCAGTGGGGATTCATCATATTTTCTTTTTCTTTCGATATGTTGAGGCCCCTTTGGTATTCCGAAAATCACCCATACATCTTCCTCTGTTAAGTGGATCTTGTTGTTCTCTTGCAGTATCAGACTACAACTTCTAGCATCAAATGATGATATGCACCAATAAGCTATCTTGGCTGGAATTTCATTTATCTTCAGATTGAATATTTGCTTGAAATCGATGTCTTCTATTGCTTTTTTCTGTGCTTCGTTCAAGTCTGATAGTGCTTTTATCAGGATATCTGGACTACTTCTGCAAATTAAGCTTTCATATCCTTCTTCTGGATCCACAGGATTTGATGTTGGTTGTTGCATTAACTGAGGAATCCTTTCACATTTTGATTTCTTGATGGCTTTGTCTGGCTTTTTGTTTCTAGTTTTTTGTTTTTTTGAATCTGCAAGATGAATTATACATAATCAGAGCAAGCATTGAAGTATAACATTCAGTTTATCGACATTTATATTCATTTTTTCATGTAAACATGTGCATTATTGTACAACATGCTATTTTGTGGTAGTAATAACAAGCATTTTATCATTGTTCATCTTTGTTACGTTTTACTTCAGTTTTGCTACGTTTTACTTCATTTTATGCTATAAAATATTCAGTAAAGTCGTCAACTTTTCTTGGAGGCAGAATCATACTACTATTAAACTTTCTATTGTTTGCTCTAAGTTGCAAAATAAGCATAGAAACAGATTCAATGTTTTTTACTTTCGATTAGATCAGTTTTTTAGATGCGAAACACAAATATATAGTTATTTTTAACATATTTAGGGTTCATGTGTCTTTATATTGCATTTTTACGCAATAATTCGTTCATATCATCTACCCAGACACCAATGAACATGAATATTTTCTTCTTCAAGTTATTCGTTTCATCTATCAACAAAATATTCAAATATTTGTATGATTCTAACGTTTAATGCTTAAAAAACATCTGAAAACTGAACATTATGCGTGCGAAGTTGTTAAAATAAGAACAAATTCAAAAAAACTCACCGGCATTTGGTAGGACTGTGTCTGAACTTCTTTTTGGACCCATGTTTTAGTATATTTGTTGAGAAAACTTAGAAATCTGCGCGGAAGGTGCTTAGAACCAGAGAAGAACCGTCGAAATTTTGAGAGAGGATATGAAATTGTGTTGAATGTGAAGAATTTTTTTCGAGAATCGTATCGAAAAGTTGCGATGGAACGGTGTAATTATGAAACCGTGTAACAGTTTTCAATATTTGATATTATTTCATTTAATTTTTTTTTTAATTTGTCTTAATTCAAAACTGAAGTAAATTTGAGTAAAACTGCACAATGTGGTAGGTTTGTGTTTTATCTTTGTAAATGTTCTTTTACGATTGTACCCTTTACTGCATGATATATGAGCAAAACTGCCGTGTTTTTGAAATCGCGTGCGTCGAATTAATAAGATGGACGTCTCAGATTTATTCTTATTTCTTATAGTATCTCTTATTCTCACCTGATCACTACCCTATATATATATATATATATATATATATGGACTTATAAGTAGTATGTGGGTTTTGTTCCAAAATGCAAGCTTATGTATATATGTTATATATGTGACGTTAATTAATTAATATAAATATATGCATGTAGGGGTGTGAGAATTAGCATGTAGCATGTTGGGTGACAGCCCACGGCAGAAAACAACGTTGCTTGCTGTATAATTTCATTTCATTTTTCAGGCTCAATTAGTTGTGATCTTTCGGAAATCTCTCACATTTCTGCTTTTTCATTCATACTCTTTACATCATGCCTATCAACGTCTCACCCCCCTCACTTTCAATTATAATACATGCATACATATATATATATATATATATATATGATAATAAATAAGTATATTACAAATAAGAATAAATATCATCAATTAGATTTAAATAAATCAATGGCTGATATTTAATCAAGCAATAATTATAACGCAATCAAGCAACATTGTAATCAAGCAATAACTAAAACACAATCAAGCAACAACTGAAATACAATCAAACAACATTCTAATCAAACAATAACTAAAATACAATCAAGCAACATTATAAAGGTAATCAAGCGGCGTTACCATTTTATCACGGGGGAATTTTTATCACCGGGTCCGATCCATGTATGTATATATGTATATGTTCTTTTACTTCCTCCCTCATTATGACAAATTAAACTTTTTCTTTTTTGAGTGACACTCTTTTTTATGATAATGATTGTTTCAAAAAAATATAAACAATTATTCTTTATTTTAAAAAGAGGGAATTCCATGCATTATAAAACAATATATTTACACCTTCATTCAAAATTGAAAATGTAACAATATTGAAAAGGCCAATTGAAGGGGAAACACATGAAAAAAGTAAGTCAATTAACATTAACTGATAAACATATATAGTAGTAGTAGTACTATGAAATAATAATTACAAAAATTCCAAGCAAATGTGAATTAGCTAAAGTGAGGGTGCAATGATAAAATGATATTATAGTGGTGTAACATCATTCATACCTAGTGATAGAAAGTGGTCCTCTTTCATAATCAAACCAAGTTGTAAATAAAACTTTTTAGGGTCCTACTTCAACTAATTCCTTCAAATTCTCTAGGATCTGCCTCCACAAACCGCCATATATACTTTTCATATATATACAATATCTCGACACATATGTCTATCACTATGGCCACCCCTTTTTAGTTTAATTACTTTAGTGAAACCATTAATTTATTTTGCGTATATAATTAAATTATTTAGATGTGAAAATTAAAGAAGTGGAGTATTGTATTAGTGAAGAAAATTAGAAAAACATTAAATGAGACGTAGCTAGAAAAAAACAGAAGATGGACCAAGTTGTGATCGTACCCTAAAAAATATTTGAGAAACAAGTGTTGACCTAATCAATGGTGCAACTTGAAAAGCTTTAATGTAATTTTATATTTGGAATGAAACATAAATAGAGGACCCTATACCCATACTCCTACTCCATGCATATTGTGATTGTGCTCCCACCAGATTCCACTCAACCACATATGGCTATAAATACTTGTACCTAGCTAATTAAGGGACTCACACACACACACACACTCACTCTTTACTTTAGTTGAACTTGAGGTAGCACAAGAAAGAGGAGTCTATAGCAGAGATGAATTAGCAATGTGAAGAAGGTGAGCGGTGGGCGCGATGGAGAAGCAGGGCACGTGCATTACTGATTACTCCTCCTTCATCAGTACTTCATGTGCCCTTTTTCCCCATCACGACCGCTCTATCTTTATCTTTATATGCATGCCCACCAGCCTCGAACCTTTTCTTTTCTGCAGATCCAATGGTGTGTTGATTAATGTCATTAGTAGTTTATATAAGTTGTCTACAAGTAGAAGCAGGTGATTGACTGTTGAAGAAAGTGAAGCAGTACTAGTAAACGCTGTCGCTATACATGCATATTTGTGGTGAGATCTCCTATGAACGTTTCTCTCTCTCTCCATTCATATATTCGACTAGCTAATAATTTTGCTTTACACTTGATGCATCTTTAATTTATGGTTGTAGCATTGTAGGTTCCGTACGATTGTATATATATATAGTTAGATTGCATGAATCGGTAGATTTTGTCTGGAGATTGAGGGAAGCAGCGGTGGAGAAATCGATGCGTAAAAGTGCTTTGCTGTATCATTCTCCATCTCACGAAATACCAAAAGATTTCAAACTACATATATATATATATATATAAAATCTTATAATCAATTTCCAACATCAATATGTATTACCGAGCTAGTGGTATTGTGACATGGCTCCAACTCTATTGGATGATGTGCATATTTCAGTAGAGGTGGAGCCTGCAGGCCTTCTCTCTCTCTCGATCTCTAGAAATACATGATGAGAATTAATTGTATGCGTTTGCTGCTGGATGCCACTCTCTCTATATATACAGTCGGCCTTATTTACTGACTTACTACAACTAGATCATAAATAATTATACTCCAGCATTTTATTATTTTCAGTTGTGGGAAGCTACAAGTAATAAATCTTAGGTGAACATTTATATATAAAGAAAGGTGTCGCGAGTTTACTATTTGAAAATACTAGTATTGCTTCCCACGATATTAATTATTATATTAGAATAATATTTATTTTAAAAATATATTAACTATTAATTTTTATATAATAATTTGAAATACAATATAAATGATCCATTATTTATATAACATATAAAAAAAATGATAAATATAGATTCAAAGAATTATAGAGGCTCCACTACATTTCGAGGATCGTTCCCTATAATTTTTTCAAAAATATAACTAAAAAAAAAAAAATTAGCTTGTGGGGCAATGCCCCCTTAACCATATGTTGCCTCCACCTATGTGAATAAGTGATATTATTTTGACTCCTATATTTTTTTTTTATTAATTTGTCAAATCTTATTTTATAATTTTTTGATAAGTGATAGTATACGGTATTCATATATATAATGTCAATATAATGACAGATGATCTAGAATTTAATTATTTTGGGAAACTAATAATCTCATCAATATTTCAAGAGTTATAGTTATATATTTAATTGAAAATTAGGTAAAAACTGAGTATTATATTTAATTTGCTTGTTTAGTTATAGCATTCGGTATAGCTATCCTAATTATTTTTATCAATTAAATATAATTAATGAAAAACCTTTTCTATGCTCACTTTTCTAGGAAAAATGATGTACGATAATCTATATATATTTAAATATAAGGTCTGTTAATAAAATGAAATATACTTGATTTCATCAAATATGAATTTTTGAAATTTAAAGAAATAAGAATAACACTACATATTAGCTGTCTTATATTCTTGTATTTATTTGAAAACTCTCATATTAAAAGGAATACTATGAAATCGGATCCAATTTTTATATTTTTCAAAATAAATAGAAACATGCACTTTTATTTAAAGGAATGCAAAACCTTTTATCTACATGCTTTGCTTTCTTTTTTTACGGTATTATTTTTCAAATTTTAACCTATCAAATTGTTTGTGACCACTTGAATGATATTTTGATTTTTAATCAAATACTTTAGTAATATTTATCTATTGTTTAAATTTTAAAATATAAAAATTGATAGTAATTATTTGATTATGATAAATTTACATAACTTAGATTTTCAAAGCAAATTTTTATAATAAACAATTCAATATTTTTTTAATTTTTATACATGAATATTATTTTCTTAATTAATAAATATAATATACTGATTGATTTTTATTGAGATTTGATACAATTTAATTAATTCATAATCGTACCAAATATATTTACAATTAGTATCAACATTTATTATAAACTCAATCATAATTCATTTTCTTTCCATGAATATTATAATTTAATTTTGAATTGATGCATATTCAAGAAATAGTTACAGACTAATAATAAAATAAATATCATTTACACAAACATAATTATAAGTATGTATTGGAATATAATTTATTCTTAAATAATAATGCAAAATATTTTATTGAAATAGAAAAGTAAATAATTTCTACAAAAAATATTTGTACACTACTATTTTTTTAAAACTAATAATATAATCTACTAATTCATATTTATTGAGATATGATCTATCTTTAATTGAATATTCACTAATATATAACTTGCCATATATTAATTATTAATATTAATTATAGACTAAATCATAAATATTAATGTAAATAAAGAAGTGTATAATTACTATTTATAATTATAGAATGTTTCATTTATTAATTAAGGAACTAACTAGTTAATTAATGAACAATTAATACAACTCAAACTTACCTTATTTTGTCTCCGGCCTTATTTTAATATATATATAAATATAGATAGTGCAAGCCCACCCACATTAATAAACGTTAATCATATATACTTGGAGACTGTTCCACAAGAGCTTTTGGTCTGGCCTTTATATTATTATCATTGTTATTATTATATGGGAAAAAAAAACATTTTTATATCTCATTAGCAGCCAGTGTATAACGAAATAAAAGAATGTAGCTTGATTAGTTGATAATCTTTATTAATTTTAAGTATTAGGCCGCTACATGTAAAAAAATGTCGAACTAGTATGAATTAATAAGAAATTACGAAATGGCCAAACATTTCATTAGAAGAAGACCAAATTAATCATAAGATTAAGGTATTTCTTCAGGTATTAATATTGTGATTAAATAGATAAACTTTGGACTCGGACTTAATAGTTTGGCCCAATGGACCCCCCAGTCCTCCTACCCATGCATACATACATTTATGCATGGGTATGATACATAGCATTAGCATTCCGTAATATATACGTAGATAGAACTAAATATGATTATGCAATCAACTACTCTGTAGCCAGGGTTTCAACTTAATTTTAATTAATATATACGTACGTACCTAAATATTAATTTGGATATATGGTTCCACTTCCACACAAGAATATCTACATCAACGTCCTTCTTCTTGCTTCAGCCATTTTAACTATGATGCATAGGGTACGAAATTTAAAAAAAAGAAAAAAAAGAACAGAAAGAAATTATCAAGTAGAGAAAGCTAAGTACTCAACTAATTAATGTGGTGAAAAGGGATATATATATATCGCTAGATTCATCGATCGTTGATGAGTGAAATTGAAGGCTTCTTTTTTTGCATCAATTATAGAAAAAATGTGCAATCATGCATCTGCAAATGCAAATAAAAATCATGGGACACGTGATCGATTCTCAATGAATCACTAAACCCCTCTCTATCTTATTTCTGCATTCTGCATGTTTAAGTGCATTATATTTATATGCCAAACCAAATCCTTTTCAATATGACCCAGCCCCTTTGTCTCAGCATGTTTAGCCCCTTTTTTTTTCGACTTTAACCCAAACACTTAGCTCGATTTATTCGGCCAATCAGTAAATATAGGGCTAATATTGAATAATTATTATAAAGAAGCCCTAATTTGTCCTTTATATCTTCAATGTTTTTTTTTGGCATAATCGTCACTAGCTAGTTTTAAAGGACGAGAAATACATTTTCCCTATATTTTCCAATGATAAACATATGAATTAATGGTCAACAACTAGTACTATAACAATATGATCAACCGTAAAAGAAGTCGTGGTTAGTTATTGAAACTCGGATTGTAAATTAAAATGATATATGTACGTAGATCGTATTATTTGCAATTGATAAATTATATTTAAAATAGTTAGGTAATATTATATTTAATTATATTAATATAAAAGAATTCTTCATTTCAATTAGCCTATCTTAAATTAAATAGTATACTTAATAACATATTTGTCATGGGTTCGAGTACTATTATTGATATATATATATATATATTCCCTTCCTCTCTATGATTATATAGTGTTACCCAATTTTGAAAAAATGACCAATAAAACATAACAACCAGATAGAATAACCAATAATATCAAATGGCCATATTCTTAATTACATCATAGATGTACACCGAATATCGATTTAAGAGGCATGTATAGAACTCTTATGTAAGTATTAATTAATTCTAGTCAACATAAAATAATCAATGCAATAAAACCTGCTTCCTGCGAAATTCATCACATGCACGTATTATCCATACTAACTGCTTTTTGATGTCAGTATTGTAGTAGGAAGGAAAATATGGTACCACCAATTGTTAAAAAAACACAAGTTAAAAGTAAACATTTAAACTTGTGGAACAAGATTTGAATTGGACAATTAATTATATATATCAACTTTACAATTCATTAATTCGAATTTAATATTTTATGGACAGTAACATTTCTCAGATTTGATGTTACAAATCCTGCAAAATATAATTTTTGACTTGGCTGGCAATTTACCTTGTCAGTTTAATTTGTTGATTAATTAATTATGAATTAGACCAAGTCATATATATTGACAAAAAAAAAAAAAAGTATTGTTTTGTACGTAAGAGAAACCAAGTCCAACACCAATCTCTGAGAAATAAAAGTATTATGAATTAAAGATTATAAATAAAGCTGCTGCTGCATGCATCAATCAATGAGAAATATGGCTCCATTAATATCAAAATTAGGGTTGGTGATAGTTGCTCTAGCAGTTTCTGTTTCAGCTCACCCAGTTTTATATGCTAATTTCTACGAGGAGTCATGCCCTCAAGCTCTACCAACTATTAAGCGTGTGGTTGAAGAGGCTGTGCAGCAGGAAAAGCGGATGGCCGCCTCTTTATTGCGACTGCATTTTCATGATTGTTTCGTTAACGTATGAATATATACTACCTTAATTCTAATTTCTATGAATTAATATTCTTGTACATGTATATAAAGTCATATATATGTGTGTAGGGTTGTGATGGGTCCAATCTTTTGGACTCGAGTCCGGAGTTTGTGAGTGAGAAGTTTGCAGTGCCTAATAATAACTCCGCCAGAGGATTCGAAGTTGTTGACAGAATAAAGTCGGCGGTCGACCAAGCTTGCGGCCGTCCGGTAGTGTCCTGTGCCGATATTTTGGCGGTTGCCGCTCGTGACTCCGTTGTTGCGGTGAGTCATGCATCTAAATCATCAAATATATTACTCTCTTCGTCCTAGGTCATTAGTTTTATTTGCTTTTGGCACAATTGCTAACAATTACCAATGTTTGTGAATGTTCTAAATATTTTATTGGTATGAGGAGATTTTTTTTTTTTAAGAAATGAGATTAATTTCATAGGACAAACGAAAATGGAAAATGAGATTAATGAGGCCGGACGGAAGGAGTTTTATATTTATTTATTTTACACAGTTAATTATACCACATTCTTTTTTTTCTTTTTCTTTTTTTTTACTACAACACCTTGATTATTCGGTAAGAGTAGCAAGAATGGATTCTTGAGATTCAACAATATTCTATTCAAAATAATGTTCCAATTGATTTGAACGTAGCTTAAAATTACATAGTTAATTAATGGAGAATTGTCTATTCACTATCCAAATTAGTACAATTTTCGATTTACCATCAAAAAATATTTGTCAATCCAGGATCTGAAAGATCAAATAATTCTCATTAATTCATGACTTTAATATGAGATTCTGGATTAAGAATTGTTAAAGTGGATTGAGATTTAATATTTTAGGTTCTGAATCAAACATTAAATTATTTTTTAGTTTTTAAATTTAAAAAACTCGTTAATTAATTATATCTACCGTTGATGCATATATTTTGATTCGGTATTTATAGTTGGGGGGTCCGTCGTGGGAGGTGCTCCTAGGGCGGCGGGACGCCACATTCGCCAACATAACGACGGCGAACAACGACATCCCGCCACCATTCCTGAACCTCCCACAGCTCATCACCAACTTCAACAATCAAGGCCTGGATGTGAACGACCTAGTAGTCCTCTCCGGCGGCCATACCCTCGGCTTCGCCCAATGCCGCCTCTTCCGCCCTCACATCTACAACGACACCGACATCGACCCCGAGTTCCGGCACCAACTCCAAGGCCTCTGCCCACCCAACGGCGACGACACAAATCTGTTCCCGCTGGACCCCACGCCTGCCTTGTTCGACGGCAAGTATTTCAGCAATATAATCGCAAAAAGAGGGGTGCTGCATTCTGATCAGCAGCTGTTGAATAGCCCTGAAACGGGATTTCTGGTGGGGGCTTATAGCTTCAGTGTGGAGGCATTTGCAAAAGCTTTCACGATTTCGATGGTGAAGATGGGGAACATCAAGCCGTTGACTGGGGAGCAAGGCCAGATTCGAAACGATTGCAGGATGGTTAATCCATAGTTCCACTGAAATAATATATACATATATAATCGTATAGACGCGCGCGCGTGTTGGAATCAGAATAAAAAGTTATACTATGTGATTATTTATCCTTGTAGTGTGGTTTCTATGTATGTCAGAATAAAAGTTATATGTAAATGCAAGAATAAATATAAAATAATGTGCTCAATTGAAGTGGAATTAATATGTAGCAAAATGCTAGAATGAAATCGTTTATAAGGATTAAATAAATAAAAAATCTTTATATAAAGAACCGTCACGACCTTTCTTGTGTAACAAATTAAATTAAAAGAAGATAACTTTATGAATATAATAGTGTTGTAGTTAGTTATAGCTGCACATGAAAAGAAATAGCCTGCAGCTGATAAGTGGAATATTATTTATTGCAGTTCCTGCTAATACTTTTTTTTTTTAAATCAAAGCACCCAAAGCAGGTGGGGATTAGGCAATGATCCCCGACCTGTATATATCATGATAAAAATCCGGCATGACCATTACTGAACATGGCCAATACAAAACTTGTGACCTGTACAACATCATGTCCAACCAAGCTAGATCTAGAATGTATACAATTTGGAGATAGCTCGAAAGTGACTATCCCAAGCAAAACATAAATCCAAAACCAATGAAACATGAAATCAAATTCCATGAAAAGTATCAATTGTGGTTAACCAACTAAACATAACGAAAGCGAAAGTTGGGGTACCCCAATTGATCCATCTGAACCAATGCAGAAAGATAGGTCGGTGCAGAAGAACTGTCAAAAATAGTGAGACCAGTAGTATGAAGGCCCAGTCTCGCAAGGAAGTCAGCGGGCTTGTTGCCCTCTCGATGAATATGGGAAAAGCGAACCTGAATCCCGCGGAGCAACAATCGAATTTGTGTAACATTGTGTCGTGTCTGAGCTGGCCCATGCCTATCAGAAGTGAGTAGTGATATGACTGCCGCAACATCCATCTCAATCCAGATGTGAGAAGAGAGCTGAGTAGCCAACTGGAGACCCTGAGCAAGTGCCTGTAATTCAGCATCAAAGCTAGAAGTAGCTGAAAAGGGGGCACAGAAAGCAACAACAAGACTGCTGGTGTGGTCTCTGACCAGTCCACCACCGGCAGCCATTTGGAGATCCTTGTCAAATGACTCGTCCGTGTTCAGCTTCGGCCAGGGAGCTTCACAAGAGAGCCATCTAACCATCCAGGAAGTCAGAGAGCGTCTCGGAGAGTCGGAACAAGGCATGAAGTTGACCAGAGGTCTACAACCTGCCCAATGAGAAGCCTGAAGTTTCTTTGATGCAACCAAGAGCTGTAGATGATGGGTAACATGCCAAATCACATTAAAAGAGCGAAAAGGAATGCCACGGTGTTTGTGACTATTCCTCTCAGTCCAAATAAACCACAAGATCAAGCAAGGAACAAGAAAACTAATATGCATCGGAGCAGCATGTGAGAAAGAACTACGCCAAAAGGTAAGAGTGTGTGCAATGGTGGAATGAGTGTGTGTAGGTGCAGAAAGAAACCAGTGAGCAAAAGATGTCCAAATAAATCTTGCAACCTCACTCCAGAGAAACACATATTCAATAGATTCAATCTGTGTTTTTTTTCCTGCTAGTACTTATATACTCGATTCTACATGTATAGGATAGTAGCCCAAGCTCTATATATGAGCTCAATCTTGTGGCCCAATAATAAGAGTACTAGTTGAAGACCCAATTAATTGCTATTTAGGTTAAAAGTGATCAACCGATTTGAACTCTGTGCTTTTCCCAGCCACTTTAAAACATAAATTATAGTCCCCAGCTTAAAATTTAAATTAAAAAAACAATAACTACAACTCTAAATTGATCTTCGCCTATTAGTTTATAACATCTATTATTAATTCATGTTTTATTTATTTTCCAATTCAAACTAGTAACATTAACAGGTGCTTAATTAATTTACAGCGTATTACTATTTTCCTTATTAATGTGTTCACTCCGCAAAAAATTAATCTAGCTCTTTCAATTATTTAACGTTATTTACTGTGAAATCAAAATTTTCATCTAGACTAGAATATCAAATGTTTAAAATATTCTGTATGGCGTGCATAAACACAAACTTAAACCTATAAAATATAAATTGTATGATTAATTATCTCGATTAACTATTGTTTAGAACTCACTTAAAACTCTTCAAAACATTATGTCCTAGTCTCGAACAATGAATTTAACATCTAGAGAATTTTGTAAGATGCAGGGAATAAAAGAATTTGTTGAAGGGAAGGTCTCATGTTAGACACGTCTAAACGGTTTAGGCAGATTTTATTCATTAATTCAAGTCAAACTCATCTAATATACCTTAATTGGGAATTAATAAATCCTATTTGGGATGAATGAACCCATTTGAGAATGGATAAAACCCGCCTAAACTCACAAATTTTTTTCCTTCTTGTGGTCATATCTAATTTCGCCATTTTCTTGAGAGATATGAGAGAATCATTCCCAATCGCTAGTTGGCAATTTGGCATCATACATATTGGCCACAACCTCGGTTCGTGTGTTTTGGTGGTTTTCGTAATTTGTTTTTTTGCAGGTTCTAAATTTTAAATGTTTGGCTTGGCTCGGAGGAATTATAGATGATTTCAATTATTAGATATATATTCCAACTTATCTGATAATGACCCGCACTTACCAATCACTGTGACGTAATTAAAATTTACTGTTAGCAATGGTCAAGGGCAAATACGTACGGCTGAGAAAGTTTAATTAACTTAACAATGTGACTAATGATCCATTTGTTTAATGTGTTAATCTCACCATAATTACTTCCAATTGTACGTGTTCACCAAGTGCTCAGCATTTTAATAAATATTTATAGTAAACATTAAATTGGATTTCTGTAGACATTGTTTTTCTTCATCTTTTGGACTTATGTCTTATCTGCAGATTTATCTTCGATAGTAATAATAGGCCAATACCCGAAAATGATATTATAAATTATGAAATAAGTAAACCTAAATTTAAAATTGTGCTAAAAATAAATTTATTCAAATGTTCATATATGAATAAGAAATAGCTATGAATTAACGCATGGCAGCTGTATTTTATTTGTAATTGTAAGCTTGGGAGCCAGCAAGATGGCATTAATTATTATTAATACTATATTCATGAACTAGCGATAACAAACCTAAGTTATTTAAACAATCCATTACTTCTTACAACTTTATATAGCACAAATGGTTCCCATTTAATTACATAACTAAAAAGGTTAGAAGCTCAATTTGTCAGTCTTTTATTCAATCACATTTATGATTTTTTTTTAATTCATTTATTTTCATCCCGATTTTGAATTTGAGTTCAAAATCACATGAAATTCAAAACATAAACGTCATTCTCATCATGGGCCTTTTATTCCACGGCAAATCTGCAAGACTGCAAGCAAGTAAAAAATGTAAGCTTTTTTCACAGAACGAGGATAAAATGTAATGATTACCGGGTTATCAATAAGTTCGTTGAATTAAATTACTGAAAAACATTTTTTTATACACATATTATATATATTATACTTTTTTACAAATAAAATATAAAATAGTGAAACTGTTATGACCCAAAAATGAACAAGCCCATTTTGGAGTCCAATAAGACAAGAAGCCCAAAAAAGAAGAAGTATGAAGAAAATTATTGGAGACGAGGATGTCCAAAAATGATTTCCGAGCTCGATTAATAGTTGGCCGAGCTCGGGATTAGCCGAGCTACCTTCAGATAAACTTCTCAACAGAAGTCACGCAAAGGGATTGGTTCGTTCGAGCTAAGAGCTCGAACTATATTCTGAAACAGGTGTTAACTAAAGCAGCTCAAATTACCGGATGCGACTGTTCGAAATGTCGGTGAGCTTGAAGAGTTGTATCTATTAGCGAAAAGTTGTTTAGCTCGGTTGGATTCCTATAAATAGGATCCTCATTTATTGTAATAGGGATATGAAAAACAAGCAATTAATACAGCATTAAAGCAGTTCAAACACTTTCAGCTCTACAATTACGGTTTATTCTTATTTTATTCATTGCGCATTTATTACTTCGCAATATTTCAATTCAGTATTCTTAAAAAAAATTATCTCCAAAATAAACGAGCATCAACAATTGGTGCTAGAAGGAGGGCGTTTAAGAAAGAAAGATTGAATAAAAATATGGACGGAAACAACAGTAACAACGATCAGCACGGACGCGGAGTGTTCCAGAGCGCGGCAGAGTTCGAGGCCGAGCTCAAAAGGCGAGAAGAGAACCTCCGAAACCTCCAAGAGGAAAACCGCCGAATAACCTTGGAGGCCGAGAACTTGAGGCGACAGCTAGCTCTGATAAATAATGATGGCCAGAGCAATGCACATTCAGAGGACAGAAATCCTCGAAGTGAGCACGAGGAAGAAAATTCTCGAGCTCCCACAGAGCAAGAAAGTAGTTGGGTCCCCTCCGACGACAGTAGCTCGGAGAATCAAATTCGTTTGCTCAAAAAACAACTCGAGCAAATGCAACAATTCATATCTTTGATCCCAGGAGCCCCTGCTCCCCCGACAAACATACCGCTTGAAAGTTATGCAGATTCTCCCTTCACTCGAGGGATTTCAACTATCCAACTCTCATCTCGCTTCACAATGCCGACCATCAAGGCATATGACGGGAAAACCGATCCAGATGTGTTCATCACTCTATACAAAATGAAGATGCAGACGGCTGTTATCCCCGAACAGCAACGAGAAGCTTGTATGTGCAGAAGCTTCGGAGCATGCATGGAAGGCCCAGCCATGCAATGGTACATGCATTTGAAATCGAACTCGATTTCATCATTTGCTGAGCTGCACGAATCTTTCGTGCAACATTTTTCAAGTAGCAGAAGAGCCCCACGAAGGTCGGACGACCTATACTCAATCGTCCAAAAGGAGAACGAGTCCCTTCAAGACTTCTTGAAGAGGTTTAATTCGGTAAAAGTGACCATACCTAGCTGCCTAGAAGAAACGGCAGTGTCGGCATTCAAGAAGGGGCTTCGTCGAAACTCAGGTCTCTTCTGGAAATTAGTAAAATACCCGTGCTCAAGCATGGCCGAGGTATTAATACGAGCCGAAGCACAAATTCGGCAAGAAATCGAGGAAGAGAACTTCGGCCAAAGAAACAAGAGCAAACAGTCAACCGGCCATGTTGACAGGAAGCAAGAGACAGCTCGGACGAGCACTCGATACCAGCCCTACCCTGCTCGGGCAGAATCATCTAAACAGGGGATGAAGGTGGTGTCGGCAGCCCCCCAGACCGACCAAAAAATATCTCCCCGAGCAGCAGTTCGAGAGATGTGTAAAATAGGCAATTTGGTCAAATGGCCAAGGAAAATGCACACTCGACCTGAGGCTCGAGATAATTCGCTCTACTGCGAATTCCATCAAGACCACGGTCATCAAACTGATGACTGTCGGGATCTAAAAAGGGAGATAGATCGGCTTCTCGCCGAAGGGTTGTTAACTTGCCCGAAGACCTCGAACAAAAGAAAGGTCTGGACAAGGAATAAGAAAAACCCTGGGGGAGTTCGAGAAAATCAGACTCCGGCAACAGGAGCAAATAAGCAGCCTCTCCCCGAGGAGCCAAAGCAGCCCGAAGTACAGAGGGTCATCAACGTCCTCACTGGGGGCTCGTCCATGACCGGATCTTCGCGGAACGCCGCAAAGAGACACTGCAGAGAATTAAGAAATCAATCTGTGCATCAGATTGAAAGCTCCCCACACGAAATATGCTTTGGAGCCGAGGACGAGGCAGGAGCTCGGCACCCCCACGACGACGCCCTCGTCATTTCGCTAATGATAGCGAATTGCCAAGTCAAGAGAATCCTCGTTGACACCGGGGCGTCTTCCAACGTGATTTTCCTCCGAACTCTCCAAAATATGGGGATTTCGGATAAGAATATTAAAGAAAATCCAATCACATTGGTTGGATTCAGTGGGGAAAAGTTAAACTCCCTCGGCGAAATCGACCTTCCAGTTTTCGCCGAAGGAGTTAACTTGGCCACACGGTTTCAAGTAGTGGATGCCCCCTCGGCATATAACGTACTAATCGGTCGACCTTGGATCCATGCAATGAAGGCCGTCCCCTCATCTTATCACCAAATGATAAAATTTCCAACACCATGGGGGGGTCCGAGCTATCCGAGGAGATCAATTAGCATCAAGAAGCTGCTACGAAGTAACACTTCGGACCGTACATGTGACCGAGTCCGAACCGGTGGAAAGCAGCTCGGAAGTCAGCATAGATCCCCAAAACATGGTTCGGACAACCTCCGTCGGGGAGAGATTGTCCGAGGCTCAAAATACTGAACTGCGGGACTTGCTAACTCGCAATCGAGGAAATTTTGCATTCTCCCACGAGGATATGCCAGGGATTGACCCCTCGGTTATATGTCATCGACTCCGAGTCGATCCAAATCATAGGCCGGTACGGCAAAAAAGAAGGCGGTTTGCTCCAGAAAGAAACGAGGCCATTTCCGAGGAAGTTCGAAACTTGCTAAAAGTTGGTTTTATTCAGGAAGTAAAATACCCCGAATGGCTTGCTAACGTGGTTGTGGTAAAGAAAAAGAACGGGAAAAATCGAGTATGCGTGGATTACACCGACTTGAATAAAGCATGCCCCAAAGATCCTTTCCCACTTCCACACATCGACCGGCTCGTCGATGCGACAGTCGGATTCGGCATTATGAGCTTCATGGATGCCTTCTCGGGTTACAACCAAATCAAAATGTACCCACCAGACGAGGAGAAAACGGCCTTCATGACTAATCAAGGGATCTATTGCTATAAAGTTATGCCGTTCGGCTTAAAGAATGCGGGGTCGACCTACCAACGATTAATGAACCGGATGTTCGAGCAAAAAATTGGCCGAACTATGGAAGTTTATATCGATGATATTTTGGTAAAGTCAAATACTTTCGAGGAGCACCTGCGGCATCTGGCTGAGGTCTTCAATATATTGCAAGAATTCAACATGAGGTTGAATCCAGCAAAATGCATATTCGGGGTGACTTCAGGGAAGTTTCTCGGCTATATAGTAAGTCGAAGAGGAATTGAGGCCGACCCAGTGCAGATTCGAGCCATTCAAAATATCCAACCTCCCAAAAGTGTTAAAGATATACAGAAGATGATCGGAAAACTTGCAGCAGTAAGCAGATTTATAGCAAGATATTCCGACAGAACCAGCTCGTTCTTCTCTCTTCTTAAAAAATCGAAGAAGTTCGAATGGACAATAGAATGTGACGATGCGCTCGTCTCGCTCAAACAATATTTAACAACTCCACCGGTGATGAATAAAGCCGAGCCAAATGAGGAACTGCAGTTGTACATGGCCGTTTCAGAAAAAGCCGTCAGTGCAGTGCTAATTCGAGAGGTAGATGGAAACCAACATCCGATCTACTATGTAAGTCGAACTCTGTTGGATACGGAGACGAGGTATTCGGCCCTTGAAAAACTCGTCTTGGCACTTGTAATGGCCTCAAGAAAGCTCAGACCCTACTTCGAATCGCATCCAATCAAAGTGGTGTCTTTGTTTCCAATTAGGCATGTGCTATCAAAGCCTGATCTATCTGGAAGAATGATGAAGTGGGCAATAGAGCTCGGGGGCTACGGCCTTAAATTCGAGCCGCGAAGTACCATCAAGTCACAAATTTTGGCAGACTTCATCGCAGATTATACTCCCGAACTCCAACTAATAGCCGAAGTGGAGCTCGGCCCAATATCAGATCGTACAGAATTCTGGACCTTGTGCATTGACGGATCCAGTAATTCTAGGGGGAGTGGAGCAGGGATATTACTCGTATCCCCTGAAAGATGGGTAATCGAGAGAGCTATCCATTTTGAATTCCGAACTACAAATAATATAGCCGAATACGAGGCACTCATCGCTGGTCTCCAATTGGCCCTCGATCTGAAAGTAAAAAGGCTAAAAATCGAATCGGACTCACAGTTGGTAGTAAATCAAGTCCGAGGTGAATTCCAAGCAAGAGATGCCAGGATGCAAGCTTATTACGAGACGGCTAAAGGACTTGAATCAAAATTCGAAGAGGTAGATGTCTCCCACATACCTCGGGAAGAAAATGAACACGCAGATGCTCTAGCAAACCTAGCAGCAACTGTAGGTTACAGAGGAAATCGAGCTATACCATTAACCGTGGCACTTTGGCCAGCAACTCGAGACCGGGAGTACGAACCAATGGAAATTTGTCCTATAAACAATGAACAAAATTCTTGGATGAAGCCAATTATGGAATACCTAACTTCCGGAACTCTGCCACAATCTAAAACCGAGGCCGCCCGGTTAGCTAGAAAAGCGGCTCGTTTCACATTAATTGATCAGCAGCTCTACCGAAGGTCTTTCCAAGGACCTCTACTAAAGTGTGTATCCGAAGAGGATAGTATTCCCATTTTAGCCGAGGTACATTCCGGTAGCTGCGGAAATCACTCAGGATCGAGGAGCTTGACCCATAAAACCATTACGGCAGGATTCTATTGGCCCACACTCAAAAAAGATGCTGAAGAAGTAGTTCGAAAATGTGATAGTTGCCAAAGATTTGCAAACTCAACACATCTACATGCCTAGCCACTTCATTCAAACACTCCAGCATGGCCATTCTGTCGATGGGGGATCGACATTGTGGGAAAGCTACCCAAGGCTCCGGGACAAAAGGAATATCTCGTTGTCGCCACCGACTCGTTCACAAAATGGGTTGAGGACCTCGCCCCTATCCTTCTCGGCTTGGATGAGGTCTTTGCATTCATCTTGAAGAGTTCGGAAGCATTCATTATAATCTTCCGCCATACCGCAAAGACCCTGATCAACACATAAATACAAATAAAGCTGAGTAGATGGTCGAAAGATACAATTTAGAGAACCTCGGATAAAAGGGACTTACCATCAGACACATCTGGGCGTTATCAAAATGGCGAGCTCGAGCCGCGGACTTAGTTGGCCACGGGGGACCCTGGAAAAGCAGGTCGGCAAAAGCATGGAAAGATTCAACTGCTTTCAACCGATGCTCTTTTTGAGCCGGAGTCTCGAGCTCGGTCACAGCCTCCTTCCCCGACCGATGCACCAAGGTGGTTTCGCCCTCGCCAGCAGTTAAATCATAAATATCTTTCTTGGCTGGGGCAGCACCTTGTTTGGCTTTCCTCGTGCGTCGAATAGCAGGACGATCCTCTGTGGCCTCGGTGGACTCCTCATCCCTCCCCCTTTTTCGAGCGTCATGAGTAGAAGTCTGCTCGGGAGTAGTTTTGGCACCAGACGAGCTGCCTCCCGGAGTCTGCCCTTTGATTAAGGCCGAGCTCGGGTCTTGTCCCTTTGGGACTTGGGTTTTCTTCCTCCTACCCTTGCTCTTCTTATTCTGCTGTTCCTCCTGGAACTTGATCAGCTCGTCAGGAGTGAGGCGTTCCATTGGATCGTCGATACCTTCAATACTCAGAGATCGGTGTCGGCGAAGGGTTTCAAAATCCCGAACTGGATGATTGTAAGCTCTTCGAATTCGGCCCGAGAGGTACTCCGAGATATTCTCTCGCTTATGTCCTGCAAACATGAGAAAGGGGTGATAAGAAATAGGAAATAAGTTCCGAACATGGAAAAAGCACACGACACATACTATTTGGAGTACGGAGCACCCCACTCAGCCCGGGATAATCACTGGGGATTTGGACGAAGAAGAATTCTTGAATCCACTTCTTTGAATTCGACTTCGTCCCCGTAATCATAGGGGAATGGTGGTGTGAGCGCTTCGAAAAATAATAATATGATTCTCCCTTCATGGTAATCAAGTTATACAGATCATTCCACTCGGTTAAGGTCGGCTCGTCCAACCCAGCATCTCGGAAGAGTAGATATGTACCGAGCATATGGCACCATGCAATAGGCGAAAGCTGTATGGGAGCTAAGTTGTAGTACTCTAAGATATTTACAAAAAATGGATGAAGGGGAAGACGAATACCGAACTCAAAAAAACGAGCTGAAAAATCCATGAAGCCGAGTGGTGGACGATGGGCTCGTTGGTCAGAGTAGGGGGCTATCGTATTTAACCTATTCGATAGTCCACGAAGAGAAAAAATCCCATCAAGTTTTATGCGGTCGAGGTCCGATGGGATCAGTTTCAAGCTACCTATTATATCTCGATCATATAACGGAGGGAAAACACCCTGGGATAAGCCTGCGGAATGCTCTAAGGAAAGGTCAAAAGAAGAATGTCGGTCTTCGACCTCGACAATTGCAAGAGTATTTTCTATCCTATTCGAAGTCCCAGGGGCTTCGAGGTTCGATTCAGTTTCTGTCTGTGCGTCGGGATTTTCCTCAAAAATATCCTCGATCAACCTACTACTGACCTCGGATTCAGAACTATAAAACGAGCTACCACTGCTATCGCTCGAGCTATTGCTAGAACTCATTCTTTATAAAAATAAAAGGAGAGGTTCGAGATTTACAAGTTATATATACTAACCCCGAGGTCGAGCAGTGAGAAGTTCGGCTGAAGTTCTGTTCCGAGGTGGAATTACAAGGTGCGGAAGGTAAAAGTAAAAAATGAAATGATGGAACTCAGGCTATTTATAGAGAAATTATTCTCGAAAGTTGTGCGCGACCTTCGAGATCCGCCAATGAACGCTTGACACCTGTCCAGTTTCGAAATTCAAATTATTTACTCCCGCCTCGGGAAATTTCAACCGTTTTTTCAGCGGTAAAATTTATAATTCGAGCTAATATGCCCGAACTCAAAATGCTCGAATTTCGAGCTCTTAAAAAAAAAAAAAAAAGAAGAAGAAAAAGAGAAGAAATCCGGCATTGACGCCCATGGCCGGGTCAGCCACCAAATTCCGAGGAACTTAAGATATCGAAGTCAACAGAACTTCTATCTACAAAAGTTTCTCGAAGGCTATGAATCCGAAACAATTAACCCAGTAAACAGCCAGGGTCTAATTCGGCATAGCATACCCATGGGTTCGAGGTCGCTCCTCGATTGACTTGTGAGAAATCACTTGTCATTTTCAAAAAACTGCAAGGGGCATCCTTTGTAGAACATGTCGGGTTTAGCCAACCGCGGACTAGGGATAGTCGTAAGTCGAACCACGAGCTTCGCAGATACCCGAAATAAAAAAAAAAGTTTCCCTAAAATTCGTCGAGCTAAACCTCACGATACGGGAAAAATCCTCTCCTGAACATCCTCGAAGTACGAATTCGAGGTAGGGAAAATCTGTTCTTTTTGTGATTCTGTGCAGGAGAAAGAATCATTGATGTTAACTATCTCGGCTTCGCCGAACTCTAAGTAGTTCGGACGAAAGCCTGGGGGCTGTTGTTATGACCCAAAAATGAACAAGCCCATTTTGGAGTCCAATAAGACAAGAAGCCCAAAAAGAAGAAGTATGAAGAAAATTATTGGAGACAAGGATGTCCAAAAATGATTTCCGAGCTCGATTAATAGTTGGCCGAGCTCGGGATTAGCCGAGCTACCTTCAGATAAACTTCTCAACAGAAGTCACGCAAAGGGATTGGTTCGTTCGAGCTAAGAGCTCGAACTATATTCTGAAACAGGTGTTAACTAAAGCAGCTCAAATTACCGGATGCGACTGTTCGAAATGTCGGTGAGCTTGAAGAGTTGTATCTATTAGCGAAAAGTTGTTTAGCTCGATTGGATTCCTATAAATAGGATCCTCATTTATTGTAATAGGGATATGAAAAACAAGCAATTAATACAGCATTAAAGCAGTTCAAACACTTTCAGCTCTACAATTACGGTTTATTCTTATTTTATTCATTGCGCATTTATTACTTCGCAATATTTCAATTCAGTATTCTTAAAAAAAATTATCTCCAAAATAAACGAGCATCAACAGAAACAATTTTCAATTATAAATCTGATTTGGTGGATCCAAAACTCAATATTTTATAGAACCCCAGAATCTCCATATTAATTAATCTTTTTCCCTCGAATATAAATTTGGTTTGTAAATATATACAGGACAGGAGTGCAGTCAAATTACAAGGCATAGAAATTACTGCTTGTGAATAGACCGACGACCGGGTACCTGCGGCGGTGGCTAATCATGTGGTTCGTAAACCAAATCATTGAGCCGCGCCTTGAATTTTTCCTGCCACAAATCCCGTCCAAATCCACTTCTTTTCACCTCCACCACTACCAGTTGTTCCGTTAGCCGGTTGATCTCCACCATAATCACGTATTTCCAGTTTTGCCCATTCAAACGCATCACCATTCCCTTCTTTGCCACTCTCATCCCCTCTTCTTCCGCCTCCGCCTCCAACCTCCCCATTATCGTCTCCGGGGACTGGTTTGAGACGAACACTTCCGAATTCACCCGATAACCGAACAACCCCGACAGATCCGCGCCGGAGGAATAAGAAATCAGATCGAAAGCGTTTAGATAACGCGATTCTTCGCCGATATCCTTGAATTCAAACTCTCTGTCGATTGGATGCTTCATCTCTTTATACCCCTTTTTGAACCACGGGTCCTTCAGAATCTCGTGCACCGTGATTCGGGTATTCGGATTCGGGTCGAGGATGCGGGCGAGGAACCGCCGCAGCTCCGTCGAGGTCCATTTCGGGCAACGGAATTCGCCTTTGTAGATTTTTCTGTACATCGACATTAAATTCGTGTCGTTGAAAGGTAAGTAGCCTGCGTTGAGGACGAACAGAATCACCCCGCACGACCAGACGTCGACTTTGGCTCCTTCGTAGCCTTTCTTCGCTAGAATTTCCGGCGCCACGTATGCCGGCGTTCCGCACAGCGTGTGGAGCAAGCCGTCGTGCCGGATCTGATCCGTGACGGCGCTGAGTCCGAAATCGGTGATCTTCAAATCCCAATTCTCGTCCAGCAGCAGATTTTCCGGCTTCAGGTCTCGATGGAACACGCCGTGCGAATGACAGTAATCGACGGCGGAGATGAGCTGCTGAAAATACTTCCGACTGAGATCCTCGCTGAATCTGCCCTTGGCGATCTTGGCGAAGAGCTCGCCGCCCTTGGCGAATTCCATGACGAAGTAGATCTTGGTTTTGGTGGCGAGAACCTCGTGGAGGCTCACGATATGGGGGTGGCGCAGGCGGTGCATGATAGTGATCTCCCGCTTGATGTTGGCGGCGAGATTCCCCTTCTGAATCCGCTGTTTGTTGATGGATTTGATCGCTACGCTTTGGCCGGTGCGGACGTCACGCGCGTGGTAGACCTTCGCGAAGGCGCCGCAGCCGAGAAGTTTCCCGAGCTCATACTTTTTGAAGAGATTGAGGCTCAGCTCGTCCTCGCTACGGCTGTCGGACGGCATTGAATTTCCATCCTCGTCGGTGACCTCTGGCATAATTTGATCCAGAGATCGTGCTTGCACAGAAAGCGGCGATCGCCTCCTTTGTCTTGCATGAATTGATCGAGCAAATCCAAAAGATGATTTGCCCGATACTAAACCAGCTTAGAGATTGAGAATTGAAGGAGAAAAGTGGAGATGGCAGAGGTCTACGCCTCGAATATCGGAATCCAGAGATGGAATTTATCTCCGAAAAATATGTTTTGTTGTTATGCCAAGGAAAAGAAAAAAATCGGTGCAGTGGGATGGCGGAGGTGAATTAAAATGAATTTGAATTTGCATTTGCATTTGCATTTGGAATTGGATATATAAAAAGGGAATTAATTGGTAACAGTTGCGTTGGCGAATGCCAATCGGCCTTGGGGACTCACCTATTTATTCACAACATTTTACATACAATCCAATCCAATTTACCCTATTGCATTTGCCTTGCCTGCCTAATTTTTTTTATTTTTTTTTTTATCTTTACGCCATTACATAAATAAAATACCTGCCATATCATCTATTCAATTTTGACTGCCAATTTGTGACTTTTATATATTTTTATTTTGGGAAGGTCTTGGGTTAGGCAGGCATAATCGATTTAGGCGAGTTTTATCCATTAACTCGAGTTCAAACCCATATAATATACCATAATTGGGATTAATAATCTTTATTTGGGATGGATCAATTCATTTGAGTAAGATAAAACTCGCCTAAACCGTTTAGGCCTGTCTAACGCAAGTTTTTGCCTTTTATTTTTATTTTTGAAAGAAAAGTGTTGAGAGAGACGTCTGAGGTAAGCCGACCATACACGTGTCTGTATGTCTGTCTGTCTCATTACTTTTATTTTAAACAGAATTTCCTCTCACACTACCTTGCAAATTCCCTTTCCATGGCCATAAAAAATTGCTTAAAATAATGTAAAAGTTAAATATCCTAACTATCTTAAACTTAAATTACACAATCATATTTTTCTAATTGTGATGATCGTTAATTTGGGTAATTCAACTATATAATTGAAGGTGAATGTTCATAAATAGGAGTAGATTATTATTAAATGGAGATGAGCGAAGCAAGACAGGCGTGTAGATTGATTTTTCTTATATTTTTAATTTGTTACGGTAGGCTCTAATAATAAAGAAGTTGATATATGAATAATATTATATAAGATTCGAATCATTGATGATCCAGCAATAATTATGAAGCTGGAATTTTAAGTATAATATCCACAAGATTCAGTATCACATATACATATATATTAACATATACATATATATTAATATATAAATATATATGTATTGTCTTTTGTGATTTAATTTAAACGAAAGAGATTAAGAATATTTAAATAAGTAAATATCATAATTGAGGAGCACGTAGTGTTGGCAGAAAATTAAAGCGTTGAAGTAAGTGATATATAAGTGTATGGATGGATGGACGCAACGCAACAGCGATTAAGTTGAGACTCTTACATCGCGTGACGTGAACCATTATCACAAGATTGCAATTCTTTAATTTCTTATTGATTTTGCTTTTAAGAAATAACAATCTTCCAAAATTAATTAATTAATTATATGAAGAAAGGGTTCATGCACCGCTTCTACTTACATCATAAATATACATATTATGACTTTGATACAAACCAAACTATATATATAGAGTTGGATCGATCAAAAAAATAAAATTTGTGTTGAATAGAAATGAATTGCTTTAAAAATTATGTTCAAAGATAACACACGAAAAACCGGTAAATTAGCTTGAATGCTTGAAAGTTTTGAGTATACAAATTCGTTGAGTATTGTTGTTTTCTGAGAGTTTCGGTGAAGTTCTCTACTTGAACTTTTCGTCTATTTATAGGTGGAGTCTGAAATGTTTGACATTGGTAGCCGTTGTGAGACATCGAGGAACTTTCCAATCGAATGTCTTCTTTTCTAGAAAAATTTGGTGTTCTTTTTTTGACAAAAGTAGGTTGACTTGCAGTCTTTGATAAAACGGCTTTGAACCAGTTCGAGGAATCCCTGCTGGTTGATTAATTGGACAAACAAGTGTTAAAGGTCACAAACTTTTAAAATTTCATTTCTTAAAGTCTGGATTTGGAAAGTATGTACTTATCTTCATTCTCTTTGTGTCTGTCAGTGAGTTTGAGATTCGCCTTTTGCTGGTGACGTGTTTGCCAGCTTCAAATATTGCTTCTAAACTGGTTGTCAATTTCTTGATTTCCCAACTGGTAGCCAGTTTTTCTCCTAAACTTGTGGGATCAGCTCTGTTACAATTCGAAATATCCTAACATGATTTTAAAAGTTTCAGACTAATCTATCACTAAAAAAACTTTCTAGTTGGTGCATTTTGACACATCAAAACATATAAAAGGGAAGAAATTACAATTTAATTACTAACTAAAGACTATGCTAAATATGAGTTCATTTGAATACTTAGATTTTTTTATTTTTTTTTTGCATCAAAAGTCAAGATTAAAAAATATTGATTATTGAATAATAAATACAATTTATCTAATTATAATTAATATAACCATTAAGTACCTTCCCTATTTATGAGAGATTATGAGTTCGAGATTCTCCGAGAATATTTGAGTGTAAATTAAGCACAATTAGGAGTGTGCAAAAACCAAACTGAATAAACCTTCAGTTTGGTTCAATTTTCGGTTCAAAAATCTAAAAATCGATAATTTATCGGTCGGTTTTCGGTTTCAAGAATTTTATCGGAAAAATTGACTGACCGACCGATAACATAATAAAATAAATTAAAAATATCTAGACAAGCTAACTACATTATCTAGGCAATATATGATACATTACGAAAATAATGTAGTACATTATTTGCATTATATTATCTATTACAATTTGTACATTATCTTTCGTAATGGACCATATATTGCCTAGATAATGTAGTTAGCTTGTCTAGATAATGCACCGCCAAATGAGGTCTGTAGGTAACATCTGGGGAGTGGTTAACATATGATTACAACTCTATATACATATGATGTTTTACTTATTCAATTAAAATATTCCTTAAAAATTTTCCTATTTCTCACTTCTCATGTTGTGCATTCACAAGTCTAACCCTAAGTCCCTAAATTGAAATTCCCACCCGCTTGCTGCTCACGACACAGTGTTCGGTTGCCTGCTCCGTGCTCCCCCAGCTACCTAATCCCCCTCTCGCCGACGCCACTCATCGCTCTGCTGCCTACTCCCCTGCTTGCCACTCACAAGCAAGTAGCGAGACATCCCCCAACTGGCGACTGATGCACCCTGAACCTGCATCGAGCGAGAGCGACTGCTAGCGGTGTGCAATCGTTGTACCTGGCTACCTGCCCTGGTCCCTGAGTCCGCGAGAGTGGATTGCTGCTGAGCCTGCACGTTGCTGCGAGCCTGAGACTGTTGTGCTGCACCTCACGGTTGAAAGCTTGAAAGCAGGACTTTATCGGTCGTTACAGAACCGATCACAACCTACCAAAATTATCAATTTGGTTTTTAGTTCAGTTGAATTAGTTATCGGTTCGGTTTTCGGTCGGTTGTAGCTATAGGTTCGGTTGATTTGGTTGGTCAAGTTTCGGTCGATTTTCAACCGAACCGACTGATTGCACACCCTAAGAACAATATACAATGATAGAGTTTTCCGCAAAGAATAACAAATTTATTATTGTGTATTTAAAGACTACAAAAGATACGTACGAATCAGAAATGATACGAAACACAAGAAAACCCTAGATATATTTTTATACAAAGTTTTTGAATCTAAATCATATCTTATCATACAATAAGCATTACATTTAAAACAAAAAATACAATGTTTAATTAATTTTAATTTGGACCACTACTTTTTAAATGAAATGTAAATTTGTTCCTATTTAGCATAATTTTAATGGATGTAAATCCTATTGTCATAACTAGTTGCTGGCGAACAACGACGTTGGTATGAAGCATCGAATATAACTATGAAATAAAAATCTTAATCTGTTATTAGTAATTAAAAGATAAAATAGAAATATTCTGACTACCGAATAATCTATAGCTAAATATTTTTTTTCCAGTTATACGCGTAAAATACAACATATATAATAATATATCTATGGAACAATTATACTTAAATTGATGAGTGTATAACGTATATAATTAACTGTTAACATGCATGGTGTTAACTTTCTGCAGTTCAACTAAAACTTGCGTTTATACTTAACTAATCTTGTAAAAACAAGATAATAAAGATAGAATTATGGATATTTAGGCATAAAAAAAATTATGAATTCTCAAACTTCCTTTTTAAAGGATATTTTAGAAATAGTATAAAAGAGGTTAAATTGATGAAATTAAAAAGGTTGAGTTTATAAATTAGCACTATGAATTAAATTATAATGAATCTCACCCAAGTCTCTTATATTTAGCATCTAAATTGTAAAATTTGCTTATATATTTAATTTTTTATTTTGAAAGCACAATTATATGACATCATTTTTTACCAAATATATTAGTGGTGATTTATTAAAATATATCGTTATTTGTGTAAAATTGGAATAGATGCTATACGTTGGATCAATTAAGAACTACAATTGTAATTAGAAATAATTTCCCAGATTTCGTATACTAAAAAACATGAAAGGGTATCTTCATATATTAATTAAGAGAGGGGGTCCGTCACATTAGACGCATT